>JWHW01026680.1:86571-104014 GCA_000931545.1 Papilio glaucus
GAGCTACAGAATCTGCGCCACGATCTTTTGAACTTTTGGTTTTTACTTCCTCAAGCTATTATTCGTTGATGGCGACGTGCGGCGCACATTCTGTGTGCATATGCTCCTAATCCAACAAAATATATATTGTATTTATTACGATCAAAAATATAATAAATCATTTTGACTACCTAAGTGTATATTCATTTGTTTTCGATACATAAAAAATATTTCTCAATTTTCATAATTCGGGCATATTGAAATGATGAATGAAGAGTAACGAAACAAATTTATGTGGCAGTATTGGTAGGGGACGCCCTAGGAGAACTTATATCGATCAGATTAACGACGTACTAAAGAAGGGCGATATAAGGAGTACCCGTATCCGACGAGCATGTATGCGTAGATGTATTAATGTAGAAGAAGCGAGAGAGGTGTGCCAGGATCGCACCAATGGAAATACATAATCTCTGCCTACCCATCTGTGTTACGGGCGAGACCGCACATTCATTTATTTTATTTACAATTGGGGTTATCCGAGGTGAGGAAGTCTCATCTAAGGCTAATTTATGAGAATCTACTGAAGCCATAAATGATTTCATTATACTTCAGTCAGCATAAAGTATTCCACTTCGCAATTCCTCAGACATTTTTACGAGTAAACTAGATGCTCCAAGCTTAACCTCACCTTCTCAATTCACTGAAATCAAAGGCAATTATAAGCTTTATCTTAATAAATCTATGAAAAGCAAAAAGTAATACAGTGCTGATCATTTCATCTGGGAATTCAAATAATATTTTTTGAAAGGCCAACTTATTCCTCTTAGTATATATTACCCTAGTTGTATACCTTTTATCGCAGTAAAGTTTCCAAATGTACTACAAATGATCGAAAAAAAAAAGAAATATTTAATAGATGAAATTAGTTTTGACGTTGATAGATAAGGCGTGTACAATAGTGCCCTCTAGTGGCCAACAGAAAAGCAGAAATAGCTCCAAGATTTTATTACAAACACATCAACAAACTGTCTAAACTTTTGTGATTGATTAGTTTATAGTTTCCTTAAATGGCGTTGAAAATCATCTCTTTTTAAAACCAATTTCTCAAGAAAGATCAAAAGAAAAGAAAAGATCAATCAACAACTCTTTGCTTATTAACAGAGACAGAAAAAGACTGAAATAAGGGGAATTGAATGTCTACCTCTGCTAGCCAGAGAGGTACTTTACAAAGAAGAAGCTAATAAAGGCTGAGTACTGGGCCACATAGTGCTAAGCCTTTATTAGCAGCCACAAAGGAAGAAGCAGCTTGAGTAGTCTGGATTCCGGTGGCCTTTGACCAGGGGTAGAAGACTTTGGCGATGATCTTATAAACTAACAACTACTAAAACTAATAGACTTAAAAATAAATATAGGTATTAGAACCAAGTCTTATTTATCTGTAATCTACGTACACTAAGAGTTAGATTATATGACTTTGTATACTTTACAAAAGACCTAACTCAATAATGAGATCTCACGTTAGTTTTGTATTTTCAAATAAAATGTTTTCAATTGTATATTTAACCGAACATTTATCATGAAGCAAACGAAAAAAAAATGTTTGAATAAAACTTCGACACAGAAGAGTGAATGGCCAAAATAAATGTACCGCTTGACGTTGAAATCGGCGCGAATTTACAATAAAAAAAAATAGAACAAAACGAGAACAAATCAATAACTGTGAAAAAGTTTTACGGAAAAAATCAACTGAATTTTTACCGATCTTTATTTGCTTTTGCTAGTAAACTAGTGAAAGCGAGTGAATGAAAAAAAATGCGTCACTGTTTCTATCGTACGGGTTGTGGATAAAAATAGAAAAAAACAAACCGGGGGTTGGCCGTCGAAAGTGAGAGGACCTATTTTCAAATTGCCCGCGCGCCTCGATGGCTCGTTTTTATTTTATCATTTTTTTGAAAGCATTTTTTCGGATATTGACATCGCGCTAATATTTATCTGTAGCCTTGATCGAGTGGGTGTGGTTGGTTACGATTTTATTTCGCTGCACCAACAACCAACCAACACTTGCAAAAGCCTACTAGGTAGAAGACACGAAGCAATGCCATGAACGTATGCTATCTTAAATGTAGTACTGACATGAAGTTATTGAAGATTTAAATTATTTTTATGGCAATAATACATTAAATTGATGATTTGTTCTCTTTGTTTTATTGTTAGTTGTACATTAAAGTGATCAGCGGTGGCCGCGACTTGCGTACTGTCTGGCGCGGGTTTGCACCCACACACGCGCTTTACCTTGTGTAAATTGTTTCATCACCACTGCTTAAAAAACGATAAAGGAAAACATCGAGAGGAAACCGGGGTGTCTTAGAACAACCAAGTAAGAACACATGAGACATCCACCAACCCGCCCTGCACCATTAGTTATGTCTTCTTTAATCTGGTATTTCGTAGTCATCTATATGTTAATCTCATAATCATCTTCCCGTCCTTTTCCCGTCTATCTGGGGTCGGCACAGTATGTTCTCCATTCATATCCCTCTATCAGCCGTCATGTCTTAATTCACACCCTTCTTACACATATCATCTTTCACAATCCATCCATACTTTCTTCGGTCTTCCTCCACGATTTTTACCATCCACATTCATTCTCATTACTTTCTTCGATATAAGTCCTTCATCTCTCCCCATAACATGACCATACCACTCTGACCTCTTGCTCCTCAATTTCTCTGTCACTGGCACTGATTCAGACCTTCTCTAATATAGTCATTCTTAATTTTGTCCATCCTCGTCCCAGCCATCCGTCTTAACATCCACATCTCGGCCACATATAACCCCTTGTCCCCGAAGGCCATATAAGATACATTAATATTCGACAAACAAAAACGCAGAGGATCTTTCTTGATCCTTATTTCCCACTTACAGGCCAACAATTCGGTTAATGCATTAGGTTTTTGAATTACTCAAATAATGAGTAAATTTTATTTGATTTAACTTAAAAAAAAATAACATCATATGTAATGCTTTTAAATGTAAGATTTTCTGGTGGTATGTTGAAACGTCAACATGGAATAAAGTAAAACGAATGTTGTTTCCTATCTCTGTCTACTCCGTGTGAACAAATGATACGTAATTTATTATTATTACTTTAAAAATAAGATTTAGAAAGTCTAAGTGTGTCGAACCGATGTTATTACTGGACAGTTCGACGGCACAATTCCTTGATACTTTCGTATTCTGACGCTGCACGTTTCCTTCGACTCTTGCGCACATCAAAATAAACCAAACAAGTTTATAATATACTAACAGATTAGTGGACAATTGATCTGGTAATTTAAGCAGTCTAACTGAAAGGATCCATAAAAGGATTAAAAAAAAAGAAAATAAAAGATATATTTATCTTTTGATTATTTAACCAATCTTTTCCTGTCATCTAGTACTCTCTAAAGGTTCATGGGTGAACGGATAAGATTATTTTCGTTATCTACACGTACGGAACTGAATTTCCAAACGATTTTCCGATCATATGTGAAATGTAATCGAAAAAACTGACATAGAATATAGAAATAGTTTTAGCAACTGATATTCTTAGTATTTATGTTAACTGCTTTATTGCAAATGTTCAGTAAAAAAAAGAAATCAGGTTAATACTATAAAATGCATATGATTTTATAATTCATACAATTCCTACGCATAACTTTCTTTAAATTAGCCTTAAAGAAACTAATTAGAAAGCAAATATTATTGCATTAAGATGTATGTATTTAAGTCCACAAAGATTTTAACTGTGTTACCTTACATAATTATGTGATGCTCTCCGTACAGCGTCGCCCGGGTGAAATTATAAATTGCAATATAATAAGGAAAATATAACCTTAGTCAATCTAAATAAGGTAGGTTTCTAATTGTTAAATCAGTGCTTCCATTTACAACATAACTCTTTTCGTTTTTAGATAACAGAGTTAAAGTGTAACCGTGAAGTTCATCTTAAACCGGTTCGATTACAGAAAAAAATGTAAATTAAGGATGTGACCATACTGTGTTTTATTGTTGCTTGTTATTGGCGCTACAGATAGTAAAATAAAGTATTTAAATAGGCTTGTAATGAACCAAGTTATTTTTAGTTAAAGGGAGCTAGTGGAAAGGTGCACTATTAATAATTTCAGGTTTAGAAATCCTTGCATCGTCTGACAATTAACACAGAATATTAATTATACCTAGTCCACCCCCTACCCCCTCCCTTATCGCAAACTCAGTGCAATCCTTAAATATCTCGACACTAATACACAAAAAATTTAGTTTAAATGTGATACAAATGAAACTTTGCTTTAACTATAATATTTAGATAAAACAATTATAATATTTTCTAGTGAACGGCAACGTTGTCTGTTAATTTAACCGCTCGTTTATATTCCAGCCCCTAAAATGAATTTAGTCGCATCAATTAAGCGTTTTAATCAATCAAACTGGTAAAAATAAAAGAGAGGGGAGTGGGGAGCGCATCAGCGATGCAAATTAGCGTTGGGTATAGAACAAATATATGTCGGAACAAAGTGCGGTCCGGACCGATATAAATGTATAATGGTGACTGCATTTAAAATGGCCGAACAAAAAACATCGAGCTCAATGATTGAACGGTTTACTAGCTAGTTGCGACGCGCTGCTCCTCTCGTCATTTTTATTTTTATTTCTTCATGTACTTTTTTAAAAATAAATCTTTCGAAAACACATCGAAAATAACTTAAGCAAGATGTAAAGAAAAAGGTTGATTTAAAAGTTTCAGGTTATCTCAGAAGCACACGAATTTGAAAGCTGAAATAATTATGTATTTGCAATACTAAAACGTTACCTATAAAAGCTATTTCATTATTACAACTGAACATTGTAACACCCTGTAAGATTTTTGGCGGCGATTTCAATTACATATGTAAACATATACAATATAGTCTGAAGATGCGGTAGCCTCACCACGAATCTTGAATTTGACTTAACATTTTGTGTGACACTTTTAAAATCATGTCCTTGCTGCATGGCGATAGGTTGTTACCTGTAACATCTATTCAAATAAGATACATCTGTGTAGACGTGGACGGTTATTGCTTGCGACTGTAGTAGAAAATAGATTTAGATGTCGCGTTGTGTTTTCAACTTTTAAATATTGTTCACGGATATCGTTGTAATACGGACAAACGGACGTGAGGATTGTTTGTTGTGTCGCACCAATACGAGGCGCGCCATGTACAAAGTATGTACAGATTAAAGCAGTACATAGAAAAAAGTAAATAGTGATAAAAAAGCCACATTTTATTATGAGCAGATCAGATGAGAGAGGAAATTTCGTGATTGTGTGTACGGAGCCCGCCCATTATACAGGATGTTGCCGTTTTAAATACTTATATTAAGTAATTTATTTAATTTTTTCTCTCATTATTGTAAATGAACTAAACTGCTACTTTGAAAAAATCAATTATAGATTGGAGATAGCTTTGAACAACAAATGTTACCTACTCATTGGTTTGAATGATCTAGGTATTGTTTTAAGATTATATCTCCTGCCAAATATATAGAGTAATAATCTTAGTTTTATTTCAAAATCATATTATTATGTCTAATGGAAGCTAATAAATTATTGTTTAAGCTTAAACATTTTAAAATTTAAACGTTAACCATCGTTGAAAATCGAACAGCCTTTTAGCGGGTGCACATGTATTGGCGAATCTGTACGCATCATTTACGCGCACAGGCGGGCGCGAGAGATAATTGTACGCGGAGCGAGCCTGTGTGCGTATCGAGGTCACATTGCAACGGCGGCAAGTGATGCAACGAGTGAAAAAAAACAGCAAATAACCCACCGCAACTTTGGAAAGCGTAGTTTAATTATTTCTTCATTCATTCCTCGGCCGGCGTCGGCTAAGTTTTGGCAGATAGCGAGACCTTTAAATAAATACCATCATGTAATTACCTCTTTAAGGTTAACCATTTCTTTACAATATAAATTATTCGATATGGAAGCAAGTCTCCTAAGAGAGAAACAAAGAAATTTTTAGTTTAAAAAAATAACTTACATTGTGTGTGCACGCTAGAAACAAAGAAAATATTCGTTTGTTTCAACAATACAAAAACACCTTTCCGGGAACCGAACGGGTCCTTGAAAAACATTTGTTTCTCGAAAAAACCATCACACGAATTTTTCTACGGCCGACAATCGAATGCCTGACCCGCAACGTAGCATGCTTCTCGTTCCTCGTACTTCACCGTTAGGCAGTGCTGACATCTGTTCGTTTTATTTATACATTCTTAGTTTACATTATGTAAAAAAATTGTGTTCCACCAGCTGCGGAGTACGATTCAAGCAAGTGGTAAGGATTGCAGAGAACATTCTCTCAAATACTATAAAAGTACCGCTTTCTGCATCAAAACCTCTATTCAACTGTTTAGCGAGAGCTTAAGACGTTGGTCGAAGCTATTCACTATAAGTCCGTCCACTGACACCACTATCGGAATATTGTTAGTTAATTTCATGGCAGTAATCGTGAGCCAAGTCTAAATATTACATACTCTTAATACATAGTTTTAAGTATATTATTAATAACATATATAGATGTAATGTCTGATAAATAAATTAATTAAAAATTAATTAATATTTTTCCTATTTACGTGTTAGTTCTCGCACTGCTCGAATATACCTAAATACATACAAATTTTTTTCCAAAGCATTAATGTTACTTAGGGATTAAACATAACGAAATGGTAATAATGACCTGACGATGATCTTAGATTTATGATCTTATCTTTAGTTTACTTACAAAGCGTGTTAATTATAAACGAGTTAAGTTAAACCCAGTAAGCGGCAAATAACTTGACACACACGGTGGCGAAATTTAAGTTAACCGTTAATTAGTTTAAAAAAGTATTCGGTTATAGAGTTTGTTGTAATTCAAAACATGCATAGATAGCGTATAATTGTAATGCTGTTTTGATTTTTATGATGTTGCGGATGCTGGGACAATTCAATTTTAAATTTGTTAAAATTTTATTTACTCTCTCTTGTTAATGGTAGACAAAATGATCAAGTTTTTTTCTCCAGTTATAAATTTAATATAAATGTTTTTAAATAAAAAATAATAATAATAATTATAAAAGTTTCCAAGCTCTAGTCTAGTCTATTTATTTTTTGCTTTATTCGACTTGAATTTAAGTAATTATGAAATCAATATTTTCTTTTCGTCCAATTCTATTGGCAGGTAAAATCTTGTATTTTATAGAAGGATACTTCTTGTAATCGTTTTTATTTTGATTTAACTAAGTTTACGAAATAATGACATAGATAAATAATATTCTTTTTGAAAATTATTTTTGATTACAAAATATTATGCAAAGCTGTCAAATGCAAATACTAATAATTATTTTAAATACTTTCAAAACCTAAATGACACGCGATATCCATTATTATTTAATTTTAACAACTTGATGGCGTTATTCTCAATCTTAAATTATATTGCATTCTTACTTACATTTTAACACCTAGATGGCGTTAAATCGTTAACCCACAAAAATACACATTCTGAAGATCCTGATAAGGATAATGGGACAAAGTATTTAAATAATTAAATTGTCATCCGGCCTTGATAAGTGCGCAAAGTTTTAAATTTATCCATCGTTTTAAAGGGATTCAAAATCACGTTCAAAGCTTCCATTACATATAAACAAACATAAAGCCAAGCAAAAGCGAGTTAAAGAAACATTGGTATATCCTCAGCGGTGTTCGCTTTTTACTCAATTGTACTCATAAGACCCTTAGCGTTAAATGATCAATTTTTGGAAAATTTCGTGCCGCCATGCGACGGCTATACACGCCGCGGTAGTACGGATAGCAAGTTACAACGTTTCATTCGGGCTGATTTAGAGTTAGAAGCTCAACGATATAACGAAGCCGTTGTGGCAGTGTGTAGCGTTTATATCAACCGTATTTCATATCAAGGAGGCCGTATTTAGTGTAGTTATATTCAAAACTGAAGAAGATCCTGAACTGTATGATATAGCATCGTCTAAAACTAGAGTACAATACGTCGTCGAGTCTTTGCACCATTTTACTCAGCGTAATTATGGTATGAAAAAAAATCACACGGCATTCATCCTGGTACTTTAAATTTATAAAATAAGATAAGCTCTCATCTACAACCTCACTTGGGAAATTGTATCTATTACAATACGACGAACAGCGTAAGTGTTATTAATTAAAACGCTAAAGTTATATAACTTTAAACAGACTATTAGACTCCTAAAATAATATAATATTTCTAAGGCAATATAATTTTAAAACATATTAATTTGACATCAGAAATTCCTCGTCTCGCACTAATACTAAAACAGCAAAAATTAAAAGACCGTTTTGTCTTTGCCGATGTATTACAAAAGTTTATAATGAAGGACTTGCTCAGAAACGATAAAAGTACTATCGCTTTATATGATACTAATTTAGAAATATATTGTGCTTTAAATTTAAAAGTTTGTAAAGTATAATTAAAACTTTTAAATTACGTTTTAAAGACGTGCTGTACAAACATAATATCGTATGTAAATGTTTTTAAAATAAGATTCTAAACGTTGGATAATTTATTCATTCTATAGTAATATTATAAATGCTAAAGTTTGTATGTATGTTTGTTATTCTTTCACGCAAAAATGGCTGAAGGGATCTGGATGAAATTTAGCACAGAGATAGATTATAGTCTGGATTAGAAAATAGGTTACTTTTTATCCCGTAAAAATGCACGATTCCCGTGGGATACTTTTTTATTTTTTAAGGCATATCTACGTATATAAAAGGCGATGTGTGTGTGTATGTTCTATACACCGAAACGGCTACCCGGGGGATCCCGGGGCGGATCACTAGTCAGTCTATCATCGCATGCAATGACTGCGACTGCTAATAAGACTTGATCTACCACTGTTGAAACATTAAAGAATAAAAAAAAACATCTCTGCATTCTACTATTTTAATTTGTGAAACGTCACGCTGTGTGTGTGGCTTGTGTGGATGGTGGGAATACGATTAAGATAGGCTGGATCATTTGACCATGATTATCGAAGATATACGAATTTTAGAAAGGTTTGAAAGGACTATAACGAACAATCTTACATACAGTTTTCTTTTCATAAATAGATCTTAGGCAAATCAAGACATTAGTGTCGTTGATTTGTATTATTTAATGCCATAGGATGCTTACAATAATTGCCTTCAGAATTGTTGAATCAAAAAAATAGCTGATAGTTGTACTACTTTGCCCGATAGATGTCGTTGTTAAAAACAAAGACCATGATAATTTTGCGGCAGATTACAATAATTCAACGAAGACGAACTGGATACGGCACCCGATGAATAATTCTCAATTCATCTTGTTTAAAACCCACCACAACTCATGTTTGCGTGTCCCAGTTCGGTTGCATTCGAAATTTGGGTCAGACTTTTAAAGTGTTTATTGTTTCAGAGAGTTTGTTAGGTATTTATTTCGCCTGCTTGTGCATGTGTCGCCGTCGTGAGGGAACGCATCGATTTAAAAATGGGTCGATGTAAAAATAACACAGCCGACTATCGGACACGAACGGAAGCTTTTGCCTCCATCTTGAATTAAGTTTTACTTCAAATTTTCGTTGTATCGTAGTCTCATTCTTTGCCTGGATTGTCAATTGTAGGGGGCTTGACCCTAATAAGGTAGTGTTAGTTCTAAAAATATTTTTTATGTTACGACCTTAGCCCCCCTCCCCCTCCATGGATCGGTCAATGTTTATGCTGATATTTATTTGTACATTTTATAATTAAGTTGTTAAATATCCTACTTTCATTTTGTAATTTTAGTACTGGTCCACAATTTCCAAAATTGCAGACTTGACGCTACATATATTAAAAATCAACAGTCGAATGTGTGCTAACCCGGCAGTACTCTAATTAAAAATGTTATAAAACTTTAATATCCAAAAGTTTGTGTCTCTGACTCTAATGACTATATAAATTATAAAAAAATATAAGAAATAGTATAACACAACAACAAAAAACAGGTTATATATAATTAGAATGCAGAAAGAAAGTAAAAATAAACAAAACAACTTGCTGGAACTTTAAAAAAATAAAACGACATAGTCCTTTAATGATGCCATTCTCACGAAAATTTCACCAATAAGGACGTTAATATATTGATACAACTTGCATAAAATCGATTGCGAATGACTCAAGGAACCTGTCTCGCCGACCTTTGTCTTTTATGCGCCGCTCCGAGTGTGGCTACATGCATAAACAAACTTTAAAACAACTTCGCGGTATGTGAGAGGTCGTATCTTAGAGCGTACACTACTGGTGCTTATTTCCTGTGGCAAAAACGTTCGTAAATTATGAGCAATACGTGAATGTAATCAGATATCTTTCTTTTAAAGAGCGCAATATTTTGTGCCATAAATGAAATGTATATTTATGAAACATGAGAAAAATTAATGATTTCTTAAAATTTCCAAAAATATTACATTGAAATTAATCGTATAAATCGTTGTCAAACTTTAGTGATTTAAAATAAGGTCAGTAAGTGGTCAAACCAGAGAAAAGTGTAACAAACAGTCGTTACCAATATTTAACCTCCCAACGAAAAGAATATTCATAATGTAATCATTATTAATATAAAATGTATTTTTTACTTAGTTATTAAAGTAAGTTAAAATTATAATAAAAGCAACGGATATTGGAAGTGATTGAAATACATTTTGATATACAGGTTTCTGTGATAGATGGCGGGGCTAAGTTTCGATGTAATTTCCTGAGCAACTTTAAACTTTACTAAATGATATTTCGTAAAGTTACTAAAATATGACGGACCTCATTTCTTTAACCTGAAACGGCAGTTCATTTAATTAGCTCGATGTGATTGCACATTTCATAATTTTGATTTTATACCTTTGTGTACCATAAAGATGGGGTCACCACTTCAAAAAAACAAGACGGTAATTTAGGTTTTGCGTGACATTCGAGACATTATAAGTGACTATTATCTGTTGAGATTATCTTTATTTTGAATGCATCAAAGGCGGACCAAATACGGCTTCATTTATTTTATCAATTTTATTACTTTAAGTTTTAAACGTAGCTCAGGACGATAATAATAAGAATAAAGTTTCTTTTTTCTCTTCTCTTTTTTCTGTAATAAATTAGAACACGGACGTTTGGTAGATAAAATATCGAGAAATAGTTTATCTTCTTTGTCTTTTGAACACCATGTAGATTAATTTCTTAATAGTTTACCAGGTATATTAAAATACAGACAAGCACTATGCATGATTTCTGTTTTGTAAAGTTGCATAGAGAAATTTTTTATAAGAAAGATCGCTATTTATGAATATACCACTATTATTTTTAAATTAGTATCCCTAAAAGACTATTCACTTAAAAAGGAATGATTAATAACTGATATGGCTATGCCACATTAACGGACATAGTATTGAATTCGTGTACAACTTTGTGTGACGTGACTGCGTGAGTGTCGTTACGCTGGTGTGTGTGATACAGGTTGGGTTGTCAAGTACGGTCAGACGAAATATTGAATAATAATAAAAGAGATAATTTATCCATACACAATAGGTACTTGATTTTGATTTAATATTTTTTTAAAATTGACTTTAATATTTTTGTATTATGAAAGTCAAATTCAAGATTTTCTTCGCAGTATTTTTATTATTTTAAGGTTTGTCTTTGTGTTATGTATTCGAAAGCTTGATTATTAATTACTTTTTAATATTTAATTTATACGTTTCATATATCCTTCCTTCATTTAGAAGAATATGAACATGAAATAAAGTAAAAAATATTTTCATTGCGAGGATTTCGGGTTATTTAATATTTCATGAAACAAAAATTACCATTAAAATTAACGAAATTAAATTATTTTTACGCTGACTGTACCGTCCAATGACAAGCAATATTGAATTGTGGCGACGCGTCCGTGTGTGTGTGTCATTCTTTCACACATTTTTGATCACAACATTTTTATTCGCGACGTTCGTGTGTGTGCGTGTGTGCACACGTCTCGGTGCGCTTGTGTGCGCACTAATTGCGATAGCTACTTCATTTAAATTTCGAATGTCAGCCGTTCCGCCGTCGAAAGTGTATAAGTACGTTTTAATCAATTATTACGTCTGCGACCTGTGGAAAACAACTTTGGTTATAAACAAGCAGTAAATGTTGTACTATCTTATTGCATTAGCGACTTTTTAAAACAAGGACGGCTAAAGTTAATCTGGGAGCTGCTTCGTTATAAAGATTCGGTTCAACTAATTATTTGATATAGACCATTTTAATTAGAATTTAACAATTAATTATGATTATATACATTATATAATACGTTTAACAAGCTTCTGTATCACTCACAATTATTTATTATGTCACTTTGTTCAACAAATATCGCCCGAAGCGACGAATTTCTTACTAACTTTCACTCGGACATGGAGAAAATAAACACGTATTGAATATTAATACGTACGGACATATATTTATTTTTATGTGTGTGGATATTTCTATAAATAGATGTTTTATATTTCTCATACTAAAAAAAAACTAAAAAGGGCGATATAAGGAGCACCCATAACCGACGAGCTTGTATGCGTAGATGTATGAATGTAGAAGAAGCGAGAGAGGTGTGCCAGGATCGCGCCAAATGGAAATCCGTGGTCTCTGCCTACCCCTCTGGGTTACGGGCGTGAGCGCATATTTATTTATTTATTTTATTTATTTCTCATGTCAGTGTGTGAAATAGTTCGCCATTAAATATAATGATCGAACATGAAGGACATCGTGTCACTGCTCTCGCAACGATCTATAAGAATATTTGATCAGCAGCGTAAAATATTTTATTTATCCTGTCATATCAAAGGACATTTACATTAAAATGCTTGTAAGATGTCATTATCTTGAATTGTTATTTTCATTAATTTAAACTATGCGATATTGTGCCGTATACAACTGTATTAAGAGCGAAATCCGGTATTATTGAGTCTTAACTTTTAACGTTTTCTTCTTAAAATAACGATTAGAATCAGGAATGATTGCAGTCTTATTGGCGATATTTGTAAGAAAAGTGGGATACGAGGGGAAGCATGATTTATTTTTACTGTAAGTAAAATCTTTCTACCAAAACAATGTATTTGAATTATTCAATAAATACATAAAATATAAATGGCAATAGCTATTAACTACTAATGCTCCAGATTGTACATCATCTAAGCGGGATTATGTTAAACATATGATGAGATATCTATTGAATTCAAGCGGCTAAAAGAAGCTTTCGCTTCGTTCAAAAATTCAAAGATACACTCGCCTGCATCAAGATCGTGTTCGCAGCAGAGCGTAAAAATGTTGCTTAGTAAGTGATGTTTCCACTAAGCTCAACCTTTGATGTAAGCGGCCTTTGTTTAACATGACTGAATTAAAAACCTTAATTATCTTTGTTTCTCATCAAGCCAATAGTGAATACTTTAATTTACATATATTTATATATTTTGTACTACTAAGCTAATTCTAAAATATTGATGAAATGATAAAACCTTAAAGAGACATCAAGACAATTGAAAAACGATATAAATAATTAAATAAAAATTGGACGTTATGACACTTTCCCAATGGACCGACACACGATAAACGGCCCATGCAACCGGACATTACGCCCTCATTTTTATTTGGCACATAGACAAAAACACCCTTTTTATTTTATATAACAAGTACGCACACACTGGCCAAATATAAAAAGAAATTATGTACAAAGTGTACATAGCCGCGCTTGTACATGAGCCGGCTGCGTTCAATAATTAGTGAATGTTTTTAAGCAGAATTCGAAATTTGAAATGAAGTTTTATTTCGGCTGATTGCGTTTTTTCAATTCGTAATTTCGGACGAGAGCGCTTTTTTAATCTGTATTTCATGTTAAAATGACGATGCAATTTTAACTGTTCCACTTGAATCTCAATAATCGAGTTAAGATGTTCAACTTTGTAAACAACAAGATGTATGTATACAATTGGGTATAGTTTAAGAAATAGTCACAAACGACTTTATTAATTAACTTAAAACTTAAGTTTATTGCAAGTACATACTATTTTCAAATCCATGTGAAATTATCACAGAAATAAATATAATATAATCTTAGAATATTATCTAAGGTATGAAAATCGTGTCATTGTAAACATCTCCCATAGTTTTCGTACAGTTCCTATAAATTCCGACCAACTTTGTGGCATCGGGAATAAGGTTTTAGTTTTATAACTAGACATAACACGCGATAATTTAAAGATTGAAAATAACGTTGTTGGGTTCCAAAGCGCAAGGAATGTGGTCGTAAGTACGTTGCTAAGATTGGCTCGTAAGCGACCTGGTGAACTAATTAAATAATTACTTGATTTATTAACGAAATTTATTTTCAAATGATAAAAGAAATTATATCGGGATAGTTAATTGTCCAACAATAAACGAAAACAGCAGTATATTATGTACATATTTTTATGTTATATGGTATGACAAACAACTCACAATATGTGCAAACATGTTAAACATTTTTATCAATAAACACGGACAGTTTGAACTACCTCACCGAGTGATATATAAAAAAATACGTAAAACAAGTCACTAACTTCCCAATCGACTTACAAAAGTCGGGTAAGAGTGCGTCTTTCGGTCCTTGCAAAGTATACTCTTCACGACCAGTATACGTTGACCTACCCTCTTTTCATCCGAATGCCATGTGAAGAGGAAATAGGGCGCACGTTAACGCATTTGCGGGTCTTCTCGACCGGTCGGTTTGATAAAAAGAACTAAGGGCTCTTGGCGCTGTAGAGCTAGCTGGGAAGGACGTAAGGTCGAACAAACTGGATTCCGGCGCGCACCGCTGTCTATGGTTAAATTTAAGTGTACAAAAACTCAAGGTGAACTTCGATATAATGAAAATTACAATCACTGTAGGTAGATTGTCTTTATGTTATGTGTATTGTCGATATAATCAAGCTTTTTTCACAATCGGGATGGATATAGATATCAAGCCTTCTTTAGCCAAAGGTTTATCTTATTTTCTTTCTATACGGGTAGCACTAATTTTTTTAATCCGACCGCTAGCATACTTCCCAGAACCTCTCCCTCTCCCCGCCATGGTCAATCAGAAGATTTCCTGAAAATTTTATTGAAGTCGGTCCAGTCATTTTGGTTTCTATAGGGAACATACAAAAACACATAGCCTTTATAAATATATATATATATAGAAGATTAGAACATGTGGTCAATGTGTTTTTGTCTATGTGCCAAATAAAAATGAGGGCGAAATGACCGTTTAATTAAAACATCTTTACGCTTTGTGCAATTAAATAATTTTTTATTTAACTTTTTTTAATCGTCATATTTAATCTCCTTTATGTCATAAAAATATGTAAAAACATATGTATTGTTACTTAAATTTAAATCATAAATATTGTTAAAGTAATTGCTAATATTAAATACGCGAACAAAACAATCTAATAAAATTATTTTCCATTAACAAATAACAAGATGCGCGTCATTTCCCCAGATAACAGAATCACTAACAAATAATCCTAACCGCCGCCAACACAAATCGAACGCCGTCGAGCGAGCGCACGAACTAACACAATGACGTGGGATGTGTGCGTGCGCTGCAAACTACCACATATGTGTGTGTGTCTATCCTTCCTTGACCTAGAACGGCGACTATCGTCTCTAGGTCAGGACCACTATACACTACGTCCAGTATTAGAAGACCCATCCCGTCTCCTCCCGCACACTACCGCTCGGTGAGAGCGGGGCAGTTCAGTTGAATCACTCAGCTCTACGTATTGTGGACGTGTGATACGACTAGACGAGTTGTAGACGGTTCACGCAATCTCGGTAATGGTGGTTGGAATTTGAAATGCTTCGGGTGAAAGGTTTAAATTTCTAATTTGTTTGGGTTTTAGTGGTAATTAGTTAAGTTTATTCTTTATGGTGCTAGTGACGTTACACGTATTCTGTCGATACAATAATTATCGATTACTTTAATAAGTCGATAAGTGCAAGGAATCTTTTAAAATATATTGCGTATTTAGAAATCGAAGTCAATTAAAAAGTCGAAAGGTTTTTATGATATTTTCACTATATCTATAATTCGCAATGGCGCATGCCCTTGAACAGAAGACGTATTTTCTTCGACTAATTACGAGATCGAACCCTTGACTTTTCGCTGAGGCTACCATTTACAACGCGAGGCCAGCTGCGCATTGATTCAAGAAGATTTCCTTATATGTCATCTGTAATTGGTCATAGGCTTTAGGAGTTCGGACCTTGTATTCTTTAAGTAATATTTTGATTAAAAAACTAAGGACGATCGGTATGGCCGTGGTAACACGTCCGTCATAATAATGCGTAGTATTTTATTTTAACAAACCGATGTAGTGCCATTTTGGACTTATATTCCCCATCCCTTCTATCATTTTTCAGTTATAAATTTCATAATGTTTTTATAGAACAATAAAAATGTCGTTTCTTATAAAAATATCAATCGCAAACTACAGAGACTTCGATCTTGAACTTCCTCATTAAATTAAATAATTGTATGTATTGTATTATAAGAAAATTTTATGTTACAAACACCATTTTCTTGTTCAAAACTGATCTGATACAAAGGAGGTAGTCAGGGATCAATAGATTTGTATTTCCCTAGTTCCTGGCACAACTTTACACAAACTCATACATACGTGCTTACTGGGAAGAACTGTGATTACTATTGATAAATCTACCAATATGTCAACTAATTATAAATTATCTTAAATAGCAGCGCGTGCTTTTCTACGAATAAAATACTTTTTTAGTAAAATTAGTAAAGTTTTTCTTTCACTGAATAAGACATCTGAATTAAATAATACTAATATAATTTTAATTCGAAACAAATTTATGTAGCAAAAGTGAGTGGCAGTGTTGGTAGGGGACGCCCTAGGAGATCTTATATCGATCAGATAAGTGGCTTACTAAAAAAGGCCGATATAAGGAGCACCCATAACCGACGAGCTTGTATGCGTAGATGTATGAATGTAGAAGAAGCGAGAGAGGTGTGCTAGGATCGCGCCAAATGGAAATCCATGATCTCTGCCTACCCCTCTGGGTTACGGGCGTGAGCGCATATTTTTTTTTTTCTTGATATGAGTGTAAAGGTTCCGTTACATACATACAGACGCAACTAATAAGAGCGTGTTAATAACTAATAAAGAAAACACCAGAAGTTCCCGTACGTAAAGCTTCTAACTACTACTAGGTGGCGTTATTATCAATCTTAAAATAAAATTATATTTTCTTATCCAAATAATGAAACAAAGTTAAAACGTATTCTCATCCTTCCTTTATGTGATTGCAAAGTTTAGTCTATCGGATGTTTACAATTAAGGGAGCTAATAAAAGATT
>JWHW01026680.1:104684-127156 GCA_000931545.1 Papilio glaucus
TAATAAAAGCGTGTTAATAAATAATAAAGAAAACACCAGAAGTTCCCGTACGTAAAGCTAACAACTACTACTAGGTGGCGCTATTGTCAATCTTAAAAAAAATTATATTTTCTTATCCAAATAATGAAACAAAGTTAAAACGTATTCTCATCCTTCCTTTATGTGACTGCAAAGTTTAGTCTATCGGATGTTTACAATTAAGGGAGCTAATAAAAGGTTGTTAAGAATCATTATTCTTCTTGAAATATCAAATTGATTTGTTAAATTATTATTATTAAAGCGATAAATGATTACTAGCCACTTGAGTATTTAAGTTACAACAAATAAAGTAACAATACAAAACAAAACCTATTTTGTATTCTTACGTCAGTCTAGTTAGCACTAAGACATCGTTGTTTTAACTTTATTTAAAAGCAATTAGCAAATAAATGTAAATTTATTCATTATTATTAAAACCAATCGACAAATTATCCGCAATAATTTGTTTTATCAAACAACTATTGTCATGGAACATGTTACAATTAAAAGTCGAAAAACAACTCCTAATTACATATAAAATGTATGTATCTGCATGGCGTGTGTTCCAATACATTTCCATAATGCTTATAGATAAGTCAGTTCGAGTATAGTAGGTATAGCTCTACACCCACGCTGCCAAAGTCAGGGATGGGAATGCATTGGGTTGAACGACCGCCGAAACGCATCGCGCGGCAAGGTCACGCACACAGCCACGCCCACACACACACAGGCACAGCGACCGTGAAATTAGAAATAATAGTGATGCCCATCGCTCCTTTGTCCGTAGTTATCGATTTATTTTGGTTTTCAATTTTTTTGAACGACAACTTGATTGTTATTTTATAATTTATCTGATAGATAAACCTTTTTTCTAATAAAATTATAGAAATGAAGAAGTTGTGTGTTTGTATTAACGAACAAAACAAAAAAGTCTTTAGCACGATTTGTAATGATACAAAGAGATATTTAATCATAAATTGTTCAGTAAATAAAATCAATTAAAATGTAGCTCCTGGACACATATTTTATGCAATATAAAAAGAATTAAAAATACATCAATCGACAGGAGGTCATTACACAAACGCAAGGTGTATGTTAATTGGCTGAATACTAAAATGTTCCATTAAAATAATATATTTTATTATTAATCTGAACAACGACATTATTAAGTAGAAACAAAAGTGTCAAACATGAACACCTGAAAATTGTGTTACCTACTTTTGCAGGATGTGACCATTCACAAACAATGTATTTTAATTCATATTGTACTCTACCTAAGTCATAAGGTTATTACCAATTTAAATTGACGTACTACTTTTGAATAAAGCATTTCGGTGGAGCGTTGAACCTTTAAAATATACGAGACGAGTGCTATGTAAAATAAAGAATTTTGTTGACTTCAAATAGCGCTCAGTTAGTTGAATCCAAGCCTCTTGAATTAGCAGCCGGCGACGGCCGCATGCAAATGAATGCAGAAGCAAGAATTTATAAAGATGGCGGGCTAAAAAAAAGCTGATCGTTTCCTGACCAATAGCACTATGTTACACATGCTAATTTCGGTCGAACGGAATTCACAATGTTCATAAAATACAAATGCTATACGATGTGGCATATGATCCTTTAAATTCAAAGTTCGGCCTCGTGCATACGAGTCTTTGTTACACGATTTTAGATTATATGTGATCGCTTTACGACCGACCATTCTCCATCCAATTTTATTAATGCGCATGTAGGTGTAACTACCATTTTTATGACAATGAATATAATGACTTTCAAGAAGCAGACATGTTAATTTCAATTTCGTCGTTTATTGCATCATTGTCCGTTTATAAATGCACTGGAAATAACTCCATTATATTATAAATATTCAAACAATAAATGGTGATAGATTTCAGCGTTCAAAATAGCTAACATTATTTAAATGTGGATTAACTCGTAGAATACAATTCAAAGTTAAAGTAAAGTTTAATTAATGTAAAAATTACACATAAAAGTACTTATTTAAAGAAACTACTAGAGTTTTTTTTACTATGAGTGTTTAGTGTGTTAACTATAACAACATAGGTCGAAAATGTAGATATTATCGATAAAAAATTGTTCCTCACTATTCGAGCCGTTGCACTAAAGCCCGAGTGACTAATTTCGGTTTCACTACTGGCTTGTTTGCTTTGAGCTACTCTTGGTTTATTTTCGTAATGTTAGGCTCCAACGCCTGCAACTTTAAGACGGTAATACACTATGTGGAACACGTTATACGTACATGATTTAACTTTTTAACGCAGACCTAATATTATTGTGATATTAGTGAAAATTAAATAAAGCATTATTATTAATTCAGAACAGTATTTACTTTAAGCACGATAATGGCAATGTTTTTTTATTTAATTTGTCTGCTTGATTTGTAGCATTTCACCAACAATTCCTAAAAAAATTTTATCTATACAGATAATTTTATTTTATGACATATTTAAAGATGTCACTCTTTTAAAATATGTCAAAAGAATGTCAAAGCATTGTGTAAAAAGCTTCAGTAAAATCGATGTGTAAAGAATATTTATTGATGTAATAGCTTTAAAATAGTATCTGCTATTTATTTCCGTCGTCAATATTATTTTCAAAAGCACCACCTCGATATGCGCGCACCCTAACAATTGACGTGGAGTTCCTGTTTTAGAGCTAGCAAGTTATTTCGCGTTTGTTTTTTTAGAACAGCTAACACTATCCGAGTTGCCTAGGTCATGGCAATATTGTAGGCGGCAACACTAATCTGAACTGTATTGACGCAGGCTCAATGCAAACTAGTTTTTATAACATCACTTGTTATTTTTATGGTTGGCTGAACGTTAGTGGTATTTCCGTACAAATGTATTGCGTATAATTTATAAATGTTATTTGACGACTGCGTGTCTGCGTGTCTGTGTGTCTGTGTGCGTATGTCTGTCTTTTAAATGTAATCGGATTATTTAAATTATATGTAGCCTTGAGGTGTGTTTACTTAGTAGGATTACATTTATTCCTTATTGAATCCGCCAACTTTGTGATGCAGTTCAGTCAATACTGGTCAGCTAAAGTTAAACAAACAATTTTATGTATTAATAAACACAAGAACTATTTCTTTACTAGTTTTTAAAAAATAAATATTAATCAATAATTTTATGAACAATTACTGTTTATAATTTCAAAATGTTTTATGTTCAGAGACACACAACTATACGGTGCACAATGCACAGGGAAAACGATCAAAATAAAACTACGTACTATAATCAAGTACATCGCTACAGTGAGCTGCATCTGAAACCTGCGTTCAATACAAAAATTAAGCCTGATATGGTTAAAGGAGTGCGGCAAATTACTTTCAGTCACATTTAGGACCGAATACACTCGATTATAAAGCTAATAGCGATTACAATAAATCATAATTTATTCTGCACACTTATCATATTCAGTTATATGCAATTTAAAATATTGCATTGCGTCTTTGCTTCCTGTCGTTACTCACAAACGAGAGTAACAAAAACCAAATTAGATGCAACTGCTTAAATACTTTTATGCCTCCGTTAATAATAAAGGCTTTGCCCAAAAAAAAACGTCCTCTCTGTCTAGCTCACCTTCACTGGATATAATAAGTCTTCACTCGCCATCGTGACACTCGACGATCCATTCTTATCTTTACCTCTAAGGGTACAAGATCGAAAATAAAACAATGTAAAAAATTCATAAAGTTGAAGACGCTTTCCAAAATTAAACTTAATTCAGTGGACTTAAAGCGTGTATTTGTTTGACATCTAGAGAGTTTCGCCTAAACGCAACGTTAAGCTCAGTTTTATAGAAAGCCACCTTGAAAGCTAAGGCAAAAGGATCTAAAACCCATCCTCAACACGGCTCGACTCTTACGACTATTCGATTTCGCGCCGAAACTGCCAAAATGCATCGGAAGGTCAACGAACCTTGCTCGCCAAGGACAGTGCATTCCGTTTTTAAATTTAAAGCTAGCGCGCCAATAGAAGGCAGGATCTAAATAGGGCGGCCATCTTGCGTCGTCATTTTTCGCAGGAAGACTGTTTTTTTTTTTAATTGCGCCATTTGCATTTTTCGAGTTCGGTTGAAAATTTTTTTCGGACAAACAATGGTCGACGTTTCGTGTATTATTTCGGCGTAATTAGGGAGCGGTAACGAGATCGCAATTTTCTGACTGTTCGTTTGGTTTGCCTTTATTAAACTACTTGATTAACGATGGCGTTCGAAATTCGAAAATACAACCGTCCCGGTACAATCACATCATGAAATACATTTTTCTAATAAGGAAAGGATGGGAAAGGGAATGGACTTGACGGGGAAGACAATGGAGAGAAAAGAGTTTTTTTCTGTTTTCCTTTTTTCTGATTCTTCTGATAGGCAACGTATTTGCACTCATTACCTTGTTGCAAATGCATATGGGTAGCGGCCGCTTGATATCGGATTAACCGCTTAATCATTTGCCACTTTCTTAAATATATAAAAAAAAATTAAAAAATTCGTTAAGAGATTTTTGTACATTTTTTTAAGATATAATATTCAACAACTTTTGTTTACTTTGTTGTAGGGATACGACACAGTGATGACTATCATGAATGTAGAACATTAATAAGTATATGAGACAATGATGCATATCACAATGCTGGATGTGCAGAGTACATTCGTTTTAATATAGATGTCGCACAAAGCGGTACGATCCGACTGAAGGACAGGCGGCGTGCTGCGCCCCGTGACTTTATTGCCTCAAATTGTCTCTTCCATGAACTTATTAGCATTTAGTCACGTTACCCGTTCATATCTCGCTCTACACGCTGACCTAGCCCAATTAAATAATTATATAAATTACAACTTAAATAAGTAACCATAAACCAGAAGCCATAGACGAAAAAGAATGACGTATCTTTTTTTATATATACCAAGCGGAAAGCTTTAAATTTGTATAACTTTCAAATAATAATTTCAAGTTAAACAAGTTTAATACATAAAGATAACTTTAATTGGTTCGCAATCGCAACGAACTGTTAGTAGATCCACATTTAAAGCAAACATACCTCTTTTTAATTCACATTTGCGGCTCAAGGCGAGCCTCATTTGTTTTAATCAAATTGAAAATAAAAACACTCCTAGTGAGTTATAGGTTTCTAAAAGATAATGATCCGACAGTTGTTTTTGACTTTCTTGACACTAAAGATTACCTACATTTGTAGAACATGTCTTTTAAAACAATATTTTTATTAATTGATATCAATTAAATATTTGACGAGGTAATTAATCAAATAATAATCAAACTTATAAAATATTCGTGCAGTTTGTATATACATAAATCTGTTTTAAATCTATCTTAACCAATTAAAGACATATTTAACATTTTTAAAGTGACATTATTTGACAGAAAAACTGTCATAAAATCCAAGATGGAGATGGCGCAAGTAAATTTACGTTCACAGACTAAATTTGCATATGAATAATGAGAAAGTGTGCGTTCGGTGCGTAACTTAGGACATAGCCTAAGCACGTAAAGATGTCGCCACAGATACATTGCAATTTGCCGACATTTTCCCAACAAAACATGTCGCGAAAACAAATATGCTGGCAATACTGCTAGAGTTGTCTTTCTTCAGTAATTATCATAAAAATCTGATTTATAGCTTTTCTATGTGAAAAGGAGAAAACATATTAAAGCCTTACAATGAAATCGGGATGGATAAAGTGAGCAGATAAATATTACAAGCAGTACAAAAATTTGCCATTGAGTCACCTATTGTTCATAAAGGGTAAATGACAAAAATGTCAACTAAACTAAATTGATTTAATTTTTAATTAAGTTAAGGCGACATTGTTAAAAATACATAAATCGGTATGAAGGATGTACCAATATAAAAACAAATTTAGCAACAATAGTTTTCACCTTGTTTCGATCTCACAATATTTGCTCCGCTGCAACCTTTCCTTGTATTGCATTGCGCAAATTAAGTTTGTATGATTAATTCATTGTGTAATTTATTAGTACCCATGATGTGTCATGGTCATGATATATAACTTCCACAAAGTGTTAGGTACGAGTTGTCACTGCACAAGCAAGTTATGTACAGGATTTCCCACAGCGATGCCACATCCAGGCGAAGTACATTAGATATTGTTGATGGGAAGTTTTACTTATTTTAATCCCAAAGAATTTGAACTGCATTCAAAGATATATGTATTTACAAGAACGGTCAAAGCTTTAATCAAAAACAATGCTTTTCTCCATAAAACGGAGTACGTTAGATAAAAGTGAGATCATGAAATTTTATATTTTATCTTAAAAAAGTATAAAAAGTTATTAAGAAAGAAACCAAACTTATGTATAAAAGATTTGTAAGAAACGGGATTCTTACCACGATTAGCCTTTTTGAGCTCCCGATATTTCGGCACAGTTGCATGCGCCATGGTGAGCCCGTGACCCGTGAAGTAAAAACCACGAAAGTTTAAAGTTATAAACCTTATGTAGTACTTTCCATCATTGCTATTTATAAACTTATGTTTTATTTTTCACATATTTGCGAATTCGATTCTCCGTTCAGGCAGACGTTTGGTTTAAAACTTTGAATACCGTTCAAATTGTTTTTAATATTAAAATTAAGTAAAACTTCCCATCTACAATATTTAAGGTACTTTGCCTGGATGTGGCATCGCTCTGGGACTTTTTTTTATGGAAAAAGGCGGCAAACGAGCAAGCGGATCACCAGACGTCAAGTGAGCGCCACCCATAGACATCCGCAACAAGCAAATGTGTTGCAGATGCGTTGCCTACCTTTAATGGACAGAGGAGGGCATAGACAGGAATAAGGATGTTTCCTTTTTCCCGCTAACCCCCTCCCGTTTTACGTTTTATATTACGATATTCGTGGCGAGAGTAACAGTAAATGTTTCTTGGCTGATGAAGATAAAATATTAAATATATAAAATTAAAAAAAAAACTGTGAAATGAATATTTAACTAAAGCTATTTAAAAGTGTATTTTAAAATCATCAAAAGACAATTTAATATTGTACGATTTAATCTATTTTCATAGACACGTGTCGTTTCCCGCCAATTCGCTTTGACAATTCGACATTACACCACTAACGTTTTCAACGTGAACGAGTATTCGCTCTACGGCGATTTTTACTTTTATTTTTACAATAAAACCTTTCCGTGAGTTATTTTTAATCTATAAAATAGATTTTATACTACATATCATATATATATAAATGCGTGAGATATGTTTTATGAATGTATCATGAATTGAACAACATTGGATAAAAGTCTGTTTTGAGGACTATTGCCACAGATTAAATTTTTCTTTTTCTTTTATATAATGGAACAGACTTTATGTACAAAACATTTTAAATTATTTCACTTAAAATTAATAGGTCATATACGCATTTCTGTTTATATTTTGGATGTATTTATTACATACAACATAAAACAAAATTATTGATTTTTATTAACATTAACTAGCTGTGTAGACCGAGCTTTATTTGGCCTCGCTTTTGTATCGTTTCAGAATAGATATTTATTATACCGGTAATTTCATAACACCTGGATGACCGAGCTTTGAGCTTTGCTGGGTATTTTTATGACCGTTTTTTATTTTATTTGTGCCTGAAAACACAAAAAAACACATTTTCTAAAAAAATCCTTGCTAGATCGATTTATCGACCCCGAAACCTCCTGCATACTAAATTTCACGAAAATCGTTCGAGCCGTTTCCAAAATTCAAATTATATATATACATGAATTGCTTAAAGGTATATAATAATACCTAAGAAAAATAAATGTCAAAAAATCCTAACAACATTTCAATTAGTTTTCCTTTTGCTTTATACATTATTATATTAATTATATTAAAATACAGTATTGTGTTGGTATACCTGCGCATTTATGAGGAAGAATGTATAGGCTAATAATTGTAAAAGAGCGTGGCACGGTCAGTAGAAATGACGCACTAAGCAAACGCATGATGGTACAAAATTAATTTAATGGTCTTGTTAATTTGTACGCACATTAGTATATGTGTGATCTATTTTCTTTCGCACGTTCGCTAGCTGACGTAGGCGTGACGTCACTGGCCTTAGCTACGTCACAACATATGTCGCTACGAACTGCCAATAGGACTGTACTACGCGTCTGTATTTTTTTCTAATTATTAAGCCTGCCTACGATCTTAATTTGCTTGAATAAAAATTAATTTTGTGTAAGTTAAAGGTCTCATGTAAGTTATTAAAGTATATGCCAAAACTTGACCTACAGAAGCGCTGTTCCGCCCATCATACCTTACGCCTTAAACCTCGGACTCAGTCAAATTTGCACGACCAGAGGCCAAGGTTAGTATTAAAAGGATGTTTTCTTACGACCTGTCGTAAAGGTTATTTATCTTACTTTGTTTTCGTACCATATTGTGATTGAATTTTGTTGATAAAAAATCAATTACAAATAAATTATTTTAAGGCTATCCGTCACCTAGTGATTGTCACTCGTAGATCATTCAAGCCATTGGAATGCAATCCACATTTTTCAAAAAGGCTTCGGACCAATACATGATAAGTTCATAAAATGTACAAAACGATCTCATACAGCAACATCTTATCGTGTGTTTCCACTGGCGTATAAACATGTTGCGATACAACGTTTCTCACTTTCATGACAGAGAGACAAAGATGACAATATGTGTTGAATGTTTTCGGCAGTGTAAACTCAAGGTTAATTCATATTTTTAATCAATTTCAATGCTGGTTACTGGAAAAAATGTGCTCACTTCAACACTACCCTTATTATTACTAGCTGTTTCTAGATTACTAGTTGTAAATTCCATATTATGAGTCAGAAAGTCTACGGTCTGATCCGTTATTGAACCTTAACATTCATCATTTAGAAATCTTAATCGTATAAAACGATTGGTAGATAGTACACACAGCCACTGTCATCGACATCCTTCCCAAATGACCATCGGATCTCAGAGAGAGAAGAAAAAAAAGCAATAATAATAGTGCATGCGGACCGACGCAGACGCGGATCGGGGTCAAGGCGACGCATTTGGTGCAACTTTCGAAATGCACCTCCCCTCGATGTGTGTGTCCTCCCCTCCCCCCGCTTCCCCCTCGCGCCGTCGCCGTCCGACGCGCAGTAGGGTCGCCCGCTGGCCGCATTTCTCCGGATCGTCTCTCACTACCGGATATATCCTTGTTTTGTAAAAGTAAAATGGTTAAATGGACATGAATTATGTTTACTCCAGTGACTGAATTAAGGTGAACATAGTCAATGATATGAAAGAATTTATAATACAAAGATAAAGATCGGTGGCACTAATGAAGGAACTTCAAATACATTTTTTTAGATTACTAAAGTAAACAAGTAATGTGGAGGTCCATGTACACGGTGGTCTCAAAACTTGAGTATCCACCACTTGGAAAAAGAAAAAAAAATGTATAAAGAAAACATCTGCAACCTCTAATATTGTGTGAAAACCATGAAGTGTTTGCTCGAACAGAATGCCCTAGTAGCATTCGCTACAGGCATGTTTTAGCTTCGTCTTAATATGAATGAAATCAGTAGGGTTCAAATGAATAAATTACTCATAGTTTTACTATATTCTGAATCCATATTCACGTTGCTTTATGTAGTGACCTTTTAGGTCCCTAATTAAGGTGACAATAAGACAATAATAGCAATAAAAAACAATGTTATAAGGACTTATAGAAGTAAGTTAAATTCCAGAACAGTTACACCTTTATATACCTACCATATACAAACTTTGTACATGGTAGATAAGGGAAATGTAGAGGATCGGTAGATGGGAACGTCCGTTGCATTTATCGACAATGATCGCATACTTATACACATTTATCTGAAGTTGACCACACGATTTTGTGTGCATAGAGCGTCTACACAAAAAAATCAGGAATCGTCCTCATCAAACTCGTTCTCATGGTCCCCCTACACAAACGCAGTATCCTTGTAACGCTCGGGCTTTGTTATTTATAGCGGGTAGGTATTATAAACATACTTGTAGGCTTTTTAATGATCGCGGAAGGCTAGCGACTCTGAAATATGTTTATGCCTTGCATAGTACAGTGTTATACGATTGTGCATCTTGTGGCAAACACTGCAAAAGGTAAAACGGCTTTGAATGACAATCAAGCTATTTTAAAATAACACCAGTATTTTTTACAAAGCATGTGAATATTTTTTTTTAATATTATGATTTTAACGCTCACAATTCAAATGTAAATATAATTTGAATAAGTTTTTTTGACGAATCAAGGTCTGTTTTATATTATACTTGGTAATATTTTTAATTATTATTTTGCACAGATAAAAAATAATTACAGGCATTTTAATTCAGCGTATATGTCTTGATTCATACTAGGAAGAGTAGAAGTAAAAGAGATGTCTGTGTTCGAAAGAAAATCTCTAATTTAAAACACCTGTAACCCAGTAATACAAAGACGGTAGTAATTATTTATTTACATAGCCGAGCGGCTGGTATATATATAACCTAGTCTACGTCTGTGCTGGTGTTAATTCTCAGTCGGGATAAAAAAGTGTTATGCGAAAAACACTGTTTATTTTCATGTATGCTTCGTAACCGGTTAACCACGATAAGTTCAACCCTTGTCACATTGAACAACTAATAAGTTAGGTGTAAAGTGGATTGTTATCTTGTCTCCCTCAATGATGATTAAGAAAAGCAACTAGTAGCACAATTGTCTTATTGAATAAATTTAACAGTTGTATGTGCGTGTACGCACTAACATTACTCTTGCGACATTTACTACATATAAGACTGCGTTTACAGCATACATACAAGAACCTCCTGTAAGAATAGGCCCATGTCGCATGTTCCGCGAGCCCAAATTAACAAGGAAACATCAGATAAGCCCCAAGGTTCGGGTTGACAAACTCAAACAATATAACATACAGACAGACTAGTGGGCTCGATCGGGGCGGTGATTTTTATCACGAATGTTCAAGGAGAATGCGGTTGAAGGTAGCTCCGTCTAGATTTTTCAATTTCAAAATCATCAATAAGGAATCAATTTACGCCTGAGATATATATATTTATTTGTGAATAATAAGAAATATTAGTATTAACCTAATGATGAATCGTAAGAGGTAGTAAGCATACAGGCTCAGTTCCGAGGACTAAATGCATAGAGCAGTGATTCTCAACCTATGTTCCGCGGCACTTTTGTGTGCCGCCAAATTTCAAAAGTGTGCCGCCAAACTTTGCGAATATGTAATGATGTTAATATTATTAAATTATATCAATTAAAAAAATATTTTAATTATATATTATTATTGAAGCAAATATTAGTTTATTCTGTATATTTAAAACTTTTGTTATAAACTATTTATGGAGTGTGTTGTAGTAAGTAAATAGTTTTTATCTCTTTCTTTGTGTGCCGCCAAATTTTAAATCGTTAAATATGTGCCGCAACAAAAAAAAGGTTGAGAATCACTGGCATAGAGTATATCTCTGCCAGGTACTGTTCTATACGCTTTAGATTACTAGTGAAAAAGGGGGAGATGAAGATAGCTTCATGATTTCGTACTGGATTTAATTTTATTTGATATTTAAATTTAAATTTGCGGAAACAATTATAGTTGAGGTTTTAATATAATGAAAAATGAAGGTATTTATGGAAGTAACCATCTCTAAATGCCCCCAATTATTAAAAAATATTGTTAAACACGAGGTACGTGTTGTTTCTTGTAAACTTGTCGGCCGTCTCCGCCGCGTTTCCGTTAAAATAATTTCCTAACGGGAATATAAATTCGGGTTTTAATGTCACTTCATTATTAGCTTTGTGCCTAAAGCAGGTGCAATCCAGTTGTTGTTATTGAAACGTTTTTTTTAACACTGGCCACTTTCGCAAGAAATGTTTTCTCTTTATCTGGTCCTTTGTTCAATTAAATAATGTGAACTTTCCGCCATTTTGTTCTAGTTACGCTTTATATTATTATCTTGTAAAAGTACAATGACGTTAAAAAAACTCATAAGGACTGCAGAGAGAAGTGAAAACTCAAAACAGGTCGGAAAGCACGACAATAGTTCGAAAATAAATTAACAACATAAAGTAAACCCCTGTATCTTAACAATAAAATTCGAAATTGAATACAAGAAAAATAAATTGTTGGAAACTGTTCCAAATTCAAACTAACGCGGCTAAAGAATTTTGAACTTTATTGATCGATAAACGACATCCAAAAACATTTTATGCACAACACTATCCGAACGTACAATCTGTCATCCCACTTCGAAATGACGCGCGAAAATCGGTTTGACAGTTTTCTTTTTTTTTTTGTTGACGGACAATGGCCACTAAAAAGGTCGGTCGGTAGGTAAATTGAATTCTATCGGGCTGCACATGCCCAGCTAGCGTGCGACGAGTGCAACAAGTCGCTAGACGAGTGCAAGGTACGGGCGGCACCGGTCGTCCTCGGGCGCCGAGCGACGTTCAGGAAGTAATTGAGTACTCCTTAGATTTGAGAGGCTCGATATAACTTGCATCTTTGTTCCATGATTTTTTTATGACATAGAAGACTATTATTTATTTTCTTTTAAAACCTTTAAACAGTTCTTATTTTAAAAAAATGTTTTGAAAACAGCTGATACGTAAATAAATGGTTTTGCAACCATTTCTCCATGTTATTTATTTCTATTTCTCGCACATTTAGACTTTCTTGTTCAACTTCCGTTCCGATCTCTAATCTGTTATTTAATTTAATGACAACAGGCATGTAACAAAGTACCCCGCCGAATCTGTCTGTCCGTCTGTTCGCGATACACTCAAAACCGAACTAACAGAACTATTGAATAGGTAGAGTGATTCATGTGGAAGTTTTAATTCTATAATTTGTTAATATTTTGTGTGAATTGATTGAAATATTGATGATTATTGTTGAAAATGTCGAACAAAAGCCTGTTATCTTTCATAGAAACCGCTGCTTACAACCTTTATGATATAATAAAACAATGTATGGTGGGATATTCCTCTTTTATACCCCATACGTAATAAATATGATCTTAATTATTTTGTGACTTATTAAGTAAAAGGTCGATCACAATTGACAGCGGTAGGACCGTTGTCCACTCCGGAAGGGCGAGGCGTGATGCAGATGGCGCCGTGTGGTTCGGCTAGGAGGTAGAGCCGGAGTGCAGGTGCGCGGCGCGTGGCGAGACCTCAAGGCTGTCTCGATGACTCAGCGATGAACCGAGCCGGCTGCACTTTTCCTTATACCCTAATGCACGCTTTATCTACTTCTATCACAAACATTCGCTATAAAATACGATGTACACGAGTATGCGTATCAACAACGAGTGACACACTTAAATAATTTTCTTTAGTAATGTACGATAAAATCTCTTTAGATCCCGCATTAAGATAGGAAATGGTTGTTAATCGCCCAAATCCGTAAATAAAGAAAAATTGTCTAAAGAATACACGAAGAAACAGAAGAGAACTATTTAAACGTATAGTTCATACAGCCTTACAATGGTAGAGCCCGCAACAACATCTGTAGCACGAGTAGGCCGGCTCGACCGGTGAAATACCAAGTCTCACTGAAGTCAGGCGTAAAAGTAGAAGTAGTCTGCGCTTCACCTGATGAGTGAGGTGCTGGAGGCCTAATTCAGGTCGCCTTCTCTTTCCCATCCAAAAAGGACAGATTGGGAAGGAGATGAGAATTGGACGGGGACGGGATAGATCAGGAAAAGGAAATATCCTTTTTCCTATCTATCCCATCCTCTATCCATTAACAAGCGAACGTATCTGCGACTCATTTGCTTGTTGCGGATGCCTATGGGTAGCGGTATTTTAATATCAGGTCAGCCGTTTACTACCTTGTCCCATAAAAAATGGGGTGACTACTCGCCACATATTTTTCATCATCAACTATTATGTATATGATTTTAAACACAGTGTAATGCGGCATAAGTAGTGATAGTGCGAAATGTCAAATTGCATCTTTACCTACACTTTGAGCAAACAGGTATATGTGTTCGTGTTTGCGTTTTTTACCACCCTCATGACCTGGTTATTGAATCAGCGGTCCCTTCGATTGTAACTATTGGTCGTACTAATATTCATTGATTTAAATAAAACTACACCCTTGGTTAAGGGCATAAAGTTGAAAATTGAATAGTTGGTCTATTTTAACTCTTAGCCGCTTCAGTCTATGAGATTCCCGACTAATGGAGCCTCCGCACGTGGACCAGCGTCGCGCCCGCAAACCTGTTTGATGTACACGATGGCTTCATTAAGCTTCGGTATCAGCCCATGGATTCCATTCCGAGAGTGTTTTGCAAAAATTATCGCTTTACGGACAAATTTTATTAAGCATAGACCATTAGGGCATTTAGTTGCGTTTGTTGAGATTTTTTTTATACTAGCGTAACAAAATGCTATAGTTTTTATTCTATCAAAGAAATATTCCCCCTTTTTTATGTGTGCTCTAACTTATAAGCTAATCTATACTAATTTTATTAAGAGGAACGATTTGTTCGTATGTAATTGATACATCCTGTAACTACCGAAGTCCTTAGAACATAAGTCCGGCTACAAACCGCTTTCCTATCATCGCAACATAGTAATAAACACATTAATTAATTCATATATCTCACTTACGCATCGGTAAACAATTTATGTGCTAATTCCGTCAAGAAATACTAACGCGCACAAGCCGCTCGTGTCGCCGGCCTTGAATTAATGTTGTTATTGAATCTACAGTACAATTTTATATCTTTCGTGATTGCTAAAACTGTTGATAGCGTAGTACTCAGTGATGCAAAAGCAACCGGCATTAAATTAAGTTAAAAAAATAAAGCATCGACTTTGTTGAGCTAAACGTGTAGACAAGACACAAGGTTTTGAAATGTGCATTGCCCTGAGTTAAATAAATATGTAAAACTTGTTTTGTGCATAAAAATATTTAGAAAATCATCGCAAAAAACCTTATTGCAAGAAAAATACATTTATTTCAATTTTTTATCGTTAAATCAAAAGTAGATTTGCTTGATATTTACATAGAACAACTTTAATACTTTATGTGAGAAACAACACAAGAATAAAAACAAACGGACGCATAGCTGAGCGACACGCTAATATAAAAAACGACCAACCATTTCCAAGCACGTGGTACAAAATAAAACGATCCATAATCAGGTACGTTACGTACGACGACGCGTGCCAAGATTGAGTGGTCGAATGTTGACTATCGCTCTTCATACGCGCAGTTTTCCAACTAAACAAGTGTGCACTGTGTCTTTTAAATTGCGAAATGACACGGTGTCTCTCCGTGCTGCACATTAAGGAGTGCGAAAGAGATGGCAGGATACTCGCATGTGTAACCGTGTGGGTAAGAATTGCATGTAGGTTAATCTTTGCGAATTGTATGCATAGGAAAAATTTGGCAGGTAATTTTTGTTTCACACAAAATAACCACAACTTACCATTGTTAGTTATTCATACGCTCAATCTGAAAGAAAAACATGTACCTATAACCATAAAAAGTTAAGAAATTAAAATTATGTTCTAGGTTAATTATATTATTTGACGGGCACGTTGGCGTGGTTGGTAAGATACTTGCTATTCACGCCGTAGATCGTCGGTTCGATTCCCAATTAGGACAGACATTTGTGTACATGTCTGTTTGTCCTGAGTCTGGGTGTAATTATCTAATTAAGTATGTATTTACCAAAGAAATGTAGTATATGTAGTATCAGTTATCTGGTTTTTATAGTACACGCTCTGCTTAGTTTGAGATCAGATGGCCGCGTATGAATAATGTCGCAAGATATTATTATTATTTAAAAAGTTAATACTACATGTTTAATAATAGTCAAGGTAATATGGGCTTAGATATAAGAAAAAAATACAGGGAGCTAATATAATAGTTGTAGTTCTTAAAAGAACATCTCGTATCAAGCAACCGAACGCTGCCTTCATTGCCAAACCATTTCCAGGGACGAGAGAACGCTGATTGAAGTTTTAGGACAATTATTTTTTGCAAATTTGCATCGTCGCCATTTTAATAATTATCTATGGTTCTCTAAATCGTAATATATATTAATTAGGCGTGTTAGCTGGTGCCTTAACACAAACAAGCAGCGTACAAACATACTACTGTGACTATTTAAATGTATGTTACTTATGAAGGTTTTTGAATTTGAGTAACACAGGATTTTTAACTAGAATTGTAAAAATTTCCTAGATTAATGTCCTTTGTTGTGACATACAGTCGCTTAGTAATGTGAAAAACGAAAGGACCTGGTGATATTAAGCCTCTAAAATAAGGATCTGTGTTCGATAGATTAATAATAGTGTATATTCTGTATCAAGCAAAAACTAAGCCGCCATCAATTCGGGAGGCAGAGCGCTTCAACCATAAAGTCCACCTCGCATTACAACGCAATTACAATTGTTAGAACTAAGATTGTGTTTTAAAATAAAGAGTTAGACCTGAGGCTATTAATTTCGATTACTAATATAGTTTATAATGATGTTTTCAATATGACGAAATTATAATTTTTCCTTCCCCGTACATTTTCAAATTGGGATTTTTACAATTCAATATAGCATTGTGCTTATCAATTTCTTGCATCTGCACATCTTGAGCTTTTTAAAGATCTATATCCAACGTGTCCAAATCAGAAGCAGAGGATTGGTACAATTCGATGAATAGACAAATGAAGTGTGCTATCTGGAGCACTCCCTTATTCTCGGTTAATTGACCAATGTGAACGGTTAAATTATTTTAAAGTTGCTGATTTGTTAGGTTGGTGATTTATCATGAATGCGGTTTATCATGAGTGAATAAAAGCTTCGCCTGAGAACTCACACATTTGAAAACCGATACATTCCGTAGACATGATTGCAAAGCATTAGATTAAACCTTTCAATTCTTCAGACCTATGCGCCTTGATAGAAGCAGTAAGAACGTATATGACAGGTTGTAAGATATTTAGGTAAATCTTCTTTTAACTTCTTAATGCTTACATGATTATCCTCTAAGTCTTACCTATTAAATGACATCGTAATATCGAATTTACAACCTATTGGTCCATGTATGCAGACAGTCTAACATATACTAACTACATTATAAAGAAGATCCCTTGAACATAGAACGAAACAATGAATTTTGCAAAAGCGAGTGGCAGTGTTGGTGGGGACATCCAAAGAGAATCGAATCAATCAGATTAGTGACAAAGAAAGTATGTCACTAATCTGATAGCTGGCGGTATAAGTACCCGTAACCGACGGACGAGCTTGTATGCGTGTGTAGATGTATGGATGTAGAAGAAGCAAGAGAGGTGTGCCAGGGACGCACTAAATAAAAAACCCCGGGGTTACGGGTGTAAGCGCATATTTATACCTTTTTATAGAATGATTTTTGTGGTATTTATGCTGTTAACAATTGTTATCTAATTAAATTGTTATTAAACTAGAAATATCTTTTGTTGTAACTCCACAAATAACTGTGATGTATATGTTATCTTAGTAATACAGCTGCAGTTGCCGGTTCAAGGTGGAATAAGAGCTGATTTATGGAAGATGGTGGCAAACAAGCAAGCGGGTCGCGTGATGTTAAGTGAGCGGTACCCATAGCCACCGCAACAAGCAAATGAGTCGCAGATGCGTTGCCTACCTCTAAAAGACAGAGGAGGGGATAGGCCGTTCCCTATCCATCCACTACCCCGTCATAACCTTTTCCCCTCATTTTCTTACTAGAAAAGGATACGAAGGAGTAAAGGACTACGATTAGTACTCCGGCATCTCCACGCCTGTCTTCTGTAAGGTCGTGGTATTTCACCGACCTTGCCGGATCGAGCAACAGATGTTGTTGCTGGCTCTACCACTATGAATATATTCCGCAACGTAAAGTAAGGACTAGCTACTTATCTTTCATTGTTTTTACATTACTATGCGATAGAAATGTCTACGGCCAGGGTGCTTTCGTTGCCGGATAATTAAATCACTTACACTAGTGTTATCGGTGTTCAATAAGGGTGGGACTACATTTAATTGTCTTAATTTTCTTATGTCAGCTAAGCGATGAAAAACAGTCAGAGCTTTTGAACCAACACATACTAAGAAGAATGTATCGGATCATGCCTGATTAATAACAGAGCTATAGTGAATTACATCTTTATCTGGTTTTTCCCAACTATTGGAATGTTTTAGACTTTTACGTATATTTTATATAACATTTATGATTCACATTTTAATTTTTAAATTTTTTTTTTATAAAAGATGGGGGCAAACGAACGACGGGAACACCGAGGTGCTCAACGACGACCCATGGACATCTGCAACACCAGAGGAACTGCAGATGCGTTGCCGGCCTTTATTTAGATATTAAATAGATTAGATTTTTAAATCAAATTTAAAAACGACATTATTAACAAGAAAAAAAATTAAATGTTTGGTCTAATTTAAAGCACTTTGGTTGTGAGATCCTTTGGGGAAGAAAAATTCTGTTTCATTAAAAATTCCGCCATCATTTTAGTAAAAGTAGGATTGGGTGTCTTCCATTCAGGCAGACCGCAGTCCCGAGGGAAACAACAGGATGTTCTTGCAACGGACAGAGAACCAATAAGAATGGTAATTGATGGAGATGTATGACTTGTGGTAGATTTTAAACACTGATGACAATCGCTTCGATACTGCTGCCATAGTTTTGTGTAGGCAATTTTATTATTTCCCATATTTCTTTGATATAAATTCTAAGAATATATTATATTATTAATTTAGATGTATAATTTTATATATAACTCATATATCATGTTTAAGAATTCAAAGAAAAACACGTAAATAAAAATATATTTTTTTTTACTGTGACCACATAGAATAAAAATATATTGTACATATTTTTTTCCGTAAATGCCTTAATTAAATCATTAACATTCAAATAGACATTTTTTTTTAAATATGAAGGCTAGTGAAAAATTTTAAATCACTTAAGTAATATTTTTATTCAGATTTATAGTCTTTTTGCAATGCACATAATTCTTGTGTCATGTAGCTAATGTGGCTTTTAGCGGAGAATGTTTAAAAGAAGTTTATTTTATACTTTAATAATTGATACTTGCTTAAACATTTTATAGATATATTATTTTATTTTACTGGGAAATAATAATATATAATAATAAATGAAATAATAATATTTTGGTTTTCTTGAAGCGTTATTAACACAATGAAATAAACAATGTGGTAATAATTATATATGGTACAATAAGTATATAAGTGTATTTAAATTACTTTAAAATTATATAGACAAATGTATACAAATAATTTAAAAGTACTTAAAAAGTAAAATAGAAAAGTGGGAACATTTAATTCATTCAAATGAGTGGGATTTTTTAATTTCAATGTTAGTTTAAAAGTATAAATAGTAATAGAATTATTACAAGCATATGATTTAACAATATTATTTTGTATAAATAACGAATTATCATTTAATTTTACCTACAATTTCTAAACCGGTGTATGCAATATGGCGGTTGCTCCCGCGCACTTTGTAGGCTTCGAAAAAAGAGTATAGAATCAAGATGGCCGACTTTCTCGGCAGTGCCTAGCGACGCTGACGTCACTGGACGACGTGTCCTTGTGTCCAGTCTATCCCATTTCTTATTAGAAATACATTTTGTTTGTTATACACTAGTGTTTTTTATATAACTCTATATTTATTAGCTCCGCCACGCAACGCTTCTCTCGTGTGTACTCAGTGACGTTCTTAGTGTGTTTTAGTTTATTTTAAAATGTATTTTAATTACGACACGCGATGTGAAAATAATTCGAGAAATGAAATAAATAAAAAATATGAAAGTTCAAAACAAAAAGTAAAAATAATAATTAAAATAAGAAACAAATAAAAATTAAAAAAAATTACTTACCAAATAAAATCGATAAAACACCAGAGTGTCCAAACAAAAAAAAATATCTAAATAACGGATAATATGTAAACGAATAAATCACAACACGTCACAAATCACTAAAGTTTTCTTTTTGTAGAAAAAGTAAAAATCTTGAATTCATTAGATTTTATAAAATTATAATTTTAGCCATCGTACGAATCTGAAAAAGATACGGCGAATGAGTACTGCGCTCGCCCCCCAGCTTGGCACAAAACGCCCGAAAAACAATTAAATATAGATAAAAGCTTTAATGGAATCGAATGCTAAATTCCCGAATTCAAATTGGAGTCCGACTAGAGTCAGCCGACACGTGCTCCGATTCAAAAATTGCGACGCACTGTCGCTAATAAAGCTGCAGGAGCACCGCCTTCACCTAGCAATGAACATATAAAATACTTTTCAAAAAATCCCCAACGAGCGTTTTGAGCCAAAAAATCTAACCTAACCTAACCCTGTCGGGCGGGCGACTGGCGGGCGCGTAGGGGCCGCATTGCCAAATATTTTTTTTTGCATCTCGGCCGAATTATGCACTCGTATGCGACTTACGTCGTCCCTTCATTGTAGTGGTGCGACATGTACCGATTGGGCATTTTTATGTCTTCTCCATGTGTGTGTCACTCGCACATAGGAAATATTCGCGTGTGTGAGTCGGTAGCCCTTCGGCGTGAAGTTTCTTTAAAAATTCTCCGTGTTATGTAAACATGTGATTTTTTTTCGATACTAAAATATTTAGGTATCGCCCTGAGGGGTCGACGGCCCTGTTTTTCGGGAACTCTGAGTAATTTCGCTAAAAGGATCCGTTTCGACTTGCCCACTGCGCCAACAGAAGTCCGTGTTGGCTTTATGAACGTTGTTTGCAGTTTTCGGCGCGAACGCATTCAAAAATGTCCGGACAATGTTTGCGGATTTGGAAATTTTTATACGCCTTAAAACTTCCCGTTTATATCGATTTATGTGGAAATCAGTAGAGATTATCTCGACTTTATCGATATCCTAAAATTAATTTATTCGTTTTTTATTCACTATTTGCATATTTGGAAAGTTTTAGGTGTCATCACACCTAAAACTTAAAAACCCACCGGGAAACAAATAACTCGTGCTGGAGAAATAAATTGAAGCTTCAGCGGAATCAAGGTCACGACATCGTTGCACGAACATATACAAGATGCCTAAGGGATACACAATACTCTTGTTTTGTAACTTTAAACTAAAGTTAGAGTTATTTAATTTAACAAGGTATATTACTAAAAATTATTTGTAATTTTAAGAAAGTGTTCATGATTCCAGAAACGTATGTAATCGTGCATCGTCTCAAGAAATCAGAACCGTATTCCTTCCATTCTCCCTTCTTACAGTCATCTACTGCTGGATGGGGAGGCCCCAAACACAAAGATCGGTCGCCCTCGTCCAGTGGACTCCCGCTACTTTGACCAAATCGTGGGTCCATCTTATGGCCTACCTACGCTGTGTCGATCTGCACGTGACCGCCATGTTTGGACCTTACGGACCCATCCGCCATTAGTACTGCAAGCAATGTGTCCAGCCCACCATCACAATCACACATCATCTTAAATGATGGTCATATGACGTGACGTCACGTGAAAAATAATTAAATATAGTTTGAACACATTTTTGTGCGATATCTAGACTCAGGTTATTCCATAGCCAAACCAACATTATAGTTACGAACGAATATTACATAAATTATTGTTAATTACACAATAAAACACATTATTTTAAGAGTAATAATAAATAGAAATAAATGATAATTGTATAATTATCTTTTCACTCTTGTCAATATCATAAATAAAATCTTTTTAATTGTATAAACCCTTTTTAATTGCGTCAAAGAGCCAAGTTAGCCTGAAAATATAAAACCGATAATAAAAAAGGCCCGGCAAAGGTCGTTGGGACTGAACAGGTGCCCTAAAAATAGTTGAAAATAAACCTTCAGAAACTATCCAATGCCTGACCGGGCCCCGGAGTGAATTAGTGGGTTAGGACAGAGTATACAGCAGGGAGAAACTTACAATTACTTTAAATTGAAGTATGTCGTACATAAATGTGTATTCCTCAATATAATATATAAAAATATATATGTAAACTATATACATTTTACTATATAATGACTTAAAATATTGCATGGCTCCTTTTCCAAAGCCATTCAATTGACAAGGTTATTCGAAGATTTGAAATTCAAAGTTAAAGTTAACGTTAATATTATATTTAATTATTTAAAATTACTTTAAAAAGTTATACATTTATTTAAAGTTCTTACACAATTTTTTTAACATTAATTCTAACCATGTCTATCTTAACACACTAATTAAAACGGCTTTACTCACGCGTGGTTCGGTGTATGTACCGACTAGTTTCGAGCCCATCGGGGGCTCTTCTTCTTTCTTCTTGAAGAAGAGCCCCCGATGGGCTCGAAACTAGTCGGTACATACACCGAACCACGCGTGAGTAAAGCCGTTTTAATTAGTGTGTTAAAATATGT
>JWHW01026680.1:135013-153953 GCA_000931545.1 Papilio glaucus
TAAAAAAAATATGAGCAAAAAGATGATTCTAAATTTCTGTATTGACTGAATGTGGTTGTCGAAGACTCAGCCTTCCAACATCTACATATGACTAGTGATCCGCCCTGGCTTCGGCCGCGTAGCTGTTTCGGAATACATAGCGAACATCGCCTTTTATATACTATACGTAGATATGCACCTGTAACAAAGAAAGTTGTATCCCTCAGGTACCGTACATTTTTCCGGGACAAAAGTAGCCTATGTGTTATTCCAGACTATAATCTATTTCTGTACCAAATTTCATCCAGAACCGATCAGCCGATTTTGCGTGAAAGTGTAGCAAACACACATACAAACTTTCGAATTTGTAATATTAGTATACTGCTATTTGTATAGATATAAGCTCCCTCGTATAATTACAACGGAGTTACCGTTGAGATAGGTCTCGATATCCGCATTTCATATAGATTAGAATAATATTGTCTTAAATGTAACAAATACAGAACAACATATTATCGTTTCTATCTATATATGTAAAAGGCGATGTGTGTATGTATATAGACTCTGAACGGCTTGACCTATTTAGATTAAATTTAAAGGAAACGTTCAGAGTGGCCCAGCGGGTGTTCCTGTGTAGTATCGTAGGGGTTCAAAATAATTTGTGATACCCGAAACCCTATGGATCCGGTGGATCCCTAGTTATAATTAAAGAAGCGATTTCTTTTTACTAGAATCCCCAATACCTTTAATGAGCCTGACACATTAATCGCAGAACTGATGACCGATGGAGCCGAAAGGTCCTGGAATGATAGTCACGGTGAATGCAGGTCGACGGTACGACGATCTGATCAAGGATGGAGTCCACTGGATGAGGACGGCATGGGCCTAAAACCGGCAGTGAATGACGTAAATCGAATGCCTACCAAATAGGTAGTCTATTTCTGGATTCAAGCGTATTAAAACGTACAAATATTTCGTAATTCGATAACAGAAGGTTCATGAAAGCGAGGAGAACAGCTATCTATTATTAAATAGTCCTTATTATATTATGGAGCATTAAATTATCAAGAAAACATTAACGAAAAACGAAAAAGAAATAAATGATTTGATTGTACATTTAGTTTTTTATAGTTAAGTTAAGTCGAGCTTAAAAAATAATATATTTACGATTTATTGAGGAAAATAGATTGCAGTATAGCCGGTAATTATGTATAGCACATAAGTTAGACCTAAACAAACATGTTTACCGCACGCAGCCGACGCAAATACATTACAAAGGTGAAGGTTAGATAGTGTTTATTCCGCCAGCCGATATGATTCTGTTGTGCGCGCGCAAAGCAATGTCCGTCCACAATTATTTGACATAAAATTAATATTATATTATTGTATTGTGAGGATATTCGTTAATTTGAACTGGATAACATTTTTATCAATATTTTCTTTCCTAGTTTTTTTAAAAAGTCTAAGGTTAACTTTTTTTTAAATTCCTTGCATCGTTATCACCCAGTGGCCGCAACACCAAAACTTGTTGCACGGATGTACCTTGCAGAAGACAGGTGTAAAGTAGAAGTATTTCTGGGTTTCGTCTGATGAAGAGTCGGAGGCCTAATCCAAGTCCTTTTCCCATTCCTATCATTTTCTAATAAGGATAGGATGGAGGATCCTCTGACCATTAGAAGTGGGCATCTTATCTTTTTGCAGATGCCTATGGGTACCGGTAACTCAATATCGGTTCAACCACTTGCTCGTTTGTCACCAGAAAAACACCAGAGTTCCTTTGCTGGGTGTAGACCTCACCCAAGGACTGCGACAAAGATTGGGCCCTCGTCCTATGGACTCCCACTTCCTTGATCAGATTAATTTATTATAAGATAAATGTATTAAAGTTATTTAAAGTTTATAAAATATACTGTGCAGCAAATAAAACGGGTCGATTATAAAACACTCAATAACTTTAAAATATTCGAGCAATTAAACTTATGCAAATAAAGTTAAATTTTGTTTTTTCACAAATATAGGAAGAAGTTCTGGAGCCCGATGCCTCAAATTATTACGGAGAACGAACGCGAAATTATCAAGTATATCTGATACAGCGTATCTTTAATGACATATTTAGTGAGGAAGTGTAGTAGTAGAATAATATTTAAAAGAAAGAGTAGGGAATGGAGGCATCTGTTGATAAAAACAGGTAGCTTGAGAGGAGAGAAACGTAGTCTAGACAATGTACGATGCATACGTGGCTATATAGTATGTATGTATCTAATGTGTCTGTATGTATTATGTATATGTGATTATTGTATTTGTTTGCACGCGCTGAGTATCAGTTTAGCGATATACTTTAATTTCTTTACTGTATTTGTATTTTGTAAATAAACCTCTTTTTCGTAACTGTATTATAAATTATATATTTTTTTAAATTTAACAACTTTGAAATCATTTGTTTTATTTTTGTACTCTAGAACAGAGTATATACAAATATTTCATCAAAATTTCCCGTTCAGAAAGTTAAGATTATACCAGAATTCTCATAATGCTTAAAGACGAGCGCAATCAGCGTATTACAGCGAAAACGTTGTTGTGTCACTATCAACCGTTCAACTAGAGCTCCAGCGATTTGAACAGATTTGATCCAATATTTGCAGACCAGGAACCAGTCGAACAAGTTACACGGCAGTGCAGAAGGATCAATAAATGGTGTCATCAATATTGAAAAATCAATTTCAAACGGCTGATGAAATCAAAAATTTACCTTAGTCCCGAAAATTGTCTTTTTCACTTTACTTACTTTTATTAAATATAAAGTTCATCATTTCGAAGTTAATTATTTGATCTAAGCAATATAAACATTATCTATAATACAGTCTTTATTTCTTAAAATTAGCTTCAATATTTTGGAAATTATTGAGGCTTTCGTCACCGACCCGGTTTCTTTGTGGTTCAGTGTAACAAAAGTTAACAAATTTTTAATAATACGTTTCGTATGGAGTAAGAAGATTTATAGGTATGTGTAACTGTAAAGGTATAGATTTTGTATTATTCACGATAATATTGGAGAATTTTTGGATTAAAAAAGACCTTCGGAATAATTATATAAATGTACAAATTGTAGCTTAATATGCAAAATATGCAATTAACTACTATTCTAAGCTACACGCTTATAGCTTTAAATATTAATCAGATATTTATCTTTAGTTAAACCAATATTTTGAATTAAGTAACTTGTTGTGTATCTCGTACGTATTAAAGTAATCTTTTACTATTTGCATATTTTTTAAAATTTTGATTTAATAAACATTTAGTGCAGAACATTTAAAATTCATAAGAGCTTAGGGTTATTTAAATCTGCCACAGTAAATAAAAATATTGTTAAGTTTTCATACACTTTGCTATAAAAAAATCACATTTATAAAATTTTTATGTTATTGTACATTAAGACGATAAAGTGTTGTCTTCAACGAGCGCAGAATGAAGGATAAAGCTACATAAACATAAAAATATATATAAAACATGCAAAGGTACATTTTTTCAATGGCCGACGATATCTGCAACATCTGAGTATGGCAACTTTATATAAAAATTATTTTCAAAGAAAAGTATTTCCCGACAAAAAATACACAACTATTATGAAAATTATAAATTTGTAAATTTTATAAAACTTTTGTTTTAGTTATTAATCTAGGGGGCACAGAAGTCCCCGTCAAGACGAGCCAAGGTAACAGAACCTTCTTATCTCGTTAGATGCCAGAAGCTGAAAATTTTCATTTTATTAACCTGAAAATATTTTTGGTAGGATTTATTTTCATGGCACCATATAGCGTTAAGGAACGAATGTGTGTCCAACAAAAACTAGAAAAGCAGATACCGTCAATTTTTTATACAGGAAAAAGGAAGGGATATATAAAGAAAAGGAAAAGTGTCCACTTCAGTGCGGCAGTGCAGCCACTGGGATGCTTAGCAACACTTCGTCAACACATGTAGCATGTCGCCTACCTAAATAGCAAAATAACCTAAAATATTTTTGTTACTGTTACCTCGCCTCAAAGAAATATCATCTTAACGATGAAGTTACCTTAGAAAATATTTTCAAGGCATTTTTTAAAAATTATTCGAAGTTATTAATTTAAGTTTACATTAAATATTGTTCATACAACATGCATAATATGATAATACACATTAGCAAAGAGCTAGTGTGCGCGCAAAACAAAATGCTTCCTTTGTAGCGCTCAAGGTCCACATCTGAAACCGAGGGTCACGGACGGTCGGTCGTTACCGCTTCTAAGATCGAGTACCTACTCGTCTCAAGCTCAATAGCACCCAGCACATAAACATACATTATGTTTTAGTGATTTGTTTTGCTTTGCCGTTGATGCATGCACATTTGGCAAGATTTTCGTGAATTATTTTTAAACTCGTATACGATCGAAAACCTGTCACGACTTGGTTGAATGTGGGATACAACTGAAATTGGGGGTTCGATTATCTGGTGACTTGCATCAATAGATTTGGATTTATAACTTTCTATATATAAAATATTTATAATAGGTGTATCATTGTACGCGTAGAATTATCTACTCATTGCATCGCCAACTTGCTTGGCAAGTCTTGCGACTATAGGAACCCGAAAATGGCCCCTAGTATCAGGTAGCCCGCTAAGTAACGGTCGGAGTGTTAGCGGGACAATGTTTGATAATTTTGGCGGATCTTTCAGCTGATCAAATGCTGTATGATAGTCCTATATGTGTCACAATTAATTGTAACCCGACGAAAGTTTATTCGCATATACGAATTCAATAATCTTATTACTTCTCGTTTTCTAATCTGGGCAGTCGATAAAATGAATAATAATCAAATAGTGTTCGCAATAAACATTCAAAAATATAATTTGAACGTAATACTTGACCAATAATGATTACTTCCAGCAATTAAAGTGAGAAAATTATAATAATATTAAAATTCTAACCGGCCAACGAAAACAACAGATAAAAACACAACTACGCATCTGTCAAGATGGCGTCTGTGTCGAGACAATGACGGCCGTGAGCGCACTACACGACCTAACACTACCTTAGTTATTAGGCACCGCACGATCCTCGGATCCTGTTCGTCTTAATCCAAAGTATTCGACACATATCTATGTCGCATATATCGGATTTATTAGTATTCATACGAGCCGGTGTCGCAGTCAAAGTCAAAATTATTTTTATGGTATTCACCAAAGATGTTATATACCTCCAGATGGAGCATCTGGGTCCCAAAATCGTATACACCTGAAGTCGCCAATTGGCGACTTAAGGTGTATTTATATGTATATGTTTGGTTTATATGTATATGCTTGTATTTATATGTATATGTTTGGTAACTAGGAAAACTTATATCGATCAGATTAGTGTCTTACTAAAAAAGGGCGATATAAGGAGCACCCATAACCGACGAGCATGTATGCGTAGATGTATGAATGTAGAAGAAGCTAGAGAGGTGTGCCAGGATCGCACCAAATGGAAATCCATGATCTGCCTACCCCTCTGGGTTACGGGCGTGAGCGCATATTTATTTATTTTATCTACAGTAACATTCGTGCCAAAAATCCAGCTTCACTTTTTAATGTTGACAAGTCTTTCGCCTATGACACATAACTATATCTGCGTTTGTCGTCGGATACATAACAAAATTTATTTATAAACAGGTTTAGTCAGTGTTGCAAATATAAAAAATGATATTAAAAGCATGATACATTAAGAAATAGAAAAATAAAATACATATAATACTCTTGCAGACATTTATGTGTAAATAAATCTATTATAATTGAATCAGTTATAAATGAGTCTATGTCTTCTCAGGTCGACGATACAGCGTCTTCTAGTTCGATGTTTATATGCGTCGCACACTGTGGGCCTCTTGTGCGGGGTTGGGCCACGTCTGTGACGAACTTACTGTCTCTTTGACATAAAGATCTTCTTATGTTTGTTGTTTTCCTTTCAAAAGTTCAAGGATATCATTTGTTTTCATAATTCCAGTATTGTTTTCATAAATATATTTGTTCGTTTAAAAAATCTAAGAGGAATGATGTTTATACGAAATCCCTTCTACTAGCAAAACACAATTTTTCTCTGTCTGTCGTTCTGTCTGGATGTTCCGGGTAATCGCCGAATCGACTTACCCGATTTTGATGGACTGGAAGATAGGTAAATATTGTAAGGAATAACATAGGATAATTTAATTTTAGCAAAATAAGGAATTAGGGTTCTGCGCCAAAAGTTTAAAACCCTCTAAATTGTGAATAAAAATTACGCGTCGCCGTATCGACGGCGCCGCCTGTTACCTGCAATGTCACGAAGGTTGCCTTAAGCAGATAAATAATAAAACATTCCGCCTGCCTACTTTTTTAGCCGCGTTAGACGACATTTGGTATGGAAAAATCCTCAAATAAGGGTCAGCGACAGCGTCACCAACATCCATGTAGGTGCTTATATTAACGGTGGTGGTCATATGGGTGATGGTGGTGATGATGGTGGCGGTGATGGTGTTTAGTGGTGGTGACGATGGTGGTGGTTGTGAAATTGGTTGTTTCTCTTTTTTCCCTCAATATAATGAAAACCCTCTAAAATTTGTTTTTGGTCGACTCGCAAATAAGACTTACCTTCGCATGAGGACAAAGTCGCGGGAACAAGCTAGTGTTACAATAAATTTCCATTCTTAATATCAATGATACATCTCATTAGTAAGTCAACTAGTGCTTAAAAAGGAACAATTGCTATTGAAACCCACAAAAGGTTTAAATTTAGTACTACTAACTAGTGTTGCAAGATTGGGCCCACTCCACTAGGAAATTACCACGGCCTCACGAGAAACTGGTGCTTTGGGTATTTCATACAAACACTTTTCAACGTAGCATTTTAAATTCTTCTTACTCGCTTACTTTAAGCTTCAGATATCTATCACAAACGGGAGAACTTCTAAAATATCTAAATCCAGCCACTGAGATGTAAAACAATCATTTAAATAAAATTAACACTATGTGAAGGCTGTGACCGCTGTCCTGCAACAGTCAAGATTGGCAGATTCGGTAGTATTCAGAGAAAATATAATAACACCTCATTATTTCTGTAATGATAATTTAAACCAGGTACCCGCTTGCCGGCAAGACGCAGATTTCAATGATTTCAAGCAATACCGTTATGGGCTAGGCGATTGCAAATACATTTGTTAAATTATGGAGGATGCAGTCAATGTTCCCAACAGGACAGTTCTGTACCGTTAAATGTAAGTTTCAACCTCTAAGTCCTCTTCTATTACCAGTCACTTATTTGCAAACTAAATCTTTCACAATTCTTTTGTTCTTTGTATCGAGTAATTCGTTTATTTTATGATTACTGCTCGTGCACACGACATGAGACCTGAGTACGATGACGACACAGTAACGTTTTAGTGCAATTAATAACAAGGGTGTACGCGAAAAAGTAAGAATTGAGTTGAGTTTTGAGGCGTAGCAATGTGCAGCTTTGTTCTATCGCAGGTCCAGGCCTTTAAATATCTATCTGGCGGCGTTTTAAAGTGCTACACATTTGAAACAAAAGAGCGCGGCGTTTCGTCAGCAATTCCTAGCTTTTAGAATAATTCACTTGGTGTAAGACTCGACGTTAATGTGTCTTCAGCAAGAGACTGGGCAGGTCCATACACCTTTACAACTAGAGTCAAGATGCGTCAGTAGATCGGTCATGTGCCACGGAACAGTTGAATACGGTTTCACCTAAGTAGGAACCATAGAAGTTTTAGCGATATTCTGCAGCTAGAACATGTTGCGTTGTCCTAGGTTAAGGTACATTTTACCTAGTCATCGGTAAATATTGAACAAAAATGTCTCTCACTTTATTTTTACCAAAACGCATAGTCAAAGAGATCATTGGCCGCATGATTGACCACCGGCGAACGAACGCGTCAGATGGCCCGAAATAAGCGTCGACTACAAAATTATCTAGATGCATTGCACTAACGCGACGTAATTCGTTTGTATGTCTGTGTGCTGGAAGGCTGCTGAACCTCATCTCTACGGGAGCTTCGTTCCGCGCTCTTACACTTGCGGCGCAATAAACTCGACAAAACATTAATACAACATTTTGTAAAAAAAATATGTATATTGTTGTGTGAAATAAATTATAAAATTAATAAATATTTGTACAGGCCCGTACCACAGAGAGGCAATGCAGAGTTTAAGAGTTTACATCCATCACCATCTTGAACATCATTCATCTCGCATCTTCTACGTCCAAACATCTACACACGCAGACATTCACGGCGGAAACTGGCTATTAATGTTGCCCTTCTTTAATATATCGAAGCGAAAGAATTGACAAACTAATATAAATTGAGCTATGGATTGTTATGTTTAAATACTTTTTGGTTTGCTAACTGCTGATTAAATAAATCATCCCTTTAAGAAAATAATAAGCCCATAAGAGCTATTGAGTCTATTTCGATCTGAAAAATTCCAACGGTTCATCTATTACGGCCACCAGTGTAAAGTGCATCGTACTGAACATTTGCCAAATATTTTTTTCTAAATATGTAACCGGCGGTCATTCACCCCGGCGGCCATTATCGGAGCCGCCGGAGTGTTTTAGATCGGCGCCCAGGCCCCGCGCGCGCCTGTGGTTGTTGCTCGCGAACACATCTGCGCGTGTGTGAGTTTTAATGTCTTCACTTGTATTTTCGAAGGTTAATGGCATCTTTCGTACGACGAGTCTAGATGTTCTGGCTGCATCCGCGTTATATCTCGATGAACTTTTTGTAGGTTACATTGTGAAACGAATATTTGTAATCTCTCTCGGGGCAACTGGTGTGATCGTCCTTATTATACAGGGCGTATGGTATTCTTTTAACACGGCATGAACTATCGCAAATCGCTACTCTGATCTATCCGTTTCACGATTGTGCTACGGCCATGAATCTGCTTCTTATTACGTTTTCCAGGAGTCTGGATCTTAAGAGTAAAGAATCGTATTCGTATGGATATAGAGGAATCCCAGCAGCCTTGTTTAAATGAGTTTCTATTTTTCTGTTAGTACTTTTGACGATAGGCTCACGTTGAAGCATAATCTTTAGAGAGTATGTCCTTTGTTGTAATTAGAGGTAACGCAAGAAGTCTTAATTCCTCTAAAGGTTAATTTAGTTCCTAGACGTCCGATAGCGCAAAAATTAAGATGTACCTACTTTAATATAACTGTATTTAGCTTGAATATAAGTTTGTGGTTTGCACTGAGCGCAATCCGATTCTAAATCTCAAATTTGAAGCAACACTATCCCTTAATAGTAGTAGCTCCATCTATTTATCAATCGCAATAACACACATTCAAGGTCACTAACGCGCTGACCAGAATATTTGACTACTGACGAGTGGATTGCCGCCACGAGTTGATTTGGCAATCTGCCATATACATGCGGGTGTTTGCAATTGACCATACAGATACTTGAGTATATGTGATAGGTTGCTGTGGCTAGCATTAAAAGAAAGAATACATAAAGGAAGTTTTATTAACACTAGCTTCGGTTACCTATTGCCACTTTACAAAAATCCCTTATGTTTATGGCAATTATTATCTGTGTTTACCCTAATTTCATTAAACTGTGATGGCTTTATTAAGGAGAGAATAACTGCCATGTCACAGAATATGTGATAAATAATATAAAACTGCAAAGAAATCGTGATAGTACGAAGGCCGGACCGAATTTTTTAACAAAACCTGAATTATTTATTTCTTTGAAGCGAACTAATTACTTACACTACGTTACGTTCTTTGCTTACGCCATTAAATTGTGATTTTATTACGGCACTGCACGGTTTCTGTCTTCACTTAAAATGTAGATGGCGCTACATTCTACGGCACCTATATTTTACTACTCGGTGGTAATAAGTTTGTAAACCAGTCGGATTGTTGCTGGAAAGTTTAATCTTCGAGATAATTGTAATAAAATTCTTAAAATATTGACAAAAATAAGCTGTGAAGCTACAATAATCGCTTTTTACTGACTTTTTTGGGTCAAACTCTTGACACGGGTTAATTCTACATACACGGGGCAATAAAATATAATGTTTTTTTTTTATTTGTAAGATAACAATAAACGCAATCAGTGCGTAAGACTTTACATAACGAGATGAGTCAGAAGGCCAGTAAGTCTATTTGAATCCGCCTGTAGAACTAGTCTACAAATTTCCTGATAAGTGATAATTTTTTTTAAAGCGTTAAAATGCAATCTTTCTATATGAGAGAATTAACAATAGATGGTGTTTAGATCGGCTTGTCAAAGGTCGATGGGCTTCCAACAATACTGTCTAGACACCCCATAAATATTGTATAATAATATTACCAGTACGCTAGCATTGTTAAAAATTAAACTAGTTCCGGACACACGGACGGACTGGCGTGGCTTTGTTATGTATATTTCAGTATTTTAGTTTCGTAGAGTGTTTTTAATAATAGCGTGTGATATCTTCCGCTTAAATAGAAATAGAACAACAAATATTTATCTAGTTTGAATACATCTGGTATCTCAATGCACAACCCAAAGTAGCAGTAGGCTGGAGGCTTGTCATTTTTGAGGCGAGCACTAAAAAAGGATTTTTATGAACACATCTCCTAAAGGTTTAGACTAGTGGGCGATGAAATTTATGGAGATTTTTTTATCATGAAATTTCAAATTGTAACTTGAAATAAACACTTTCGAGTAAAATAATTTTCAGGATTTTTGAAATTATATCCTCTAAAGATCTAAAGTAGAGGATGAAAGTTATTATATAGAAATAGGTGAGTTGATTTGTTTTAAATTAAAAGACACCCCGGGGTACATCTAGTAAATAAAATTCATTATATTATGGTTTTTTAGTGTCGTGATATGTCACCGTATACATCATACTAAGGCGTCGTCGTCGGCGTTATTTCATACTTAAGTATAGTATACAAAATGATTCCACGCCGTTCGGGATTCGACCGAGGATGGTTGGACAATATTTAGACGCAACCCAACATTCTTCTATCGTAATTGAACACAAAAACCGTCTATTTATCATTTTTAAACAATCTGATCGATGAAATATAAGATCGAGGATTGTACAGTTCCCGGTCAAAGCCACTCTCCAAATTGGATACCTCGAACTGGTCACTGACCCACTTTCCCAGTGGTTGGGTAACCCCAGCCGTTAGGGACAATTTCCCCCGTCAATTGCGGGAGACAACGAACGTCCTGTGGGATACATGACGCGGATCATTCGGCTGAACGTAAGTTTAACTTCGTCACAATTGTAAACCGAACTCCAGTTCTGTGTATATCTTTATGGCTATATGTATGAAATAACGCCTTTAAATGTAAAAAAGCCTACCTAGCAGTTTATAAAGAAATATTAATATTATGTCCCTTTTTCTAAGAATATTTACTACACTAGCTAGTTTTGAATAGACTATTCTAATTTCTCAGTTTCATCTACCCCTAAAACACTATTTCAATGTCATTAATAGATGCAAGAAAAGGAAAATAAATCTTAAGAATGCAAAGAAGTAATAAATGTGTATGAAAACAAAGATAAATTTTACAACCCGAATTGAAAAGTTTATAAAATTGACATGAATACTCCACCAACACTAAAAGAGAGACCTAAACAAAATAACAAGTTACTATTTGTACGCAGCATTCCCAGGGTTAAGAGTTTAAACTAACCCTATAAGATCTAAAGGGCTAGTGCTAGAAGCAAACTGTGCTATCGCACCGAACAAATCACTAGTGGAGCCCTAACAATGCATGTGGGTGCCCTTCGTCCCACAATCCCATATAAAACCCGTCCGAGCGTGCCTTCCACGTGACCTTGGTCATAACCGTCTTGACTATCAATAGATGTGGGCCCGGAGAGCGAGACGGCACTATACACCGCCTCAGAGCGACAGGGACGGAATAACAACATAAGAAAAGCAAGGTCGCCGGGCAGTGGGTCAGCACGTCTAGGCAGCGTCTAGTACACACACTGCCACGCCATGTACGGTTAGAATACAACATTTTTGTATTTACAAAAAATTGACATTATCATTTTACAAGCAAAACCCAAATGACATTTGTTAAATTCAATTATTTACAATTTTTGTATTGACACATTAATATGCCCCTGTATTAAATATGTAAAATAAGAATAAATTATAAGAAATCTAAGTGTAAGTAGCTCAGCAGACATTCTTCTCAGTTGCTATCTGACTATTGTTCGATTTAAGACAGATTTTTTAAATCAGTCTCTTATGAAGAAAATCAAAAATGGACGCTTAAGGTAAAGGTTTTTACATTAAAAATGTAACTACCACTACAAATAATCTTTAAATACAACATACAACTAGTAAGTACTCGATTGTACGAAGTAATTTATTAGGAAGGCGACGTCCAAAGTTTGTTTCTCTGTGGTCTTTTTGTCTTTGGTACATTGTTTGTCATTTCATGGTAACTAATAATTTAATTGTCGATTGAATACATCTATTTTAAAGACATAGGAAGCTGAATTTTAATGGTAGCTATGTAGTAGGATAATACATTAGTTTGATCATGATCGTATGTACATATTGTATTGTATATAAAAATACGATATACCTGTGATAGGAACAATAATTGGTTCCATCTTTGAAAGAGCCTCTCTTGTACCAATTCTGGTCCCATAGTGATAATGACGTACTGGTTCAGAAGTCATCGTAGACGTAAAATTATTTTGCAAGCTTAACTTACATCTCAGTTTTACACTAAATTTCTACGGCCAATGTGAACTACAGCGTCAAGTTATTGTCTACAAGAGAAGCCTACTGTACTTATAAATCATATAAGTATATTGTAATAGTATTTTCACAAAAACATTATTACTTCCTTAGGTTTTACTTGCGTTGTACTTTATCATTTTTGTCCAAAATTGTTTGGTCTCAAAAGAAATAAAATAAATGTTCGTAATAAATGAAAATAAGTTATAAAAGAATTTATTATAAATATATCCTCATAATGAATTACAATTAATAAACCAGGCGGAATTCTTTCGGCTTGAAAACCAAACGAAAGTTATGAAAGAATAAGGTAAGAGAAATCAGTTACATTTAAATGTTTATTATTACTATAATAAATGTACATAAATTACGTTTTAAATGCTAAATCAAAATAATCTACACTTTCCCTTCTAACCGTACCCACAACTACAGCGCTTTGTGACGTACGAAATAGTGAAGTAGCACACATGCGACGCGCGTCAATAGTCGCGTGTGGACGAGACGTGTGCGGCGTGCATGTGTGCGCTCCAGAGAAAATTATGCGGAACTATTGCGGCCGGGATTACCGGCATTCCGTTGTCTGCGGGCTTTGAGGCGAATCTGCTCGTAACGCCGTAAGCGGATCCGCCTCAGCATCCTTGTTTTGATCGCTGTACGATTTGTAGACATGTTTTGATACATGTTAGACGTACGTTTAGATAACGCAACAGGTATCCCGCGTGGGAATACAGATTGCAACGCAACCTCTATGTCGAATACGAATATTATTATGATATTGTAAGTCACATATCTTTATGATTATTATATTTTACTATGATAAATATACATAATATGTTAAACCATTCTCTATACTGTTATAAAGAGATGATGGATTGTTTTTTGATTTGATCGAAAAGATTTGATGGATTGTTTGTTCGAGATAAACTTGAAAACTAGTGAACCGTAGAACCTACATATATATTACTTGTCTTCCTATCTACCAGAACTAAGTTGGCGCGGGGTTGCTTTTTTATGGAAGACGGTTGCAAGACAAGACAAGACAGATACCCATAGACATCCGCAACAGCAAATGAATCTCAGATGCGTTCCCTACCTTTATGGACAAAGGGGATAGACAATGAAAAAATAATATTTCTTTTTCCCCATTTATCCAGTCACCGTCCAATCCTCTTCTCCTTCCCATCCTATCCTTATTACGGAAGGATGGGAAAAGGAAGAGGATTTAAATAAGACCTCCCGCAACTCCCTCATCAGGAAAAACGCAGAGTACTTCTACTTCACGCCTGTTTTCTGTGAGGTCGTGGTATTCCACCGGTCGAGCCGGCCGACTCGTGCAACAGATGTTGCAGGGTCTACCACTGTTAGAAGTTGCTGGTATGTTATATAAATTTAGTAGTATTTTAAGGCTGTGGAACGTGGAACTATGTTCGGCGTATCTGTTCAAAATAAGAAATGCTCTCCAACAGCAGTAAAGCTGTGCAGCGACTTCAGCTGTTTAATCGTCTAGAGCCTCTCAAATAAAGATCAAATGAAAATCAGATAAAAGGCGCAGAGACTTGGACTCTCTATACCTCTGAATACCTATCAGATAGCGATATAATTTCGTCAACAAATATACGAACAATCTTCCTTTCTATTCAGAGTTAGCTTAAACTAGTAGAGTCAAGGCAAAAGTCGAATTCAAGAACCGTAATCCCCACCCCCATCAACAGAACCATTAGGACATTGGCGCTGAAATTATCCGAAGATATGGTATTCGATATTTACATATAGAAAATCAGACTGTAAGTACATTAAAATAACGTAGTAAATAATTCTATTCTACCGTTCCCCAGTCTCGATTGGCAATTTTTTTTCTAAAGTGGCAAGACTCTCGGTGTTTTCCTGAGGCTACGAACATAAGTTACATTATTTAACTACCCCATCTCTTTATCATGGTCGCCATCTTTTTATTGGAGATACACAGCACGAATTAAGCGATTTGAGTCTCCGTTATATGTGTGTGTAGCAGATGATTGTAATGCATAGCCATCCTTCGAGTTATGGTCAATCAATAATGAAAAATAATCCAGAAAATTATACCAAGATTATTATTAGCACTATAGTTTTGGTCTAAGAGACGGCAAAATAAATCTTACTCCAGTCTAACATTCCATTATCAGTTAACATAAACTTGACGCCTTAAGTGACGAGTTAAGCACAGGTTCAACATAATATGATTTTTAATATTTAACAGTGTTAGCCCCAGATTTATCTATGAAACCCACTACAATTATGTTACATATAATCTAGGTCCTGATCATATAACATACGAGGATACGAATATCTTGTGCCGTTATACATTAAGCTAGAAAGATATAACCCCGGCGAGTTGATAATGTACCTGGGACCTTGTCAAATTTGCATGCACGTGACATCAGACGTAACGTACGTAAACAAGTATAGTTAACAAAATAATTCGAATATGTAGTTAATTTAATGTATTAATTGTTATGAAATTATTATTTTCAATAACATCTATAATAATTGTTTATATATTATTAAAAAAATAATACCAAATATTAATAATTAATGTGTTTTCTTCTGATAAAAGTCTGTTAGTTTAATTGGTAGATGTGTTTTCATCATCCGATGTTAATTCCCATGCTGTGATAAAGAATTTATAGTGGCTTGGTAAGTAGGTCTTCTTTGATATCACCATGTCATCATTCATACTTAAAGTTAAGGGATTCTTATCGCAATGAAGACTTATTTCTTCTTACATTTTGAAGTATACCTTATTTTCCTTCATCAACTCACGGGGTTATATATTATTGCTTTTACAAGTAATAACAACAGGAAGTTGAGAGCAGTGGTGGCCCAGTGGTATAGACCCCGACTTACGTTTTGTAGGTCGCGAGTTCGGACCCAGGCAGGCGCTTTACTTTGTGTAATTTATTTCATCGCCACTGCTTGACGGTGAAGGACAACATCGTGAGGAAACCGGCATGTTTCCTCACGATTATTACCATATTATACACATATATTATTAGAACCAATTCGAACACATGTGACTTCCACCAACCCGCACCGGGCCAGCGTGGTGGATTACGGCCCCTCCCTCCCTCGGAGAGGAGGCCTGTGTCCCCGCAGTGGAGAAACGTACTAAAAAGGCTGATTATTATTTTATTTATTATCGATCGAAGTAAATGGCCAGTACCACAGAATACATAATAGTACTTTGTGCCACTCACTATTACTAAAAAGTATTTGCTCACGAACTTCGCCTAATACAAACATAATCAAATCAACTTTAAAAATAACATCGTATTCGATGGCTGACCGTTGATAACCGTCATGTCCGCCGCGTCGCTTATCATGGTGACTCCGCTGCGTGGAGGATATACGACGGAATACATTTATCTGTCCGTAGAAGTGCGGCCCAGAGGAACGACCGCATGGGACAAGGTCAGGACACCTACGTGCCCCGTGCGCTTAGAAGTACAGTCGGCAAGTGGAGCGACGGTGAATTTAATCTATGGAGATCCAAAATAGTTAATAGTAGATTCAGATTGCATTCTAAGAACTTTCTTCCTCATTTCTTGATCCTTCGAGGTACGCTTGAGTTTATACGTTAGCTTTTATCCTTTCCAATCCTTGTACCAAAATAAAATATTTTCTTAAAACCTCATAAGAAGAAAGATATACATATAGAAATATCTATGAGTGGAGCTGTACGAGACGACAACTCGTTGTAGGCTTACAAAACAAACCTGTGATAAATAAAGGACTATACCTTTTTTCATTGCAAGATATGATTGTTGTAAACAAACAAACGTCACTTACCCTACATAGCGGCCATTACTAAATCATGAGATAAAGTGAAGTGAAATTGTGTAATATGGATAGCTAATGGTATAAGGTAATATGAGAAAAACTTTTGTTTTTAGAAAATATTTTGGAATTTGCCAATTTTACCGAAAAACCTTTGTTTACAAAAATGACATCTTGCTGTGAAACAAGGTATTGGTATGTTCTCATGGTTATATTTCTACACTTTCAAACAATTACAACCAAAAAGATGTGGCATGTGCGGTGCGGGACTCTTACCTGTCAAATTCAAATGTCTTCAACAGAAACGTTTGGTAAGGTACCTAAAGACAGCACATCCAAAAAACATTAGTTTTTATAAGGTTTTTTATAGAGCTTTAGTTTTATAAAAGTTATGTATATTTTTCCTAATTGCTTCCTAATGTACTTAATTGTATTGTTTTACAACAACTATAACGAATGTATGTATTGTTATTATGTGAATGGAGTTGTTGCTCGAAATATAGAGACTAACTGATGATTCATTTTTAATATTTTATTTATTTATTAAAAATAAGAATAAAGGTAATCACAGTAATCTTTGTTGAGTTTTCGTACCATGACAATATGATGGTTTTGCTAACTCTACTTAGAGCAAAAAACGGTGTGTGATATCACCTATGCAGATGCGTCCCACAGGTGGGGGCAGAGATGGTGCAGCGAGGGGCCGCGCGCCTCGTTAAAGCACCTCTATTTATTTTATTTGCGGTCGCACCTATTAGAAATACAGCATTTCCGAGGATTAGGGGGCAATGACTTGCATGTAAATTATATTCAATAAACTTATTTAACGGATTTTAATCGCGTTGAATTTTAAGGGGGCTTTGCGGTACGAAAAGTGAGGTCGGGTCTGATAATGAAATACTTTGTCTATTCTGTGATGTGTCTGTTCACACACGTATTGTTAAAATCTCGTTTCGGTGCTTGATTACATCTCGTCTTAGAAGACTACGCGGGTCATGGGGCCTGCCGTCTACAGCTGCCGAACCACGTCACAGCGGATACCAGCCTCACGTCTTTTATAACTAGATTGAAGTCTTGACTTATCTAGAAGGATTTTTGGTAGTGTGGAGGAAATTTGAAAAATTGTTTTCTTTGTTAGATATTTAAAAGTTTATTAAAGTTTTTTTAGTTTTGTAGTTTATTTAAAGGTTTTTTTAATTATTAATTGCTTGTAGCTCGAAGTAGATTTTGTATGTTTTTTTAATTTATAATATGTTCGTGAACCATGTCCAGTAATTATTTAATCACCAATAAATCTGTATTTCTAATTCAACCACAGACCTTCTAGAGCAACGTTTTGTTTGGTAATTTCGAGAACACACCCATGGCAATCCCGGTCGTTATCAATATGCTGTATCAAGCAAAGCAAATTTAAGCTTCAAAAATTAGTAGGGTTCAGTAGAGCGTGGCAACGTGCCGCTCCGTCGGTCGCTTGTTACTGTATCAAGATCGAATTCGGGCTTACATTTGATTGCATGCAACGAAGACTGAATCCTAATAATCGACTTGTTCTTTTTGTTTTGTGAAAAAGAATCATATAAACACTTAACTCTGAATTCTGGTATTCATCGCAACAGAAATTCTTCATATTCGAAAATACACACCAACTAACTCTTTTGCGAACTTGGAAAGTGTACCTAGGTACTCTTTCCTCAAAAGCCAGCCCCCAGTTAGTAATCGTGGACGTCCTGCTCCTCTCGCCATATTTTTTTTTCTTAGTTTTTCCTTCTTTTCCAAATAGCCGACCCACTGAAGCCATATCTTTGTCTGATCATAAAATTTCAATTCAAACTCCTACACATCAGCTACAGTTTGTATTCCTGACATACAAAAAAATATTACTATAATATACCTTATTTGTAACACGTCCACAGCTGGACGTAGACCGCTTCCGAAGGATTGCTACAAAAATTGGTTACTTCTCACCCTTACCGAGTTATACTTTATATTATCAAAAATGAAAAGGATTTATGCAACTATTGGAACGTAAATATTTACACCTGTCTTAGAAAAGGCTAACAGATATATCGGTTTGTTTTCTTACAAGATTCTTATAAGACTTTGTGTTTTGTAATTTTCTAATATATTCGATATTAATGAGGTAATTACTTTTTACATTTACAAGAGAAGAGAAGACCGATCATGATAATAGTACATTTGGAATCGTATAACACTAGCAAAAGTTACAACCAATCGATGCGGTGAAGTCGTCTATCTCTCATTACGAGTTATTCTTTGTCTCGCCGAAAACCAACCGCTTGAATACAGACTTCAGCGTGTGCACAATAAATCATAATAAGTGCACTTCGATGCTTCATAAAACTCAATTAAAATGG
>JWHW01026680.1:154681-169327 GCA_000931545.1 Papilio glaucus
TATTTTAGGAACATTTTCGTACGGACTTTGTTATTGTTCCTTACCTTTGGCATCGACATCTTCATATACCGTCGAGGTTGGACGTTCATGAACTAAAATACAGTTTAGATCGATCATGATTTTCTTTTAGTAAAATTTTCTTGAACTTATTTAAAAATAATTTCCCTAATTCCTAATGGTAAGCTGCAATAGTATATTTGCCATCTTAAACAACCTGAGAATATTCACTGGCGGATTTACTACCCAAAATCCGCGCTATAGAAGTGGACAGTTGAGGTGTCTAAATTCATCTTTCACTAATATTTTGCATAAAACTCGATATCTCCGTTATCAAACGGTACATTTGTATTTGCAGATGTTTTTAGCTATTTCTGCCAATAAGCAGCTTCATGCCACATCATTGTTCCTAATTAAAACACTGTAAGCACTAAAATTACTTCTCATGTCTCAGGGTAACGAGGCACCGCGTTACCTGCGTGGAAATTGTTTTTTTTTTTATCTTCGATTACATTGTTATAGGAATGGAGTATCGCTTAACAGACAGTGCAAAGTCCGTCTTGTTTTGACAAAAAGAAATAAAATATGTCTGCACTTTATTAAAGTTATGACTTGAAAAGTTTTGTTTGTATAATGAATAATAAGATTAATACCTATCAATATAATACTACACTTTGTCTCCAAACACTAGAACATATGCTTGTATAAATAACCAATTATTTTAATAAATAAATATGCGCTTACGCCCGTAACCCAGAGGGGTAGGCAGAGATCATGGATTTCCATTTGGCGCGATCCTGGCACACCTCTCTCGCTTCTTCTACATTCATTCATCTACGCATACATGCTCGTCGGTTATTGGTGCTCCTTATATCGTCCTTTTTTAGTAAGCCACTAATCTGATCGATATAAGTTCTCCTAGGGCGTCCCCTACCAACACTGCCACTCACTTTTGCAATATAAATTTGTTTCGTTATTCTCTCTTCATTTATCCTTTCAACATGCCCGAATTATTTATTTATTTTAATACCAATAAATACATTTCAGTAAAACCTTTATAATGGCCGCTTGAAGGCAACGATCGACTAGCTTTATAGGTTTATAAAATATTTTACAACTTCTTTTAATGTCGACTAATGGATCATTAATTTATTTACATATATTTAATTATTTATAAATACTTATTATCATTGTTTAGATCTTGTTAACTTACGTGTAACGCAGAGCCGCGTTGTGGAACGATCTGTAGGCGGTATTTCCAAACGAGTACGACTTAGGGTCCTTCGAGCAGCGAGCCTATCTTTTCCTTAAAGACCGGCAACGCATCTGCAGTTCCCTTGGTGTTTGGTGGTTGGTGTTGGTGTCCATGGGCGTCTTTGATCACCTCGGTGATCACGACGCTCGTTTGCCTCCTTCTCTTATAAAAAAATGTAAAAATGAACATGCGTCTAAAGAATAAGAATTGTGGAGATGTGAGTTTGTTTCAAGAGGTTGACGTGCTACGTAAAATGCTTGATAGATATAAATGTAGTAATAAATCAGCCTTTTTATAGTATGTTTCCTCACTTCAGGGACGCAGAGCTCCTCTCCGAGAGGAAGAAGGGGCTGTAATCCATCACGCTGCTCCAGTGCCGGTTGGTGGATGGATCTTCGAATTTAGTAGTTCTAAAACATGACGGTTTCCTCACGATGTTTTCCTTCACCGATTTTTGGAGCAAAATGATGAAATGACTGCAAAAAGTAAAACGACTAAGTTCGAACCCGTCACCACGTATATCGGGCCCTGTACCATTGGGCTGACTGCTTATACATATTGATATAATTGGTTTTACGAGGTCATCGGACCATCTGGACCCACACTTCTCACCGTGGATCCAAGATTTTCCTCGCCCTATCTGACTTCGCTAGCTGGACATAAGTCACCGGTCTATTGCCACTAGCATACTGACTTTAAGTACTAAGTATGTCGTCTACTTTAGTTCTCCGTTAAATTTATTAGATAAAAAATTATAACAAAGTTGAGTTCTAGATTATTCCATAGACACTCACTAATATAACTGTGGTGGTGTTGGACTCAACAACTTTTTGTAGCGTTGCTAAACTTGGCATTTTTTTACATTTATGTTTTTAATAAGATCATACCTTTACTACAACCTTCCCGTTTATTTTAAACTCTAAAACTTCTTATGTAAGGGAGTTTTGAAAAAAACATGTCAGTTTTGTTGTACAATTTGCAAGTTTATTTTTTCGTTTTAAATTTTTAGTAATTTATAATCGTCTTCTCCTATGTCGTTTCGAGGTAAATAATCAACGCTATGTTGGTTATTTACTTGTAGCTTATGTATTTATGTATTCATAAGGTATTTATTTAAAGATAACCACCTACGTCAAATATGTTTTTTTAGGTTATTGATACAACTCATGCATTGATTTTATTTACATGTCAACATTATTGACAACTTGATTTTTTTATGCAATTACTTTTAAGAAAATGCAGATGTTTCAAACCTTTTCTTACCCAAATATACAGGACCATTTTTGTGGTGTTTTTACAAAATACCGATATTATAAGTATAACGTGAGTCGTTATTATTTGTGCACTTTAAGATTTGGCAGCGTTGGAAACAAGCTGCTGTTCATTGCACTGCCAGACATATCTCAACACTGGTAGAGCCCACAACTACATCTGTGGTACGAATGGCCCGGCTCGACCGGTGAAATACCACGACCTCACAGAAGACAGGCGTAGAAGTATTCCGCGTTTCGTCTAAAGAGTGAGGTGCTGGAGGCCCAAATCTAGTCCTCTCCTTCTTACTAGGAAAGGATGGGAAGCAGAAGTGGATTTGACGGCGATGGTGTGGATTAAAAGGAGGAAACAGACTTTTTACTATTCCCTCCCCTCTCCATTAAAGGTAGGTAACGTATTTGCAACTCATTAGTTTGTTGCATATGCCTATGCGTGGCAATTAATATCAGGTAATCTGCTTACTATCTTAAAAATGTAACTTTGGTCGAAGCCATTAAAAATACATTTTAAATTTAAAGAACATTCTCATAAATAACGTTAATGAAGTTCTAGTAACTGATTTTACTTCTAATAGCTTTATAAACTGTTAAATAACGCAACGGTAATGCTATAAAGCTGTAAGTGTAAATCGCTGTTAATATTAATTAAGTTTTTAATGTCTTACGCTTCGAGTGGCTCCTCGCTTTGCTCATTTATAATGTAGCTGTTTTTTTCATGGTTACCTTAAATCATTAATACGTTTTCAGAAGCTATCACTGTGAGACTTAGCTAATGGTCGGAGATTTGAAACCCAATAAAAGAATTATTGTTTAAAATTATTGTCGTTTAACTACAATATAAGTAAATCCTCACATAAACTTAGGCGTAAATATAACCCTGTTACTAATAATTTTATTTAAAAAAAAATAGTGACAAGTAGTGCGCTTGCGCCATTTTCCGTCTGCACCGCTGAGCCCAAAACTTAATTATAAAATCATTTAGTATAAATTCTAAACTAGGTCATAATTTCTTGTTATGTTTGCTAGCATTTCTTATTTTATTTAAATTAATCACGAAAAAGCGATGTGTAAGTTCCGTATAGACTCCGAAACGAATGGACCGATTTCGATGAAGTTTTCAGGAAATCTTCAGTTTAGCCTATCCGGTGATCCTGTAAAGTTTGGTAACAATCGGATCAACGAAATATTATAGCCGGGCGAAGCCGGGGCGGGGAGCTAGTTATAGATACAACGGTGCCTTAAATGGCTTTTAATTCTCGTTAAAGTCAAGTACCAGTACTTTTGTATATCAGCTGTATCGCACTCGTTAGTGTGGCGGTGTCGCAGCGAAGGAGGATTAATTACCCGTGAAATTAAAAAAATAGACTACAACAAACAAGTAAGTTTATTATGCTGCGATAGCGTTCGCCAAATAACAAACAGGTAATGTATAAATCGGAGATGTCAATAGTGCGAAGTGAAGAGGATGTCAATGGCACGAATTATAGAAAAGTGTAGATGTCAATAGCACGGATGGCGATTTGACGAACAATGGACACCTACTAATTTCGGTTGGGAACGGGAGGGAGCGTTATAATGCCACGCGTCGACAGAGTCTAGTACTTTGTAAAGGTTGGGTGGGGAATCGAGGATTACCTCTCTGCTAAACCGCTTGTACGTTGTCAGAGTACTTGTGGAAGCGTATCTTCAAAGTGGTTTAAAAGTGTTTCGTTGCTGCTCGTATACCTCGCGACTCCCATGTAGATGTAATTCAGCGAAGAATATCAGCCTGCTCGACCAAAGACTAAGTATTATAGTATATATATAGTACAAACTTTCCTGTCCGGTATCGTCAAAGAAAACTAAATCATCACCAGTCCACTGCTGAACGGAAAGCGTATCACCGCATATATCATATGCAATGCTTCATACGTGCACACTTCACACACTCCACGAGATGTTCGCAGTGTTGGCTAAGCGAGACCAGTGTTCCTCCTTCATTAGCCAAACACAATCTTTGGCTGTTGTCTGAGCCTCTATTAGTAATTTGAATGCATTAAAACTAAAAAAAAAAACTTCAATTCGGGAAAATTCTGTATTACTCTGGACCCACTTATCAATTCGGGATAAGATTGAAATGGGACTAATCAGAAAAGAAAAACTATCGATTTCAAAAAACATTTTGAAAATCGATTAACAAATGTCGAAGTACGGAGGTAAATACATGAGAATAGGGACCCTTCTCCTTATTTAAGAGGAGTATCTCGATTAATTAAGAGGACAACATTGTACTACACTCATCTATGACTTCAGTAAATTGTGTTCACAAGTCAAAGTAAACAATAGCGTGGAACTATGCATGCAGTACTTAAGTTTAACATTCCGCAAATGCATGTTCAAACAGTCAATCCCTTAAATAAAACATTATTTTCATCATAATTTCTTATCGATGAATCTATAAATATAGTTTATTCACTTGTTTGTGAAGCATACTTAAATGTTCTCTTATTATTTGAAACAACTATTAATCCCTACATACAACTGCCCTTGGAGGCACCGTGGGTCCACAAAGTCGTTCAAAAATGTATAACCATACGTATGTGTGTGCGTGTATGTGTGTGTGAGTGCCGGGTGAAATTTAACTTGTTCTAAGGAGTAGTGGCGGCAGGGGTCCGCAACTTTGTGAAAACTTAATGCCACTTAAATGACCATTAATTATGTGAGGTATTTTTATTGATATAAAAACTTATATGGCAGTTTGTTAAATATTCATGGATACGAAGCGCAGACATGTTTATACTAATACTTATTTAAAACCATGTACGCCAAGTCCAAAGTGGTCTGATGTAAGTGATTCCAAACTGAATAGAGTCCAAATTTTTGGCTTTAAAATAGTTGTCAGGTAATGTGTAAACTGATCTACTTTGTCGGTTTATTTTAGTAGCTTCAAATATGTCAAAATAATACAAAAAACAATGTGTTAAATGTTTCAAGAAAAACTATACCTATTTATCTACATACCTTATTGTAGTGACGTCTTTTCAAATATGTCAAAAATATTTTTTTTTAATAAATCAAAGCATTGTGTTAAAGTATTGTTATTTAGGCCACAGACCTTTGTGGGCGTCCTCGAAACTAACTTCCCAGGTTTCATCATAATCTGATTAATGGTTTAGGAGCGCATAGAGGACAAACAAACACATTTATTTATAAATAAATATGCGCTCACACCGGTAACCCAGAGGGGTGTGCAGAGACCATGGATTTCCATTTGGCGCAATCCTGGCACACCTCTCTCGCTTCTTCTACATTCATACATTTATGCATACATGCTCGTCGGTTATGGGTGCTCCTTATATCGGCCTTTTTTATTAAGCCACTAATATGATCGATGTAAGTTCTCCTAGGGCGTTCTCTACCAACACGGACACTCTTGCAACATAATTTCATTATCTTTATTCATTTAAATATGTAATATTAGTGTCCGAGGAGGGTTGGCAGGCTGTAAAAACTGTAGCCAAAATATGTACACGTACGTTTATACGTTCATATTGTGCCGACCCCAGATGAGTGCGAAAAGGACAAGGAAATTATGTAATTAGCTGTGAGATCACGTAATTTCTTGAAATAATGTGATCCTGAAGATCTAGCATATTAGCTATGTACAATGTATTATGTATTAGTATATATTATGTATGTATATATATATTAGCTAAACATACATAGGACGCCAACCCTCTTTGGGAATAATGTGATACATCGTACACATTATTTAATTAAAGAACCAGAACACACTTACAATTACAACAATGAAATAAGAAATAAGTAAATCAAAAAGGCATACTCCTCCGGGTAAAGTTCCACGAACCCTTGTTGCATTTCCTCACTTAAGTGTTTAACTTGAACTTTCAACGAGGAAAGGTATAACTTAAGAATTCCTATAAGCGTAATACGAAAACCACATATACATACGTGAGCAAGGTGAAAAGTTCTCGGCCCGACGGTGAAGGACTACGATCCAGTACAAAAAATATCTTTCAATGTGACCTTTGACTTCAACGCAGTTGCTTCTCCGCTTCTTCAACATTGGAATTCCTTCCAGGAAATGAGGGGCTGTGAAAAAATTCATCTACGGCCCTCTCAACTTCTTTTTTGGACTTGAAACGTTTCCCAAAAAGATTTTTTAAAGATTCGGAATACACGGTAGAGTGAGGGTGCCAAATCATGAGAATAGGGAACATGGCCGAGCATATCGTACCTAAGAACCTGCAGTTTACTCATCGCCGACAGCCTCCTGTTTGCAGATCTGCTGACTGATGATTTTAATCGTCTTAAGATGTTGATAATTTGCTATTAAGCCGTCAAAAAAGTCCAAATAATCCGATATATTTTTTCATATTGCTCACAAAACTCTTAGTTTTTGAGACAATGAGCTTCATTTCGTTGCTCCAGACAATCCTCGCCTAGCTTTAGGTATGTAGAGGTAACAAAAGCACACAACGAATATAAGCTTCCATTGCAGAATTAATTAAACGAAAAGCTGATTGCAGTTGTTGAGAACCATTGAAGTTAATAATGAACGCTCGTATGGTTTATTGCGACGTGAAATGTTCGCAGTCCCTGCCATAGAGTAATGTTACATGGGTAACAGGTCCGCGGCGGCCATTTTGAAAAAGTTTTTTAGTGCTTTCGAATTTCGGGTGCGCCTAGGCCGATGACCCCGCCGGGCCCAGTAGGGCCGAGTCGCGCGACGCCATCGGGCCATGCGAAAAGGGTGCCTAATCATTATATTTTACAAACTGTATACTCTTAATTATTACACGTTATACACTAAAGTATTTTATTTTTAACGTAATTTATCAATTAGGCACATGTTACGAATAATATCCATCATTTTACCAGTGAATACAACCATCGTTAACAAATAATAGGTCGACATTTTTAATAGTTTATTCGTATTTGGAAATGAATGACAGCTTTCTGCATTTTTTTTTTTTTGCTTTTTATACGAAAACTATAAAAAAACAATTTCGAGCGATGGGGCCGCTTGTGTTATTTATTAGAGTTTTCTTAAATATGATTTCCGAGCAGTGCTAATTGATTGAGACAAGGTCAGAAGATCATGTAAGGAAACGTCCTTGCACAAGCCGATCGAGGTCCATATTGTCACATTTATTTTATGTTACAATAAGAATTCATAGAATTATATGAAATTGTGAATGTTTTGCAATAATAAAATAAATATTTATTTTTATACAAATTTGTATACATGTACATGTATACAAATTTGACACACTTTTTAATATTACTTTCCTTTACTACGTCACCGATCTGGTAAACACGTGTCAAAAGAAGTCGTATGTCGACGTTTATGTTGCGAACATAAAATTTTCCCTATCTCTTTCCTCATCCATCCTTTAGCATACGCAAAAATTGAAGCATACCTTTCTTAATTCTAGGTAAAAAATGAAGAGACGTTTTATACGAAACATTCAGTGAAATTGTTCTCATAACTGATACACCTACTTCCGTATTTACATTTGTCCTTAGGATGCGGAAGATTTCTGTTTTAATTGCATACTATCTTTGTGTTAACTGACGTCACTAACTACGTACGAAACAAGCAAGCTATGAGGTTCTGCAAATACGCCTTTTTTAATAACCTCATGTAATTACGTACGCGTACGGTTTGAATGTGAGGACCGAATCCTATCTCAAAGGCGAGCTAATATAAAATGACCTTTCGCAAAACGGCTCCAAACGCTTTGTACATGTTTAGGGTAAATAGACCGCGATACATAAAATGTGCGCATGGTGTGAGGGGGGGCAAGGTTCTAACTTTTCACTTTAAAGGGTTTTTTCGATGGACCACCGAGGGGTGGCCGGGGTAGGCCGGGTACCGGGGGAGGGACGGCGGTCGCCCGAACAAATACGTGAAAGTACAGGACGAGTCTAATTTGATTCCGTTGTACGCAACTGTCTAATGATTTTAATTTTTAACGCAGGATTATAAAGTAATCGCGAATTCTTTTTGTTTTGTAACACTTTTATACTGTTTACTTCTATCCTTGCTTGTCCTTGCCCATGGTTCACGGTAACCTCATCTTGGTTTCCTCAGAGGACCTCTCGGTAACGTATTCGCACTAGGTCATATTTGCAATTGTTACTTTAATAAGAAACTGACTTTTAGTTTCAAATGATGGAATTAAAATGAATCAATTTCAATATTATGTAGAATTTGGGTGAATTTTTTTATGAGTTAGAATTAATAATTCCTATCAAATTCATCATATAAATTATATCTAATAATGTATTGGACCAGTGTCATATACAGAAAAGTGTTGGCTCATATAACAAGCCACATTTAATTATCCTACTTACGCTACGCTTCTTGGGGTTACAGTTACTTGCAAATTTAACGCCGTACTGATTTATAGGGGTTAGTAGGATAGTAAATGGACAAGCACTTTGCTATATGGCATATATAATTGCTATGATTCAAAATCCTTATGTGTCCCTACCAAACTAAACAAATTATTTGCCTATTACCAAATAGCTTACATCTATGCTTTGTACCATTCGATACCACATTATTTGGACGCTATTTTTTTTGGAGAGTCCCTACAGTAAACGTTGTATGGATAATGCCATCATAATGCTCGTTACGTGATCGACCTAGAAGTTACATAATTATTGAATTTCTACGTTCGCTTGGCTAGTGTTTTCCAACAGTCACGTTTCTCAATTTCATACATCGTTGAACAACAAAAAATCTAAGCGGTTACCTAAATTAAAACCGCAACACCTGAGAACATAATTCTATTCGGTGGCACTACACGGCGCCGGTCGCGACTTGTAATAATTCACGTGGGATCGCTCGTATATAAGAGAATCCGTGAAAAAAAACATTATTGGCGCATGTAACGACGCCTCCGGGCGACGTCGACCTCCACGCGTGCTGCGTGGCCATGCGCTGACACGGGACAAGGTGTAGGCGTTAGCGATTTCTGATTTAAATATAATAATACTTTATAACGGGTGACTTCGGAGCGTGGCTTGTTTTTCCGATGAAATTCCTATTCGAGGGTGCCCGAGAGAGCCCAGCCTCGGCTCGATCGATAGCTGTTATCGGATTATATGAATTTCTAAAGCTAACATTACTACTCTGCCGCTAATATTACTACATGGCCGAGATAGTCGCGGACGTGACTGCGCCGTCCGTATAGTAGTGGCGGAACGTACCGAGCGCGATTGGTTTGTGAGTGGCGACACCTACAACTAACGAAATTGGATGACCGATAGCGGAGTCGAAATGATGGGCTATTGGTACGCAGTTCTAAGTCCACGTATAACTCAACGATGACCCTACGCGCAAGAATCTGTTTTGGAACACCTGAAGTCGGTGTATTTGTTTAGGGATACGTGCGCGAATACTGGATAGGCGCTGAGATATTTTTTTTGTGATGAAATGTAACTGTTTGCTTGGAGGAGGCATCTATAGCTAAACTAGGTCCGAGGCGGTAGGGCGCAGAAGGCGCCTAGCCTGAACCTCTTTAAGTGTTACTTACCTCGGGGACTCCCTCCGTATGGGGAACTTTAGTTCGGGCCGTTTCTTTATTATTATTACCGGATTGGGCGGAGAGATAAAACTTATCCGAGAACTTATTCTTTTTTTTTTTTTTTTGACGGACTTGTCACTGTTAGCCCGTAGGCTTTTACAGTTTCACCGGATTTGAGGTGGCATAGCGCAGAGGGCGCTTAGCCTAAACCTCTTTGCAGTAACTAAGCTCGAGGGCTCCCTCGGGAGCCTGCCTCGGCTCGGGCCGTTACTTTAGTATTATAACCGGATTGGGAGGCCGCCGAGCTCTTAGGTCGCTTCGGCGGGCGCTCCATAGAGTGACTGGGCTCAAGGGACCCCGAGAGGGGATCTCGGCTTGGGCTGTCACTCGATGCGCGTTTAGCATTCCGATTCGAGGGTGCCCGAGAGGGCCGAGCCTCGGCTCGATCGGTAGCTAATGTCTGACTAAAAACTTATTCTTTTTAACTTAACTTCTAACTTCTAATTCATATAACACTTCTATAGCGCGTTCTAAAACACTAGTGGCGCCATCTAGTCTAATTATTATACCCTAAACACTTGATGGTGCCATCCAATTAGTGAATTGGATGGCACACCTGTAATAAGTGTATTACACATTTCCGGCGTTACAACTTTAAAATCAATAGAATGTAAACTCATCATTCTTTGATTTTAAATTATTAAACCGAAAGAAGAATGAGTTTTCATTTTCATTATTTTACTTTAAGGTCTGTCTTCTCACTGTCACGAGCTCTCCGGCATCAACGGCTCTCCGCTTATCATCTGGTTAAATATGCAGCTCAACTAAAGGATACACACATACCTATTTCCTTTTCCTTGCTGGAATCGTTATTTAAAGACAATTTCTTTCATTGAGAGTATTGTTGTTTAAAGCAAAATCGCATGTCCATTGGGAATTTTGCTTAAGCGAGCTATGTTTGTTATATCTGTTAGTTTGAATGATAATAATAATAATAATCAGCCTTTTTAGAACGTTTCCCCACTACAGGGACACAGGACTCCTTTTTTCTTTAAAGAAAACAACATATTATTATTTCTGATAGTTTTATAAATTGCTTAGTATTTAGCAAGTAAAATATGTGCTTCGTAATATTCGAGAAATGAAAATAAGAAATCACAAGTAATTACTAACTAAGCCTCCTTTTAAGTAAGGAGGGAGGGAGAGGGAGGGAGTTCTGAGAATTACTATTCTCTTTCCACAAAAATTTAAGTTGAAAAATGCGTGTACGGTGAGAGTAAGGCTGTAAATCAGATACTAAGACTTCTAACATACATAGATAAAGCCCTTTTAATTATTACCTCATTTCAAGAATTAGATAGTTTCAATGCTTTGCTCAAATACTCAAAATATTTAAATATAAAAAATCGCTTAACGCCTATAACTTAAAACAGCGGTTTCTCTCGACCGACCCCTATCTAAAACCGTTTTAGAAATAAAACGCGGATAGAGAGCTCCTGCAGGAATTACAGAGGGATTCTCACAACTAATAAATCGAAAAATAATAACGTACTTCGACCCGGAGCTTGTGTAACGGGCTTTGTTTAAAAAGGGTTACGCCAGTACTCGAATTCCCGCCGGCGTAGATAACGTTATTCAAACCTGACCGCAACTTATCGCACATCTAGATAATGCTAATTTCGTTAAAATAATATATATTAGGTTTATTTTTATTTCTAAATTAGTTCCATTAAAGCAAGAGACGTAAATTAAAAATATATTCTTTAGAAACTTTCTCCTAGTTAGCTATTAGGCATCTATTCAGCCAGGGGGAAACCTATCGCCATAGTCTTAGCAACCACAATTCGGTTAGGAATAGTCTCACCTAGAAATCAGCGGGAACTGTGAGGTAGCTTTGCCTCTAGGCTTCGAAGTCTTCTACAATGGGAATTAATTTCTTGTTATTAGGCAGCGTGTTGTATACGTTTTGTATACTTGTAATCTTATCTTTACATACATATGTATAACTTTTATGTGTGCGTATGTGAAGGAAATCCTACGAAACACCGTTTTTTACAAATTTTTGTGTGTGTTTTTGACTGGGTTCCGAAATGCTTAACATTCAGATTAGAGCCAGTAGGTGGCGCAAAAGTCGGGTTACAGCAGACGAAACCAATAATTAAATAATTTTAACTTAACCCTCTAATGAAGACAAGACAACGTTCATGCTGAGAACTTCTGCTGGACCCGCTAGTCTCTAATTATCTTTCGTACAACTCTTAGATTTCTAGGACGTTGCTTAAGCTCCATATTTATGTTGCTATTAGTTCACAACCAAAATATTCTTATGTTACCGTTGTAAAAAAAAAATACTTAAAAATTATGGTAATACTTCACCTAACTCTCATTAGATGTTTCACTCTATGACCTTAATATTTGTGACATGAAATACGAAAAATGTCAGTTAAATGTACGTTTTTAGAATTCGATTCAGTCCTCACTTTAAAATAGCGAGCGATATAACTATTTCAATAACGTGACTCTTTTCAGCCATTACTTACGAATTAAAAACTAATATTTAAAGCTATCTCGTCAACGAAACGAAACGGATGCAGGATTCGAATATTGTAAATTCATCTAAGCAGATCTTTGTTAAGCAAATTCTATACAAAACGCAAAATATTTTGCAAGTCAGCGACATGAGAAAAAAAGGGTTTTTTCACTAATGATTTGTATTTCGCAAAACCGTTTTAATGTGTGCCTTCGGACATATTTAAAACGTAAACTTTTCCGTGCCCTCCCACGCTGAGGGAGCCCACATTTCGGTAGTTAGCAAGGGAGAAACCGGGAAAAAAGATCCCTCTGGAGTGGGGTAAAAAATGCGTAGTTTTAGCTAATCTGCATGAGCGGGCGGCGGAGGGGGTTGTTTAAACTGGGCCGAGGGGTGGTTTTAGGGATTTTTAGCGATGTACAAAAATGAGGCGAGCGGGGTGTGTGCCGCAGAATCGGATGTATTATGCCCGGATCTATTTATGTGTTATACGAGATCGTAACGTGACCAGCTCTGTCTTAATGAAGCGCGGGACAGTCTCGAGAGAAACTGCTATTATTTTAAAATTAGTCATGATTTTTTTTACTTTATACGAAGCTTTTTGAATATGAATATTGTTATAATTATTAAAAATTATCAATAAATTTGTATTATTAAAGGTCTAGATTATGAGAACGATTTACATTACAAAACGTTTGTCAAAGTATAAAATTAACAGTAATATAGTAAAAGACCTGAAAACTCATCTATTTTACATATTGCGCCGTTGTTATTACTTATACCATGAGTAAACCTTTTATTAATAACTTTTAACAATAATAAAAGATGTGGTATAGAAGTCACTACTTTTTCGGTACACTTTCCGACATCCTCGTCTCACCGAGAGAGAGTCTCATGAGAGTCGGTGAGACGAGTTGGGTCTCAGTAATATCATTCTATGGTTCACGTCAGTATTGCAGGACATCGAGGCACTTGCTCGATCGAGCTCACTCTCGCTACAGCTGCTGTTTAGCCAGCTCTGTTCGCATATATAACATATTTACACACATCATTATTGATAGTATCATGATTTCACACAAAATATACATATTTTGAATCATACCATTAGCGTTGTAAAGTACTCGAAACTTCACTAACAAAAATGTAAGATAAACACGATAAAATTAATTTAATTTCCATATTTACTACATTTACAATGTTTACTAGGTTCTTCAATACATTAAGTGTGTTCCATGTACCTATTATATAATATGCCATTAGAAAATTATTACAAATACTTTACAAATATTTTGTAATCAGTTCCAGATCAATCGATGTAATTGGAAACAATCAGCTACGGCAAACTACGATAGCTGTGCTACGTTGTCTATCACTTCGTAGCATAGATATCTGCTACGACGTAGTGAAAACGTAGCAGTGCACGTCTACGGTGCCGCGTTTACTTTAGTTAAGTAGTTATTTGTAACTGCTGAACAACAATATTTATCATATTTTACAATATTATTTCGAACTGATACGTGATTTACAGTGAGTACTGGATGAATTGTCATAATGTGAATAATTCAACCACTCTTAAGTATTATTTATTTTTAAAAAAAACGTTATGATCATTAATTTCTAAGTATTTATTAAATTCTTTCGAAATTATTTCTGCTAGCTAAATTTTAACATAAACAATTAGAACAATTTCAAACAAAAATTGTATTGAATCGTAATAAATTACCCAACATACGATGCGATTTTTGTTTAATTTTTTTTTATCCGAGTAATGTCGTAGACTTCGATAGTCTGTGATAATTCCGGATCAAACAAGATCGTACATCTTCTTTTTCATCCCATTATTCATCATTATAGGTAAAAAACTATAAAATTCAAGGAGGCCTAATTAAGAGCATGCCGCCGCTGAGGCTCGGGACGGTCTCGCTCCGCCATGCAGCCTTGGTTACATTAAACCCCCCGCGTTAATATCGGTTACCATGACAACCGGCCGATTACTGCATCTACTCGATTTTTCGCCGCTTTTTCCGTTGTAATCAAATGAGGTGCGACGTGTGT
>JWHW01026680.1:169409-181020 GCA_000931545.1 Papilio glaucus
ATCGTGACGCACGTAGAGGCTTTTTAAAATTAAGTTCGGCTGTGTAATGTGCTCTTAATTTTTCGATCGCGCTCGACGAATTCTCTAGAGCCTGCCGGTTCATACCAATTCGTTTTATGTACGCGTCGATGTACATTGATTTAACCTAAAGCTTTTGCGACTTTATGATTGAGCTAAATCACTAGTACAAAATAATTCAGCTATTTTAACGCTATATATTTTCCTCTCTATATATTCCCTTCTCTTCAGGTGCGTCCTTAGCTGATCGGCATTCAACTCTTCTGTGATAATAATCCCGCGCTAGCTTCCATATAACATGTAGAACCAGCGCCCTCTTCCGTCTTCATGGAATTCCGCCAGTATCTTTTCTGTAGCGTAATACATCATGTGCTTACTCTTTTTGATTTCGAAAAATTCAGGATGAGAAGGCAGCATGCGGTAGACATTCAAAATAACATTTACATCATCTTTCAAACTATTTTCTCGTTGGAAGCATCGTCCATTCTTTGTCAATGAATGAGCGACTTGATAATGCACACACGCACACTGCCTTTAGAAGCCTCCTGGTCACTGGTCACATATTTATTCTGATATTTGTTTAATATTAAAAAAAAACTAACAATATTAAAAATACGTCCTACAAATATAACATATTTAGAAATAAATACCTATGAATTTTTAAAAATAGCAATGACAAAGCAAGTAATATTCGGTACAAATAATATTCAATAATTTAAATTAAAAATAACTAACAGTTACCTTTAAAGGGTACACTAAAGTATAAATGTTAAATTAAATTTCAAATTATATTTAAAATATCTTTCTTTGAGGTATAGTTTTTACACGCACAAATAAAAAATTAAATTAAATTAAAAACACGGAGACCTTGTATTTGTGTGACGGAAAACGAATGACTGAGTCGGATTTTACGAAGTCGCCGATTGGCGACTTAAGGTGGTTTCACTTCTGGTGGTCCCGGAGCATCCATCTGGAGGTATAACATATCTTTACTTATATAAAAAATATGTAGGGAACCCAAAACAAAATGTTACATGACATACGTATTTGAGTAATTTGAACGAATAGTTCACAAGTTAAGGCGAAGAGGACTTTTCAACCAATACGCTACGATTAAGGCGAAAACTTACGCTTGTACACGATGTACTTGCCGACCAGGACGTGCTGCATTACTATGGTAAGTCGCTCAGTTAATATACAACTGTTTAAAACATACTACATCTATACTATCGCGCCTAAAATTTTATGATAGAGGAAGAAAACAACACAAGTATTATTTGTTTCGTATTTTCAGACAGCGTTGTGTTAATTTTTTTGCCACAGAGAGGTATTTGGCATGATATTCATTTTAAATTTCAGTTAATACAAATAGTATTAAGAGAAATTAATATTTGGTTAATATTTAAATGTATTTTAAATACAAAATACACTTCAAATATATTTCTGTAATAGATTAATCATTAAGTGTATCTTTTTTGACATCTTTACAATAACAATCCTCGCGACATTTGACTATCTCAGCAACGGAATCTCTGATCACACTGATAAAACAAGACTTAAGTCAACCAATTATTACCGACGAAGGTTGGCGTCAGGCGGCCGGTCGTAAAAACTGTAGCCAAAACCTACACAGTATGGACTACAATCGTACTGCGCCGACCCCACATTAGTGGGAAAATGGCAGGGAGATGATGATGTTTAGCCTATTCCCCATTATGGGGTATCGTCTATACGCTGTTAAACATTCACGGCAAATTCCAGGTTCATTTTTCAATGTTGAATTTGTACGGAACGTGGTTTCTGGAGGTATATAAGAGGAGGTACATAGATACATAAGCATGATGATATCTCAATTGATGTTAAATGGAAGGATCGTAAGGAAATAAAACTATCACCAGCATTTACATATGTCCGACGGACAGCTCATGAAAGAAGAAGAAATATAAATTTTTCCTTGTTTGTTATCGTATGGTTTGGTTAGTTTTGGAATTTTAATGTTATTACAATTAAACTATTTATTTCATTTATGTGATTTCAATACGCCATCTTACGGAATTTTCTATTACTAGTTTATGTAACTTTTTGATTTTGAAGGAAAATGGTGTGTTTCAATTTATATTAATTATTTCGCCACCCGTTAGATGTCGCTATTTTACATGATGATGTTGGTTGTAGATTTATTAGGTTTGATAACGATTCGATGATTATATCAGGTCGGTGAAATGTGTTTTCGCATATATTGTAATAAAATCTCTTTGGCTGTATTTTGATGACATTAAAAAGGTTAAATTTAAAAAAAGAAACAAATTAGTAAAATGTTGTTTGCAGGTATTTTTCTCAAGCCGCGAAAAAAAATTGTAACGTTTATAGACCAAATGCAATGTCAATAAGAGTTGTGCTACTCTTATTGACATTGCATTTGGTCTACATTTCTAATAAAGTAAAGATGGGAAGGAGGGATTTGATCGGGGAGAGGATAAATAAGAAAAGGAAATATCAGTTTTTCTGTTTATCTCCTCCTCTGTCCATTAAAGATAGGCAACGCATCTGCAACTCGTTGGCTTGTTGCTGATGACCGCTTGCTCATTTGCCACCATCTATTGGAAAAAAATCTTTAACCAATCAGCAATAATTAAGACATTTTGACTGGAAAGTGTAAATGCATCCGTCATTTAGCAACGACATTGTACCTTAAGATTTCCACTTGTTTCGGTCTCATCAGAATTGATTACATCAAGTAAACATGAAGTGAGGTGCCAAAGTACTCCTCGGGTTTTACTGCTCAGAAAGCACACAATTTCTATAGCTTCGAGATGGCAAAAAGTCATCGAACAAAATGTATTTAAATGTAAATAAACATATATAACTTATATAAAAAATTAAAACTCAAAACTAATATAAATATGTCTTAAGTTTTCATATGAAATGCTAAGGAACTTTTTCTCCAACCTATTACAATCGATTAAACAAGCTTAGATTAAACTGAGTAAACACAAAACCTATCGTAAAATCGTAGTATGAGGCAGCAAGATGGCCCTGTGCCATTTATATGTCTAACCAAATTAGGTTGAGCCCTTGTAAGTCGCCGTCGTCGATTGTATCAAGTTTCTTTTCGATGTAAACAAATCGAGTCTCACGATACTCATACTATCTTCGGAATCCAAGGTTCAATGCCAGGCTCTTCCAGAGAAGGAACATTTTGGAACGTGTCCTTGGATTGATGAAACAAGAGCTGTTGATAAAATAAAAAGCTATTCTGATCTGCAACTTAGTTTATTTATAAAAGTAAAACTATAAACTAAACATCGCATAGTTTATATTAAAAAAAAAAAAACAAATAAAATATTCAATTATTACGTATTGTATTATAATATAATTCCAATTATTATACTTAAAGCAATAAGGATAGAGTTTGAATTTGTTTGGCACGATTTTCGTTAATTTAGGACGGCACTAAATACGTAACACAAGAAAATAAGAAATTAAATTGTATAACTTATTGTTAGGTAATATGATTTAAAACAAAATATTATTTAAATATATTCTATAATGTAAATATACATATTTCATTTAAAAAAATGTAAGAAACTTCCTTTAAGTTTCTAAAAAAAAAACAAACTCTAAGACGTTCAAATAAAAGTTCGATTGTACATTTTTGTGTATCGTAAATTGCCTCTTAAATTTACATACTTTAAAATTTCTAATTGTTTCATTACGTTCATATAAACCAAGGAATTATTTTCTTAGATTTCCTTAAACTACTAGTGAAATTGGTGTATTTCATGGCTTGGTTGATTGACAATTTATAATTTTGTTGACTGTTTATTTTTTATGAACAAACATAATTAATTATAACTCTAAATAAAATATCTCTACTCTTGTTCAACATAATAAAGATATTAATTATTTTAATTAATGGTTTTGCATAAAGCCATTCTTATCAGTAACTTGTGAGCGTGTAATTTTGGCAGGAATCTATCATCGGAATGAATATTTCAAATTGCCTCTCTCCCATACCTAGCAGAAGTTATACAAATAATAACATTTGATCACATTTTATTTCCGTCCTATTATGATAGACTTCTTCAAAGACTTAATCAAACTTTATACATAACTTCCTTATTAAAATAGTTTACAACTCACACAGTTGTTCAGTAAATAAAACACAAAATTAATAAGAAGTATTATTTGTGACATTTTTGATTTACGAAAACATAAAAGAAGCTAAAGTCACTTGACTGTTGAATTGCTTAAGCACATTAAACACTCAGATTGCTGCTTAAAAATACTTGTAAAGGGATTAAAATGGTCCTTAACAAACTCAGTTAAATTTCAGTTAACAATTTGAGTTAAGTGAATTACTTCTTGTTGTCTACCAACCAAGCCGAGTGTTTCTTAATCTATAAAAATATTCTAAGGCAAACGCTACAAAACAAAACATCCCGATGTTTACATAAGTAGCCACTTCTCTACAATTTACTAATCTATCTATCTATGAGAGGGTAATTTAAACAGTTTATGATAGTAAAGAAACTTTGTAAATATATAAAAAAAGAAGTAAAACAATAGAAATCAAATCAAGATCAAATATGAAATTGATTAAGATAGATGATAACTGCGGAATTGTAAGAGAAACCTTGTTGACAAAAGAATTATAAGACAGTTAGAGATCAGATACTCGTAGTCTTAAAAATTATTTTAGCAAAGAATTTAATGACACTATTGTTTTTGGTATCAACAATAATTACATTTTAATTCAATATTCTAGTTGGTAGTTCGTATTATGTGGGTTTTATCGATGCTACATCTCAAGCAGTAGATTCTAGTAGCTTCACTTTACAACAATACTGTTTCTAATATTTGTGCTGATGTTAAAGGCTCAACTTTAAAGAGCACAATTTTGGAAACAGATGTGATCCATCTTTAGTTCCAGTTAAAATTTCAGACCCTGTCATTGATTGTTGAAATTTTTCAGGTTCATAACCTTTGTCACTGATTCATCATCATCATGCATCTAAAACGTGTAGGATTCCTAGCGATCTGTCTAATGATATCATATCAAAGTTTCACAAAATATTTTCAGGAGGCTATTTTAAAATTTGTACTAAACTATTAGTTAGTTGTATGTCATCTAAATTCAGCATATCCACAAAAGATAAGATCGCCTTTTTACAACTTAACCTATTTTAACATAATGACGTCGTAAAAATTATAATAATATTAACAATGAAATATATTTATCAGCGGACCTTTATGATTTTTTACGATTTTGATGTTTTACGAGTGTTTTTTATTTCGCTTTAAGAATTAACTTTCTTATGGTTTTCTTATAAATTCACTGATAAGCATTTATGACCAGAAAAGATGCCGCACTGGTCACAATTTTACGAACTTGCTTAACAATCATAACAGATTAATAAAAAAAAGAGAAAACGACTGTCTACTTGTACATAAATATACAGAAAAAGATATATATACAAAAGTACCTAAGCTTGTAAATGATATTTTCAATATAGTAGTAGAGAAGTGGTGTGTAGAGAACTTCTAATATACATAAAATATGTAGCGATTTCTAAACACGTAGCTGCATTAATATGCACAAGTATTTAGATCTACGTTAGAATTTTTAAATTTGGCAACATTAAACTCGAAACAAAGAAAACAAAGTTGATCCAATTGAAAACAGCAACGCTAAAGCTTATAGCATTTTTATAGTATTTTATCGAGAAAATTTATAAAGTTACCTCAAATAATACCTCAATAAATTCCCTCGAGCCTAATTAGATTGATACCATACTAATAGAAGACCTTAGAGAAAGAAAAGGAAAAAATAAGGAATATGAAATTACATCCGAAATCTTTATAAATATGTAAGTGTCAATCCTTGTTGGATTTTATTGATTAATGAAAAATAAAACTTGTCGAAATAATTAAAAGGGTTCTTAAATTAAATACAGTTAAATAAATTCAATCTAAAATACTTTCTGGAAAATTTAGACAAAATTAGAAAAACTTCGGTCATATCTCTCCTTATATCTATTTATAGTAAAACTTAGGCTGCCAACTTTAGCTGGTGCTATCAGACTTCCCAGACTCGCTCTCCTCCGTGATGGTGATCATTGGCGGTGGATTATCAATACTGAAACCTTCTGGTGATACCTCGTTTTGTAATTTCTCAAACTTTGGAGACCCAGTCAATATGACGTCTTTAACTGATTCATATACATCTGCTCGAATCGTCGGAAGAGAGGCTCTTTTACTTTTTGTAACATCCTTCAAAGGTAAATCTTCTGCTTTCTTTTCTATTGCTGCTTCATTCGAAGATGAAGGCTTGTTATCTAAGTGAAAAGGAAGAAATTCAGCTTTATTAACTTTCGTTTCTGGACTTTTACTTTTTTCAGATAATGGTATAGCGACACCATTTTCCATCTTTCTTTCTTTTTGATCATGTAAATGCTGCAGACTGTATTCTCTAGCTTGGACATCGGAAAGAAGAGGTCCATCAGTAGAGCCTTCGATACAGTAACCTGGTCCCTGCAAAGCTTCACTGCCAATTATAGAATCTTGTTTAAAAATAGCTGCAGTAACAACTGGTTTATCTGGATCAGTTGGTGTTTTACCAATAAGTGGTTCTTGAGAATTATCATGGGTAATCCCATCTGTATCATCTTTAGATACATCATAGCCTGCATACACTGGATATCCAAATGGTCCCTGCTCGTACCCCATTTGACTTCCATAAGAGTAGCTTACGTTATGAGATCCTATCGAGGACATGCTAAGATCTGAGATTGAAAGTCCAGTGCTCGATAACGCTAATGCCTGTCTTTCAAATTTTTCACTGCTTCTCTCACTGTCTTCTTCGATAATTCTTCTTTCTAACTCTTCGGGTACGCGATGGATAAGGGCTTGGTTCGTAGATATTTGAGGGTCGTGAGGTGGTGAGTTCTGAATTGACTTGCTCGGTCGGTAAGCCGCAGACTGTTGAACTTCCACGACGAAAATGCCGTCGTTATCTGGCGAATACTTCATTTTCGTTTCGCGACCATTCTTAGTTATGTCCTGTAAAATAAATGAACTTAGTTATACAACGTAAAATAAGCTATTCAGTTTATAACCCACACTTTAAACTTTATATTCCTATTGAAATGACGTCGAAAGCAGTGGACATAAGCTTTTCTCGAATTTTGATCAAGAATCGAGGAGAGTTTCCTCAAAAATACCATCGAGAATCGATATACATAGTTATATCGGTCCAGTGGAAGCCGCTCCTAACAAACGAATATGGCACTACAACACACTTAAGAACATTCGACGCGAAAATAAAAATAAATGCGCGTTATAAAGGTGCAAAACAACGACATTTGAAAGAACGAGTTCCCAGGCAAACTAGAATTTGGACAAAGATATCATTGAGGTGTTTTTCTTAGAATAGGAAGTGAGCATTCCAGTGGATCGTTGACCCTTCAAAATCCGGCGCACCGCAAACAGCGAACAATAAACTGCATGCATCTGCTGACGCGACCGCTGACACTTTATAACGGTCAACGAATGAAAATAGTTGAAACAGATATATTTTCTGTTGCTTTATATAAGATAAATCAACCAATATTTATGTATATACGGACTTTATAAATATATAATAATATAAGGAATAACAAACACGCATCAAAAACCACTCGACGTTAAGTATTGCTTACGTGGTACTAAATTGGCTTCTATATTTCTCTACGATATTTCCCTAAATAAGAAAGATAGAAAATATTTCCAAAAAAAATTGTATATTAAATTTTTAGCCGTATCTTACTTTTAATCTATTTAAATAATTTAATTTCTAAACAACCACCAAGTCTCTTACTACTAAACTAGTCTAGAAATTATTTCAATTAAAACTTAGGTGGTCTGCTGCTGGATAGATAAATAACTTCGGGTCTCATTATGGCGTGCTGCTAACTAAGTTTCAGATTTCAAGTACAGTTTAAGCGATTCCTCATTTTGAACCTTAACATTACGGTTTTAATGCCCTAATTCCCGCAATGTTTCTCTGTATTTTTCTTTGAAATAAATGTCGTAAGTTGAAGTGCTAAAGAATTCTTAAGTATTTAGATTTTTTTTAAGTTCTTTTCCTCAATAACGTTAACAAACGTAAGATAAATAATTACATAGATTTTTTTCAACATATTTTTTACATATTTACCTACTTTATTTTTAAGATATATGAGTAGCTTTAATTCCAGTAATTCTGAAGCATACACAACACAGCAAAGTTGATAGAACTGAGTATAATTCTAACATAGGAAGAAACCGCTGCACGAGCAGTCTCGAAGTCAGGTTCCGCACAAGCCCGGAACGCTTTCTTTAATAGGCTGAGGTCATTCTGTTCAATAAAGAGCTACAAATGCAAGTAGCACACTGATATCTATCGTTTATTCTCTTGTACGGATTTGAAGCTTGGACCCTTACAAAATAGATGTGCAAAAAAATTGAAGCCTTCGAATTGTGGGTATCTGGAGAATGTGATGGATATAATTGGGAGACAAAGTTAAAGATGTAATCAAGAATATCCTGGCTAACTGGAACTTAACCCAGTGCTTTGGAAAGAGAACCCGTTCGCTTTTCAGAGCCGCGGTATAAAGAGAGCAGGTTGCCTTAATTATCATCGACCTTCGATAGAAGCTGGCACTTTAAAAGGAAGAAGAGAAAGCGTAAAGCCAACTCACAAAAACGTTTTGATCATACAAATACTTGCTTATTTCTTGTATAATCACACAAATTAAATATGGAATCCGGAATTGGTTCAGCTGTTCTGTTGATTGATATAGTTAACTTACATAACTGCATAAGCTCTTGATTGTTTTAAGAAATCTGTTTTAAAATACATATATTAAATGTGAATTAAATAACCTCTAAATTCAGACCCCAGTTTGATCGTTAAAGTCTTCGTCAATGGACCGGCTCGCGCGCCGCTTTATAAAGTCATAGGAGTGAAAGCAGCAAAACATCTCATTTATTTCTCGTACAGCATGCACCAATTATTGGAACAAGTAAATTAACGTAAAAATTTCAAGACATTTCAAGTCATAATTAATATTTTGAACCTACTATAAATATGCGCTCACGCCCGTAGCCCAGAATGGAAGGCAGAGATTACGGATTCCATTTGGCACGGTTCTGGTACACCTCTGTAGCTCCTTCTACATCGCTACATCTGCGCACACATGCTCGTTTACTCGTTTGCTCGGGTACTCCTTATATCGCCTTTCTTAAGTATGTCACTAACCTATTCGATGCAAGTTCTCCTTGGACGTCTCCTGCCAACACTAACACTCTTTGGCAACATAAAATTGTCTTGTTACTTTCTTACTATTCACCCTTTCAACATGCCCGAACCACCGAAGCACACCTCTCTCAATTGTAGTCACAACATCTTTTTAGCTACAGTTACTTATAATACTATTTTTATTCTATCATTCAGTCAAGCCTAACATATTTCTTAAGTATGGCACCTTCTAGTCTTAACGTTAGTGCAATTAACAATACGTATACTCTAGCTATACGGCTACATACATTCCTTTCTTCAGTCTCGACGATGAGGTGATTGTTCTTGAGAGTCATCGTGAAGATGGAGCCGTTCGCCGGCTGCGAATCTCCTCGCTCCAGCCCGTCGACACCACCGCCATCTTCGCTTGATTTTAGCTGTAAAACATAAATATACATTTAATTATAACTGACAATCTGGATTCTCATGCGGACAGCTTCATTATTTATTTATAGTTAAGGATTAAATTTGCATGCATTGGGAGATTCACACATCTAGCAAAAAATAAATATTCAACAAGTAAATGACTTTAAACATTCTTGATTCCAGTGTAAAAGTCTGTGGTTCACGACTCTCGCACTGGGGAGAACCCTAAACAATTTCACATTAACATTTTTATCAGCGTCTTAAATCTTCGCGGCGTGTAATATTACACTTTGGACAAAGGTTAAGCAATATGTTTCGTGAATTACATCGCTCTAACATATATAAAGGTTTATAGTTTTTAATTCCAAAAGATATTGTATGGCGGCGATGTAAACAAACATGTGTTAGTTATTGTAATGTCGTGTTTATAAAGAAAAATTTTCTAAAATTATTAGACACAAAGAAAAAACCTGAATAATTAATAATAATTGATAATTCCTTCTTCTATTCATCCCCCCCTTCCTTCATTCCTCTATCCCCCATCCTATCCCTTGAAGGAAACTACGGGAAGCCAGGCCCATTCGTGCAACAGATGTTTTGGTTACGGGCTCTACCACTGTTCTACTCTACTCAATACACAATGAATCAAGATTCGTTCGACATAGTTTAAATTACTCATTACAAAAATATCTCATGGTGTTATGGTATTTCACTACCGTGCGGTTTTCGTGTAATTTCCTGCCTAGAGCAATCTAGATTGTGGAATGATCTGTCGCCAGCGATATTTCCACACTAATACGACTTAAGGTCCTTCAAGAAGCGAGCGTTCTCCTTCCTTCAAGGCCGGCAACGCGCTGCAGTTCCTCTGATGTTGCGGATATCCATGGGCATCAGTGGTCACTTATGTTGACCCACTGCTCGTTTGCCCCTTTTATTGTATAACCAAAATCTCGTGTTGATTAAATCAATGAGTGGAGAGACGACGAGTAATTCTACGACTACGTGTTTACGATACCTAAAATATCCTGCGCAGTTGATCTCATCTTGTGAGAACATCAGATAAACCAGTACAATTTAGGCGTTGCGTCAGTCTAAACATTGTTTTATACATCCATAAAGATTACTTTCATCGCCGCACGGCGCTTGGCTTGCGATGACTAACGCGTCGAACGCGACACAAAGGGCCATGGGTTCTATTTGCGAGACGCGTTTTTGGAGGTCGCTAATGATTCGCGTATTGACGAATCGTTCACCTCCGCCCACGTACAGATACAAGGCAAAAGATGAAGCGGTTAATGAACTATTCAAGCTAAATCAAATTTATAACAGTAATTAAAAACAATAATAAAAAACAGTAGTAATTTAAATTTATTCGGTCTTAAAACTCCATTTTTCATTTTAGATAACCTAGTAATCACTCTTTAGACCTGCGAATCGAAGGACTTTCCATTCCAGGACCTTATTTCTACGACCTATGCCTGTTATTAAAATTGTCACCAAAGGTTACTTTAAATAAATAAATAACCATCAACAAAATATCATATTTTACATTAATTTAAACTATACCTTATTTGTTTCTACATACATGATGGCTTGTATTGTCTTTGTAATTTTCTCTCTTCGTGCAATTATTTGTTTTTATTAATAATGCACTATTTACAATATACCAAAACGTTCGCATATTACTCCGTACATAAACGCGCGCGAAATCTTAAACATGGCAGCGAGAAGGGAATTACACTTAGCTTGTTGTATACATAAAGTTATAAAATCTAGAAAGCCATCATATTTATATACAAAATTCGACTGGTTCAAAGACGGAACTGACAGAAATACACGTAGAAGAATGGAGCATTTTCTTAAAATTCCCAAACATAGGAGTACAAGCTACAGAGGAAGTTTCAAGTT
>JWHW01026680.1:192766-202858 GCA_000931545.1 Papilio glaucus
TGTCACGCCTAGCATACTCCTCAGAGACCGCATATCTGTTATTAATTTTTTTTACTTAAATTTATGACACAAATACAATCGCTATTTACCTGAGTATCTCTTTATACTCATATTTATTTTATTACATTCTTTGTTCTGAGGTGAATTACGGATCAGCAGTGATGAATTAATCTATTGACCTTTCTTGTAGCGGTCTCGAGCTGCACTTCACTGCGATCGGTCACGGTCACAATGCCGCCTGTCGCATCTATGTTTCATAGTTCCTACTTTTTCCAAATAAAATAATTGTTAATTTTACATGAACACTATGAATAATGTTGTTTTGAGAGTACAAATCCAATTATATACATTCAAAAAGAAGAATGTCAATTGCGGTTGATTTGTACCATCAGACTAAAGTGAGTTGGTCACTTAACATGATACGATCCGCTTGATATTCTGTTTCCTTTAACCATGAAATACGTACTGTTCTATTGAACAGCTTCAGAGCTGTTACTGATATACTGAGATACTGATATAACATCAGTATAACAACAATATTTTACACTGCTATTTTGTATGCTTCTCATAAGTGTGCTTTTTGAAGTGTAAACTTCTTTAGCCGTGTTAGATGATATTTGGGGAAAATCTTATAGATTCGCGTGCATTACATGCTCGACATGCTTCAGCAACATCAGGATACAAGGGTTTATTTTTGTTGATTTATTTATTTTTAACTATAGTCGCGCCTTCCCATCCGTTTCTTAGTTTTTACTACTGTCGGCATTCCGTATAACTGTTTATTTAAATCCTAGAGTCTATAACGTTCTAAATTGTTGCTTGATTCGACATCATTAAAAACCATTCTTAATTAGTTGAACAAATATTGTTTTTAACTATAAACATATTAAAGTTTTTCCTAGTACAGTTTCCAGTATTTGATTTCGTGAGCGCCAGCGTATGAGCACTCAATTTTACTTATCGAATTTTACAGCGCGTAGGCAAGCTTTTATTAAATTATGCCGAGATGGCTCAAAGCGACCCAGTTACCGCATTTTCGACTCGGGAATCCCTTGGGAAAATCTACAGAGCTTTACACCGTAGACCCTTTTACTTCAAACGAAACACGTTTACATCAGAATTGGAGTGAACTAATTACTGGGAATATTATATTTTAAAATTATGATTTTTTTTCTTTTCCTATTTCAAAAAAACAATACATTGAAACTGTATTTTTATATTGTTTATAGCTAGTTATATTATATAATATAATGCACCATGTATTAGCGTATTACCTTTACAACGCACAAATGCATAGCACCTACATGGCGGTGACGTGTTCGCGATGTGTGCGCGCGCATGTGTGTGTGACCGCTAAAGGCAATCATTATTTGTAAGTACTAGAGGATAGGCAGATTGTATATATAGATTTTGGGTGTAGTGCCGAAAATGTGAGTGGCTGGTTATGTATTTTTTAATAATTTATTTATTATAAATTGAAATTTTAGTATACTTGTAACATATGACTATACTATTACCAACTTAAATAAACTATTGCTATCAGAGACTAGTAAAATTATCTGTATTATTTACTGTGATACGAATGGATGACAAGACCACTATCTATTATTTAATAGGCCAAAATACAAAACGCACTTGCTTTCGCTTTTTGACATCCCGACTGACAAAAAAAAACCTAGAGAAATTTACGTAATATTGCTATCGAGTCACTGTTTTAGTATTCTGTAAACTGTTTCGTATTATCTGCATTTCATGAAGAATTATTTGTATCATCTATCAATCTATTCCCATCTTATAATTGGTGGTTAAAACGCTTGGTTAAAACTAGAACAAAGTTAAGGAGTGACGTCATAAGAACGTTGATTAAACTGTTTTTCTTTTTAAATAGATAATTATACTTGAAAAGAAAAATCAGCGACCACGATCTTGGTATATAAGGGATAAAAACGTTAAGATTTTAATATATATTTTGTGTAAGATGAATTTTAGCACAATTTTTATTATTGAAAAATAATATAAAAATAGTTTTATATGGTATCCAAGCACTACCACACGGCAGTACCAAACCGCCGAAATAATTCGAAGCGGCCCAAGCGCATAGGTCAAGCACACTGCAGCCGTCTCTTTCCCTCGCACGCGCCTGACAGGGACAGATGCAGATGCTCTCTAGAACTTGCAGCCAAAAATGCAGTTCGACCCGCCATCGCAAAGTATGCAATGAGAATTTTTTGGCCACTTTTTTGTAGGCTCGCCTCCATTTTGCTTATGCGTAGATTAAAAAAGATTGCTCGCGCAATTTGAGTGATGGTGAAACGTCGTTCTCAATTATGAATTATAGTAATCGCTGCGTTGCTGATGCCATTACGATGGTCCTTTGACATGCCTTCAAAAATTAAAATTTGTGTCTAATGTTCTGCCAAGTGCGTATGTTCTATCAGTTTTATTGAAAGCCGTCTCGCAGAGCAACACATGTTAAATGTGAATTGCTGATCGGTTACGCGGACTACATACTTCATACATCGACCAAGCCCTCAATTATCCTATTTTAATTTTGTTGTATGCCACACCTCTGACAAATTATAAATCGACAATTGTGACGAGATTGTGTGTGATTGCAAAATTGAAGGTTAGCAGTGATATGTAATTTGTTTTGTAATATGCACAAAGCAACAACAGGAAAAAAACGTTCATGAACATACAAATACTCTCTCATATCATATTTAGTATACACCGACAGCTTAAAATGTTAGATAGTGCTCCAATCTTGCCTATCCAATATTGTTTTCATTGAATCTTAACTCATTATTTCGAATTCATATAAAAATAAACAGGGCTACCGCCTCGGAATACAACGTGCCATGTGCACGCACAAAACGCACTTCAAATACGACGTGCTACGTGCACGCACAAAACGCACTTCAAATGATATGTAACACTTTAATTTGTGAATATCAATTTAACTGATGTTATAGTTATGCAAGGATTAATTTCATATTACCCAGCACCATAATTCTCTAGCTCCCTATGAAACTAAATTCTCACTTATTTTTTTCTTTAGCTTTGCTCAATAAATTTTTAATAACAAATAAAATATAACTAAATGAAAATTTACTTGTATTTTACTTGTTATTTTACTCAAAGTGCGCTGTAAATGAAAATCTAGGATAGAATAGCCTTGCTCTTGTCGTTATATTATCTATCCATTATGCTTACATTAATCCAAATATATCAATTATATTATCTATCCATTATGCTTACATTAATCCAAATATATCAATTAAGGCGATACGGACATAGAAAACTAATATAAAGCATTGTTATTGATCAGTGTTGTTCCTTTATATAACTATTTAAATACTGAAAATACAGCCATAATAAAACATTTAACAATAACAGCAAACCTTTCGGAGTCCTATTTGAAACATTATTTAACAAATATGATAATTACTTATTACTTAAATTATCACAACTATGTTCAGTTGTAAAGTAAACACAATATTACGATAAAAGTACACCGTGCCTGCAGTAAAACATAAATATGCAAGTAAAATTATTATCGCCTGCAGAAATATTTTAGCAAATATAATTTTGCAAATTAAATGAGTTTAAATTCAGTAGGCGCCACTTCACAAAGGCAAAATGATATTTAACATTTACAAAATAATTTGTGAATGTATAAAAATATTATTGAATATCACTCACCTGCTGGTTGGTATCATGCTTCTCACTGCTGTCCGAGACCGAGGAGGCGGAGGGCTTCTTGCACCAGCCGGGACACCAGCGCCGGCACATACACCTGTCAAAATACAATAGATAAAATCCTTAACTTATAAACAACGATGCAAAAGATACATGATTCATTCCTGATAATACGATGCAGCACAACACATATTCTTTTGAAAACCAATTCATATTACATAGATTTTATACCATTACCTTATAAATTGGACATGCATATTAATGGTTGTTCTACCTCAGCTACGATAAAAAACTTTAAGGTTGTTTTCTATTTTCTCAACGTAAATGTATGTGAAGTAAGTGAAGCTTTGACAAGAACGACACTTTAACGTAAACCCAAATTGTAATATGAAACCTTTTGGCCCGTATCCAGTAAATCATTGTGAATGGACTTAAATTTCATCCGGTTGTATGTGAGCCAGATATTTTTCAGTCGACTTCATCCGGTTTAACCGGAATTAGGTCGAGCACTGCAAACGTTCACTAACTTTAAAGTACCTCCATGAACCGCGGTATATTGCAAGTGAGGAAAATTTATTTATATAAAATCTATATAAATGCACTTGATATCAAGTTTTAAGTTTTGCAAAACCAATATGGTCGGTATACGTTCGTCAATGACGTCACCAATCAACTCACTTTCTTCTCCTTCGCTTCTTAATCAAAATTAAATATTTTATTTAAAATAGTTTGATATAAATACGTATGTCCTCAGTTAAAAATCTAGAAAAAGAATTAAATTATGTGTAATGCGTATTTTCAATAACAGAGGGCACTTTTATCAAATAAAATATTTAATCAACCCATCAATCAACGTCATCTTTTCCTCATTTTATACAATCGACTTTCAGTAGATTTAGGTGCTATCAATCAAATTAACTTAAATATTCAGTATGTGATCACAATATTACGATAAATATTCCCCCACACATATACCTATTACAAAGTCCTATTATTAAATCATATAACAATTTGTCTACCCTAATAAATCATAAATTATCAAAGTAATTATTATACAGTGGCTAAATGTAAATCCATAATCTCTGCCTACCCCTCTGGGTTACGGCCGTGAGCGCATATTTTTTTTATTATACAGTCTTTTAAAAATTTGTAGTTTATATGCATTTGAGGTTAAACCACTTTCAGAAACAAACTTCTCGCTTGTTTACCGCGAATTTCATCTAGTTCGACTGAGCTCTCGGAATGTTTGCTAAAACGATCAATACTCTTACTTCACTTTATATTGAGGGCAATGAAATGTTATGTGAACTAAATTTAACGTATTAGCCAAATTGGTTTAGAGTTAAATATATATTGATACGTTCGAAGTCGCTATCCGACTATTGTCGTGAACCATATCTCTGAAGAACACTGCACTCGATTTAAAATCCTACACCTATTCCATTACGAGATATTTTCACGCTACATCATGATCAACCTATGTCTCTTGCTGGATGTAGGCCTCCTACGTATCACCACAAAGATACCCTGGTCCTCCCTGATGCAATGAGCACGACCAAGGTGAGCGCAAGTGGAGAGCTTTACACTCACAGATTCAACAATGAAGAACCAACGTTGGTTCTTCATTCTCATGCAGCTTACGATTATATCTCAACAGAGATTGTCAAGGTTTGTAAGAAACGGGTTTCTTTTTAGGTAGGAGGTTTGTAAGAACCGAACAGTTGCATGCGCCATGGTCACGGGCTGACTGCCAGCCCTGACCATGGCGCATGCAAATTGTCCATTCTATTGTGACCTCCTGTAGCCAAAAAAGTCCTGTAGTCAGTTGGTTTTTTTAAATTAAATTTGGCTTGTTGCTTTGATTTTTGTAAATTATTTATAAATCTATATATATAAAAGGCGATGTGTGTATGTATGTTCCCTATAGACTCCGAAACGACTGGGCAGATTTCAAATAAAATTTTCAGGAAAAGTTCAGATTTACCCACCGGGTATTCCTATGGAGTTTGATAGCGATCGGATCATAATAATTAGTGCCGCCCGGCCGAATACGGGATGTATCACTAGTTTATAAATATAATAATATATGTTTAAGATCGAACACTTAACACCTATTAAGAAAAAAAAATATAGAAGTGAGTGACAGCATTAAATAATCAAAGCGTCCATCATCAAGGCAGTAGGTATTTTATTTTAAAATCTATTTTATTACCATTTATGATGTATCATTATCAGATTTCAATTACCAAATTTGTTACGCCATATCATACAAAGATCGCAGTCGCATGCTGAACGCATTCAAGTCTGGCATTCGATCGGACGGAATTGTTTGGGGGATTGCGATGGACGGTGGATGCATCAAGTGTTTCGACATGACAGACGGGCCCTTGCAAATCGAAACTGAAGCGTTATGTAATACCAACCACGCTCTTTAAAACAAAAGATATAGTACCTTGTGTAGACAATAGACAATTAGATCAAATCTTTATTTTGTCATTGTCATCAAATTGTTGCTTGTATGTATACCGACGGACGACAAAACTTTAATATATAGAATAAATCTTACTCTCCTGTCAGATACAAACAATAATTTTGTATTAGTCTAAATATATTTTAAATAGAAAAAAATGTATAAAGACAGAGGACTGAAAGAGGACTGCGAGATTACAGACTAAATCTGTAATCGCAGTCTTCTTTCAGTTATGGGATGAACTACAAGAAAATATTTATATCGCTTATAATAAACACTAAAAATAGAGACATAAATATGGAGCTTTTATCCGCCATGATGAGGCTAACCTACATGATACGTGGACCGTGAGTGCTGGGCTTTAAACCGTGAATAACATTTCCCACTGTGAATATACGTACTTAATAGCTCACATTGGACCTTTACTGAGTATGCTTTTATATTATTTAAACATATAAATTAGAAATAGACATATATGGAAAAACAACCGAGACAAAAATATGATGGTTCATGGTTCGATGAATGAGGCTGGTATGCCTCCAGCATGGTAAACTAATAGGTTAAAAAGAAGAAGACGACTTCTCTTTTGTCTCCTTCTAATAGTAAAAGAAATCTTTTTTTATCATAATTTAACTTAAAAAGTATAAATGTAAGTATTTAAGTTCACGTGCTAAATCTTCCACTTCGTACACAAATAGCTCCCTTTTATTATTATACATAAACGTGTAATATTTAGTGTATTTGTAAGGAATTCAAGTAAATCTGTACAGTTTCATAGTTTAGGTGACCCATCAACAGTTTGTGCTATATCTGTCAGAGAATAAGAATCATTTATAAGAAATGGTTTTTAAATAATGTAATATCTCGTTGTAAGCTACAGATCTGAGTTTATTTCCTGAATATTGAACGTGAGCAGCTATCGAAATTGAATTTACGTCCCCTCCAGTAGTTTGAAGTGGATTCATTGACACCGGTAAAGAGGAATGGATGTGACACAAGACGGCGACTAGCGCGACGCCAGTGGCGCCACTGATACGGAATACGGCTCCGTTTTATTAAACTGATTTTGTGACATTAACATTTTATATACGGTAAAGGAATGTCACTGAAATAAATAACTTATAACACATACAAAAAATATAAACGTGTACTATAAAAACCGATTGGGTTTTTATAGTACACACGGGTGGTTTCTCCATATTAACTTTTATTCCCTTTAGGGGATGAATTCAGAAGAATCATTTAGTGCTCACCTATGTAATAACAAATCACTGTGCAAAATTTCAAGTCACTAGATATATCAGTCAGTCAGTTTCTATATATATACATAGATATAATTATAGTATGCCGTATTATAGAATTATATATATGGTAATCTCATAGCATCGGAAAACCTTATTTTAATTTAAATAAGCTCATAAAATAACAAATACAACTTTAGTTTTCAGAAAGGGAAGGAATCGAATAACGATTGAGGCTGAACATTGAAACTGGCAGTTTAAATTCAATTGGTTGTTTTAACTTCTCCGTTTAATTAAACGAACGCGCTTACACTAACTCGACAGCGTAGTGAGGCACTTAGTTATTTTAAACAAGGGTTTTTCTTCTTGTGAGTTCAAATTTGAATTGCATACAGTCTTGACGTTTAAAATCCATCAACATGTACGCAACCCATCTGCATCTCACTTAACATTAGGTGCACTGCAAAAAAATCACTAGTCAGTGAAAATATGGTTCATATTTACATACTTTATTTAATTAAACCTCACCTGATGGCCAGGGTCGCAAAGAGCACGCCCAGCAAGGGCAGCAGCGTCCCAAAGCAGGCCAGCAGCAACGTCTGCATGTCCGTGAAACCTGAGAACACGGAGAGGACTGCGACAGGTCAAATGCCAACACTATACATATACTGGTTGTGCTCTGTATCACTATTTCTTCAAACATTTTGACATATAATGAAGTAAGCCAATGATTCCATTAAAATATTTAACATCGGCCGAATGTTCTACTGCAGAGCTCCTCCGAAAGATCATCACAAATATCGATCATTTGCAGGTTAGATATAATCCGGGTATGTGCTAAAACCAGACCAGAACTACCAAGGTCGCTCAGTAGCGTCCTCTAAGTACGATACCTATTACTGCAACCTACGATACGCTAAGCCGCCTGTCAAGCATGGGTATTATGGAGTATAGCAAAAGCCCTTCCATAATATAACAATTATTATAATAATATAATAATAATATTATTATAATAATTGTTCTACAAAAGTAAATACGAATAATAACAAAGCTGTATTACTAAAGTATAGTAGAACAATAGTTTGTGCAACAGTCCTCTTTCTGTCAATTCCACTCCTTTTTCCCTTCCCATCCTTTTCTAATAAAGAAATGATGGGAGCGGAAGAGGATTTGAGGGGTGAGGGGATGGATGAGAAATAGAAATAGTTTTTGTTAAGTTCCCTTCCTCCGTCCATTAAAAGGTAAGCACAGATCTGTTTGTTCAATATATACATATTATTTATTCATAACTCATTTTCCAATACTACATTTCCACTAGATTGCAATGCAATACGAACTTCTAGAAATACAGTGTAGGCAGAGAATGCTAGAATTAAAAAAAAAACTTTTAAATAAAAACAAAACCGACTTCAAAAAAACTATATTCCAAAATAAGAAATGCACTTAAAAGTATAAAATAATTTTACGCAATTAAACATTAGAATCAATTCTTAATCATATTTATTTTTGGAGACGGTACGGACAGACTTATATAAAGAGCTACAATTATTTCATACATCATTTTAATGTAAGTCCTATAGTTTAGCCTACGTAAGCCAAGAAAGTAAAATTCAACTTTGTCATATTATGCATTATTAAGAATAACTCAAAAACTACCAGTCGGATCTTGACTAAAAAAAAATGGGACCAATCGACAAGCATTAGCTCTCGAACAAAGAAATAATCATCGAAATCGGTTCACCAGGAGCGGAGTTCTGAGGTAACAAACATAAAAAAAAAAAAACATACACACGAATTGAGAACCTCCTCCTTTTTGAAGTCGGTTAATAAAAAAAACCACCGAATTGATAACCTCCTCCTCTTTGAAGTCGGTAAAAGAAAAAAACAGACGTTTTTAACTATTGCATTCTTTTAGTTCTGTGTACTTGCGGAATGTACGCGAATATAAATGTTTTATTTAAATAAAATATTTTTTTAAAAGCTAGATAGTTCTGTTTCAATTAAATTTTATAAAAGAGCACACAGCAAGCCTACATGACTGAGCACTACGAAAAAAACATTTCATAGTGTTCAGTGAAATAGATTCTATAAAAGGAGACATAACCTTTTCTACTCATACAAGTGAATAGCATAGTATTTATAATTCAGCGAACGTGTTCTATAAAACTAAAGACGACAGGGCCGCACTGGTACGGCAAAAACCGGGCAGGTTAGGCGATGATTAGGCGATCAGTGGCGGCCGCACTGGCGCCTCACGCGACTAATAGTCAACGTTTGTAGAAAGAGGCGTACGTTGCGCTACGGATCTATGTGATCCATTTAAAATACTTCTCTTCGAAAACTCCTAAAAAAAATTGGGTACATGAATTAAATCAAAACGAACTCAATATGGAGAATTTCATCATCTGTATCTGTATATATGTTTTGACATCCAAATAGGCTGTCTATCTTGAACAGCAAATATCAATTCTTCAACATTTTCAATAGACATTGTCAGAAAATACTCGTATATTGGACGACACAATCAAACTATTTCATTTACGTCGTGCGGTGTCTTCTTCGCTACTCTTCGCTCGAACATGTCGCACAGTTTCGTACGAACGCCGCGAGGCAGTGCGGCCGCTCGGGTACATCACCCCATATCGCCGTCGCATCGCTATCTGTCGTACGAAATTCAAGTGT
>JWHW01026680.1:204201-231106 GCA_000931545.1 Papilio glaucus
CAGGTTAGGTCAGTGGCGGCCGCACTGATGCCGCACGCGACGAATAGTCAACGTTTGTAGAAAGAGGCGTACGTTGCGCTGTGGATCTATCTGATCCATTTAAAATACTTCTCTTCGAAAACTCCTAAAAAAAATTGGGTACATTAAATCAAAATCGAACTCAATATGGAGAATTTCATCTTCTGTGCCCATGGATGTTTTGACATCCAAATAGGCTGTCTATCTTGAACAGCAAATATCAATTCTTCAACATTTTCAATAGACATTGTCAGAAAACACTCGTATATTGGACGACATAATCAAACTATTTTATTTACGTCGTGCGGTGTCTTCTTCGCTACTCTTCGCTCGCACATGTCGCACTGTTTCGTACGAACGCCGCGAGGCAGTGCGGCCGCTCGGGTACATCACCCCATATCGCCGTCGCATCGCTATCTGTCGTACGAAATTCAAGTGTCGTGGGTCGCTAAATAATTTTATTTAATACGGACACCATCATTACTTGTAGAACTTTACTTACTTTACAATATCAACGAATAAATTTCGCTTGCCGTTCTGCAGTGCGGCCATCGACATATGTTTACATGAGTTGGTTTTCACGAACATCTTTTTCTTTTAATGTTTTTCATACCGTTCATAAGTTGTGCAAAGATATATGTTATAAGTTGTTTTTTTTTTATAAAGCGAATATTAGTAATACTAACGATAACCTGAGCGAAGGGGCTTTCCGAAGTTTCTTTCTTCAATTTTTTTTTTACGGAGAACATATTTAATATATAGATAATGTCAGAAATATCGCTATAAGAAAATATTAAAATACCAAAGGTCAAAGTTGTATAGTAAAAGTAAAAAGATACGTAACCCAGAGTGGCAGGCAGAGATCATGGACGCGATCCTGGCACACCTCTCTCGCTTCTTCTACATTCATACATCTACGCATACATGCTCGTCGGTTATGGGTGCTTCTTCTATCGGCCTTTTTAGTAAGCCACTAATCTGATCGATATAAGTTCTCCTAGGGCGTCCCCTACCAACACTGCCACTCACTTTTGCTACATAAATTTATTGCGTTATTCTCTCTTCATTCATCCTTTCAACATGCAACCACCGAAGCATACCTTTCGAATTCTAGTTATAACATCTACTTTTCAGCTACACTTTTCCCTTATAATGCTATTTTTAATCCTATCATACAATGTCCCGCCTAACATACTTCTTAAGTTTCGCATCTCAACGGCATAAACTCTACTAGCATGCTTTTCCTGCCAAACCTAGCTCTCATTTCCATACATTAAAGTGGGGTCTAATACAGCATTGTGTACTGCTAGACGAGCCTTCATAGACACATTCTGACTCCTCACTACTATACTATAGGGCTATAGCCATTCATTTTATCCCCCGCATTTACTCGTCGTTCAAAATCTTTAACATGCCTACAATCTCTACTAAACATACACCTCAAACACACGAACTCTTCTGCCTGTTCTACTTCTTATATAAAATGCGAGATATACAAAGTAAATAAATATACAAGAGTTGCCCATTAAATATTATAAGATATACCAAAAATGTTGATATCAGACTAATTAAATTCCCAATTGCTACCAAACATAAATCAATGTCCGGTAGCAATTGAGAATGGATTCAGTAAGTATTTTCGGCGACCAATTTCTCTCATCTTTATATTAAATAGACGGGACAAGACTCGACCTAGCTACTAGTATTCTCACTGACCAAACATTCATATAAGAAACTTCCTTTCAGAGAAATGTCTAAAATCATTAACCTACTCTATTATACTTTCACAAATATACCTGTTGTACGTAAGTAGAGCAAGCAGCAAACATAAACACAACTTAGGAACACAATAGTCTTAAGTAAACTGAATAAGTAATTAAGTCAATGCCAAGCTTATGTCATTTTAATGAACGTCGAAATGAACGCGCTTTGTTTTTGAACTTCTGTAACAAATGTTGCTTGAAATGAAACAAATGTTAATTAAAATATGTATTTTTCCCTTTGATTATAAAAATGTTTTATAAATTTATAAACTACGAGTACAATGGTTCATGATCAAGAGCAAGCTAGTCACCTGGGGTTAGGTGACCGCTACCCATAGACATAAAAGCAAATGACGTGCAAATGCACTGCCTACCTTTAGATGGTCAAAGGAGGGCATGGACAGGAAACGAGGATATTTCCTTTTCCTATCCATTCCTTCCTGTCCAATTAAATGATAGGAAAGGGAAGACCCTTCCCACCCTATCATTTATAGGAAAGGATAGGAAGGGGAAGAGGATTTGATCTAATAAGGATAGGATGGGAAGGGGATAAGGACTGAAATTAGGCCTCCGGCATCTCACTCATCTGAGGCAACGCAGAAGTATACTTCTACTTCACACCTGTCTTCTGTGAGGTCATGGTATTTCAACGGGCGAGTCGGCCAATTCAGATGTTGTTGTTGCGGGCTCTACCATTGTTAAAAGAAAATGTTATAAATTTTGCACACCTCGTTTTTTCTACTTACACTCGTATATGACGAGTAGATACTTCATTCTTTAGTATGCAAACCTAGGCTTCACCAAACACACACAACTAAAAAGTTGCTAAAAGATTGACTACAAACTAAATAGTTTCTTTTCCTAAGTTGTTCAACGGTAAACAAAAACTTCATTACATTAACTTAACCAAACTAACTTGTTTAAGTCGTTAGATTTAATACAAAAAAAAACTCCGTAACGGAAGTGAGTAAAGGTTCGTTACAATGAGCAACTTCACGCCGAATTAATTTGCGAATGTCGGACGAATGAGCACATTCCGTCAGTAATTTTTCCTACCGGTGTGAACATTCTGCCTCATCGAATACGGGAATTCGATCTTGAAATACCTATAGTAAGTTGATTACGAAATGTGCTTATTCAGTTACCTTTATTAAAACTTGACCCCTTCAATTGAACCCTGTTTATTTTGAAAGTTATTTCTAGTTATAGGGACATTACCTACTAGTCTAATATTCAGGCAGTCAATGTACCTTAAATTATTTTGATTGTTGAACATTTAAAAAAAAAAAGAACATGTCTATGCGTTGAATATTGAATATGAGGGAGACCACTAGATCTATTCCCTGTCTCTAGTATAACAAAGATAAAATAAAAAATTAAGTACATGGTAAAAAGTTTAGTATAGAAAATAATATATTTAAAACAAATTTAAACTAAGTACAAAACTTGTTCCTAACTCCCGCAAACCAATTTGGCAAGTTCATCTACAGTCCATTGAACGATATCTGATTTAACTTTCATTTCAATTTCTTATGTAATCATTGTAAATATAAAAAAGTTATCTATTCTACTAAAGTGTAATTAACTTTCAAATTGCTGCGAATAAATTACCCGATACATTACGCACAATGAATCCAATAAAAGGTTCCCTTGGCCCGGGCAACATTAAAAAAAAAACAACACAATTTGTTACGTGAACAGCGGTGGGTGAACTAGATCAGTTCCTAAAACTGACAGCGATGTTGCCAATATAAAATAGATTTTGAATTAAATAAAAACCTGTAAATAAATACTTCTATCCAGATGCCAGATTCTATTTTTAGATTAAAAAAATTTCAACATAAATACGTTTTAAAAATGAGATAACTGCTATTGCCAATTAAACGATTCTATTCGTGATTTATGTTTTTGCACACTTAGCACTTTTGTATTTTTTTTTTACGTATTACCACTCATCGCTGATTTTCATTACTATACGATAACTTTTACTGCGCTAGAATTTACTAATTATTATACAAGAACAATTTTTATCTTCAATTCGTAGAAGATTTCATGACGAAATCAAAATTATTGCTTTTCAACAATTGGGGAAAAAGTCATTGCTGGTTTTAATATAAAACTAACTGTTTATATTTGCAATAATACTTTTTTCAAGATGGCGGCTAAAGCTCGCGCGGGTTTCGACGGAAACTCGATTTGACATAATCCAATCGAAAAATCACGTCGAAGGATTTTATGCAGAGCGAATGTCTAATATCTTAGACTATAAACTTGACAGCGAATGACAGCGATCGAATTTCGTCATTGACAACGCCCTTCGTTTGCATTATGATGTTCTCGGCATTAAAACTTCTTTCCCACCAACATATTTGTCCACGTTACAGTTGTTTTTAAATAATGAACATGACCATATCTAGTATGTATAGTAGTCTTTGAACATGACTATTTACTAGAAGCATTAGGAGTATTTATTTGCAAACGACGTATTTTTTCACTTTAAATGAACGCAAATTAAAAGACAAACAAATTCTTTTTAAAAAAATATTTAATAAAAGTAAAGAAATAATGTCAGATTAAAGTATCATTAAATAAGACTACGTTTTAATTAATTATCCATTCAGTTTCAAGTTAGAAAGCCAAAGACACGGTCGGCCATTTTTATTTATACTTACATTTACACAGTTAAACACCAATTTATAACTGAACTTTGGATAAATTAAAACATATCCTAGTCTTAACGTCATGCTTACTATCAATCGTATTCTCGTAATACTCTAACACCCCAATTAATATCAAATTTAATATTTTATGAAATCCGTGCATAGCTACGAAGTGAATAATATATCTACTAAATATTTGATTTATAAAATAAAGAATTTATACTCACTTGTGTCCGGCGCTAGATCGTTGTCTACCTCGTGCCCAGTCATATTGGCTAAATTATACGCACTCTTGTTCTCGTTTGTTTGCTTGAACACTTCCACTAGTTCCACGTATTCAGCTTTTTTCACTACATCACTACTGTTTTTGTCCCCTTTACTGTTTAAAGTCACATTAGTCGCATCACTTTCATTTAATTTTGTTGATATCAAGAATTCGAATTTCGGAGCTCCTACAAAATCTGAATCTGATCTAGATAAGATATCAGTTAGAGTTTCTTCTCTGTCCGTTTCAGAATCAATAATCTTATCTAAAAGCGAGCTTGATATGTTTAATTGTTTTTCAAAACCTTCGGCGTCATCTTTGTGCATTTCCAATACGCTTACTTGGTCTTTCATAAATTTCTCTGATAATGCTTCATCTCTGTCTTGTTCGGCGTTAACAATATCATCCATCTGCGTTTTAAAACTTCTTGTGTCTTCAGGTGTTGCTTCATCACTAGCCACTACTAATGTATCTAGATTAGGATCTACGGGTAAAGTGAATGATCGATTATCGATCGAAGATATTGATGCAGTGTTTGTTGCGTTTCGTTCCGAATAGGGTTTACCAAGTACTATGTCAGGGGATAGCACAGAATTTAATATAAAAAACATTAATTTTAATTTCACATTAGTCATTTTGATGTCTATTAGAAAACAAGGAGTAGAGGCAGGTAATGTATAATAATTGTTCCTAATGGCTCATTTCTTTCGCTGTACTTCGTTAGAATGCATCGCCATCGCCGACCTCCGCCCTGCGAACAAAGAAAACTTTTAAGTACCGGAGTTTACAAGTAAGGAGATTTGAATAAAGCTCTCCGTACAACGGGCGTACTTTTATTTTTAATTTTATTTTTTAGAAGTTGCCGCAACTTTGCCAATTTTCGTTGAATCGCCGTTTGAGGGTAAATCAAAATTGGCTTTTTACTGGCCATTGCGACAAGTTCCGAGAGGAAAGCTTTTTATTCACTCTTTTAAAGCCAACGAAGTTCGTTAAAGGAAATCTTACAATTTTTCGTATATTTATTAAGTTTATTCGAGTATTTAGTAGTTAATTTCCTCTTACGTAAACGTGAAACACAATTTTTGTAAAGTCACGAATAAAATTTATCGTAGAACAATCAATTTGCAAAAAAAAATATCTTTAAATGGCATTTATCGATTAAAGTCAAAAATGAACAGCTATACGTTTAGGTAAGAGATGACGAGGTAATGAGTATGATCTTGTAGTCACTTCGGTAGCTCACGAGGTCGGATCAAAGGAAGACTCCGCCGCTTCGTGAGCCGCTGAACAGCCACTCAGCCATCTCTAAGCGATTCTTAACGTCATCAACAAACGTGGCGGCTTTATCAGTGGTATAATAAGAGGTAGACAATGGCTTTTAAGCACGAAAAATGTTAAAACGTGTGTTCACAGGTTGTAAGGTAAAGTTAAATCGGTTTCGTTATATTGCAAATGTTCAAAGTCTTAATTTTGAGAAAGTTCTTTTAAATGGTATCAGAATGGTCCAGCGCTAAGTTACTCAGTTTTACTTCTTCTTTTTTAAGGAGTGCTGTAATTAAATGAAGTCGGTTAAAAAGAAGAAGTAAAACTAAGTAACTTAGCACTTCCTACTGCGAGGTCCGTGATCACAATAGCCAACTCTATAATTGGTAAATAAATCCCGGCCTTAAATCAAAATCAGACGCACTTCTCTGTGATATTAGCAATCATTATTAATAATAATTAATAGTTTTAAAAACTAAAACAACACGCTTATATTCATTACATATAGTATAATTTGTTATTCAAATTTTAACACCTAGATGGCGTTATTCTAAATATTTAAAAAATCCTGAAGATACCGTTAAGGATAATGGGATAAACTATTTCAATTAATGTATTGTGAGTTCCAAATTAATTTGATATTTTGCAGTTGAGTTCAAAGATTCCTTTGCATATAAAAAAAACAAACGTACTAAGCTAATAAAAGCGTATTTAAAAGATAATTTCAAATATAATAATGTTATAAATAAACAAATGAAGGCTAGCAGCTTTGTTAATCCTTATGAGTAATATACTACGTAATGAATTGCCCGTTACATTGTGTTTGCTTATACTCTCTTCTGTATACAAAAAGGCACAATTACACTGAAAACTTGATCAGAATTAAGCCTAATAAATCGAAAAGTGAACATCTAACATGTATTTCCGCTATCGATAGCACTTTTATTCCATTTCCGTTTCCCTTTTCGTTCTCACTCCCTCGAGTTCGAATCGAAAACTGGGGTAACATTAAATTGAGTGCATTTAAAATAAAAATTAACCAATTTTGAGTTATAAAATCATTTAAATATAAGGCACATGACTTTAAAACTCGACTTAATTAGAAAAAAAACGGTACTTGGAAAATCCGAATATCGTAAAACTTGATTTTAAAGAACACAGTGTCGGTTTCAACAGCTCTAGCACATTTTCAGCTACTCTACTAAGCTAGCTAATTAACTGTCAATTCTTCGCTAGTGCGGACCTTGGAAAAATACCAGCCTGAATGAAGATGGTGGAAAAATATCAACTTTATTTTTTTTTCACCGGTTATTTCACGTTAATTAAAAACGAAGACGACGTCTGGTTAGAATGAAAAACAAATATTTTTCATGGAAAAGATTTTAAACTCAAATTTAATTTCTCTTCGATCATTATTTAACAGTAGACCCGCCCCGGCTACGCCCGGGTAGGGTCACTAAACTTCACACGAACACCAACTGGACCAATTTGAACATTTCCTGAAAATTTCATCAAAATCGGTCCCTCCGTTTTAAAGTCTATAGGGAACGTACATACACACATCGTCTTTTATCATTATTTAATATTATAAATACGGATACAAGAATGTTAGTTTGTTACGCTTAACGACTCCACGGATTATCATAAAATTGTGAAGGACAGGGATAAAAAATATAAACTTATCGGTTGCCATGGTAATGTATGTAACATTATGTTTTACATTACATGATTATGTTTCACAAAAAATTTTTAGTGAAAACCTTTTTAGTCGCGTTAATAATCTTTTTTGAATTTGGAACAGTTTCGAGGAACTTTTTTTTTATTTATTTTTCTTGTATTCAATTTTAAATTTTATTATTAAGATACAAGGGTATTTTTTGATTATTTATTTTTGAACTATTGTCCCGCCTTCCCATATGTTTTGAGTTTCCACTTCGGTAGTTCTTATGATTATTTTACACATACGATCCGTGAACTACAATTTTCATTTAATTTTAAACACAGTCGCGCCGTAATTCGATAAAAACACAAGCAAGTGATAAAAAAGCACTCCACAGCCCTTAGTTCAATATCGAAAAAAAAGATTCAAGTTTTCAAACCGGCCGAGGAGTACGAGCGGTACGCTACTCCCTCAGTACGATTGACGGCGCGCTAACAAAAGCATCTAAATAATTTACACTAAATCATACCTTTACACTAGTTTATTCTAAAAAAAAAGTGATAAAATTATAAAATAGGCAAAAAAACCTTATACAACTGTTCTATAAGACTTAATGACTGATATGTCAACGCAGAGCCCAAATTACTGGGCCTAGGGTCTTGAAATTTTGCAGACTTCTGGTATTACGTAGGTGAGCACATAGTGATTTTTTCTAAATTCATGAAAGGATTAAACTTTGTACTTAGAAATAATAATCCACTGTAAGTTGACCTCAGATTTATATGATCAATCACATCAAATAGGGTTCAGCTTAGGCTGGACTATAATGTCCGTGAAATTAAATTACATGGTAAGCTAAGCTCGGCTTGTACAGCACAAAGTGAACTAAGATCCTGTTATTACACAATAGCTTCTTACTACTAAGTTAGTACTGTTGGCACAGATTTCATTGTTTCCACAATAAGTAAGACTATACTTTTTGTTTCAATAATGGGTTCTAAATAATACCAGGAATCTTATGATTTTTTAAATGTGTATTAAATAAATAACCCATTTAATCCGTTCGACAAAAAACACTAAAGATATTAAAAAAAAACTATTTCTTTTAATGAAAATAAATTAAAACAAATTGCAATTAAAAATTGCAAATCTGTCGAGTTTATATTTTTACATTAAATGTAAAGTGAAAAGCTTAAAAGAGAAAATTAAGTCTGAATATGTGAAACAAAAGAACGAGGAACACGAAAAAAATATTACGCTGTAAAACAATTTGTAGGACGACAAGGGACACATTTCTTAGCGGAAGTCACGAAACATTAAAGATATGTCTTAGTTAAACTTAATTTATCACTCACAGAGGATTCACTAATACTTTTAAAAGGACTCTAGATGTCAATTGTCTATGAGAACAAAATACCCTGATAGATAATTCTCAAAGTCTTCATCAATGTATTTTATAATTGATCATTCTGAGAGATAACATCAGTAATGGAAAGTAAACAATTCTGGGAAAATAGAGCAGAGACCTGCAAGTAATGGTTCATTTTGCGGTACAGAGTTGGGATGTGTTCAACCAGCCAGTTGCGCTGGCTGAATTTCTTGTAATAGTTACGTAATGACGTTAAAATAATATCGATATTTGATATCGACAATTTTAATTTTCAGTTAGTGTTTTGATATCAATCATGTGCTTACACAGCTCTCAAATTCACACATTGTTTGTTTCTAATTTACATCTCATTGCCAACTAAAGCTGCACATCTACAACTCTTCGATCTTCCAATGGAAAAAGCATGGGACCTGTGGCAACTCTCTTGTCAGAAAATCGTTATTTAAGATACTCTGTGAGGTATATCACTGTTGCATAACAAAATACTTAAATCCCGGCTTATTTTGTAAATAAACAGAAATTAAAAACATATAATTGAACTCCAGCAACGTTTACTATAAATTATTTGTCTGCAAGGTTTCTCCGATTTCATTTTATGCAAAAAAAATGTACTATGTACATAACTTGGTACATTTTTAAACACCCAACCCCTCTACCCCCCTGCCCGTTCCCCCTGCATTCACAATCTCTGCGAGAAATACACGTAACCATCGAGCGACGTCTACATCGATGCTAATAGGTATTCAGCGCGCGTGTCCCACTTCCACCACGGACAAATCCAGCGGGAGCTGAGCTGAGCAAGCCAATTGGATTTTTGTTGCTGAACAAGCACGATCTAATTAACTCGACGCGAATAATCTGCGCCAGTTATAATAAGCGATGTAATTTCTTAATTCAAGAGCTTTTTAAATATTTTAACAGTGGTAGCCCGCAACAACAATATCTGCTGCACGAATGGGCCGATGAAATACCACGACCTCACAGAAGATAAGCGTGAAGTAGAAGAACTCTGCGTTTCATCCGATGAGTAAAGTGCCGGAGGCCTAATTGCAGTCCTCTTCCCCTTCCCAGAGTAGGAAGGAGAACAGAACTGAAATTCCTCAGAATTATAGGATAGGAACGGGAAAAGGATTCCGGTGAGGTGGTTGACGGGGAAAGGAAAATATCATTTTTTTCTGTCTGCCCTCCTCTGTCCACTAAAGGTAACCAGATGCGTATCTGCAACACATTTTTTGTCGCGGATGTCTATGGGTAACGCTCCTCTGCTCGTTTGCCACCTTCTTTCATAAAAAGAAATTGTTTTCGTTGAATCGTGAAAAATTCACCCCTTTAGTAACTGATGAACTTGTGATACTAGGCTGGCTATTAATAATTCTCTTAAAAAATAAAATAATTCTCTAATGGCAGCCGAAGCAACGTCTACTCGATCCGCTTGTACAATTGAAAATTGCAACAATTGACATTTTTCGGTACAACGACTTGACCTTATTTCAAACGTTTGTATCTTTCTTGACTATTGTCTGTGTAACCGTAGGCTCGTTTAACTCCAGAATACAGTCGAGTGCTCTCCAGCTATTAGAGCCCTCTTACACTGCGACACAGAACAGGCCGGGCACTGCGCACCGGTTACCTTTAGAGTTGGGACTGAACTGGCAACGAGAAAAGATCCAGCCCTCGCGTCGCTTCCATGTAGGATGTAAATTGCATGAAAATCGACTAATTTTATACTATATTTTTATATTTAATAAACCGAATAAGGATTTATTCCAAACAATATTATGGAAGAAGAACGGCAACCGAGCGGTTTATATGAGTTCATGTGAACACACATGCAGATGCGTTCGCATATTTCTTGTAGCCAACAACACCTCAGTCATCAGACTCAACTCAGAACCATAAAATAGATAATTCACACCTGTCTTCAGGGTGTTTCACCGGTGGAGCCGGCTCGTGGAACGGCTGTTGCGTGTCTACTACTATTAACCATAGGTTTACAATCATTTTAAAACATGTAACGAGTTTTTTTCTCCCTGCTATTTTCCCACTTTTTTCTTTAGCATGTTTAGCAGTACGCATCCTTAACTATTGGACTATTGGTACTTACGTAGTACATAGTTGCCATGAGTTAAATAAAAGTTAATTATCTATATAATAATTACAGATATAAACAACGACCTATGTGTATATCTGTAATTAGTGATTTGGTACGAAACATAATTCTTACATATAACATTACTATGATTACATCACTAACGAGTATAGAGTAATTCAATAGCCTCCATACCCAATTATTAGCTAATTGGTACGGAACTGTTGAACACAACTGGCGCCAACTCATATCAACGGTATTATTAAACACCGAACACTTCATACATATTACATGTTTTGTATATAATTCAACACATAAGTACTGTAATTTTACATAAATCACTGAGAATTTGTAGGTTCCACACAACCCTTTATGGATACTAAGATAAATACTGCCGACAGAACTGGTGGAAAGGCGCAGGCAGTTCAAAAATATTTACCGTCGGTTTTCAAAATCAAAGTAATATGAACCGTATATCAAAATTATAAAATACATAATACATTGATTGATACAAGGTGTGTTGAGTTTTTATAGCTTTATTTCTGTTGAGTTGATTATTAGGGAATGGAAGGTGTGGAGGTCAACCGTGAACCTGTAGGGTTCACGGTTGACCTCCAAAAAATTACTCAACGTGACTAAATAAGTTTACACTTTAAAACTACCAGGTACGTGAATATTCTCGTACTCATTAATGTAAAGGTTATTTTATGTTTGCGTAAGCAATTTCGATTATTTTATACAAACAAATTCACGGTAACCTTTCACGAACGTTAAACAACCGCGCAACAATAAATCATCTCCATTCACCGAAATAAACATCCCTTGAAAATTAAATTTCGTCTTTCGAGAGCCTTTTAGAGTAAAAATATTTTGATATCATCACAAAAACATTCCTCAATATAAACCAATTAAAAAGACGTCGCAGAAATGTGAATTTATATTAGGATTAAAAATTAAACTTAACGCCATGTTTGGTGATAAATAAAAAAAAAATTCCATAATTTTTCACAGGTATAAGTTGAAAAGAAGGCGTGGGTGATTTTATAAAGACATATATTTAGACTAAACCATCCTGGGTTCCAACCACAGAAGTTTAAACACCTTCTCATAGTCTAACTACTAAATGCAGGCTCTGGATTCGATGCCCAACATGGAAACATTTTGAAGTTAATAAATTCTACGAAAGGTGCTTGTTATCACTCACCGGTGAAGGAAAAGATTTGCTCAGGTCGTCGTTCGTAACCCAAACGGGTAGGCAGAGATTACGAATTTCCATTTGACGCGGTCCTGGCACGCTTTTTATGCTTGTTATCTATCTATACAACTGCGCTTATATGCTCATGGGTTACGGTTATTCGTAATGTTGCCTCTCTTTGGTATGTCACTAACCTAGTCGATATCAGTATGTACCAGGACTAATATTGAAAGATATTAATTCAAAATGAGATAGATACTAATTTACTTAATTCTGCCTGTCGAGGGTTCAAGCACCGTTTAGATTTCCCTTGTCTATGACAGGATGTATGGGAGCTTGTGATGAATCAAATCCAGTCGGATCCGATCCTAGTGATCGGTTTTGTGGTTTGGGTGTGTGGTAAACTGATGTGGCGTTGTTTGTATAAATTTTTCATTAATTCAATACGAAAGCCAAGAGATTTAAAGCAAATAACGACATTTGAGGATGAATGAAAAAAAGTGACAAGACAAATGAAGAAGTTGTTGGTTGATGGAAATTATACTCTATGTGGTTATAAAATGGTTTAATATAGTCTAAATAAGTGTTATAATAAAATGGTATAATCGCTGCTTACTCAATCTTTATGAATCCCGTCGACACTTATCATCTAGCGAAACACGGTGATGATAGAGAGACAGAGGACAATAATCGACTTTCGGCGGTAATATTTTTTAATATCAATCAAGTTAGACCAGCGGAAAACTTTCTCGAAGCTTCCATGCGAGTTAATGTGCTACCAATAACCACGTATATCTCTCAGGGAAAATATACACCTGTTCTGTGCTTCAGTGAACTGCGCGGCACATATTTTAGTTCACTGACCCATGTACGAACTCGCGCACGCGACTAACTACTGCTAAAGTAAATTCATGTTTCGTAGAATTCTGTGTATGAAATAAATTAAGTGTGGCAACACTGTAAAGTTTTGTGAAAAAGTTTTTATATATAAAATACTGGCCGTTTGTATTTTTTCTTCTTTTTTCGAATTGTTTTGAAGCTTAGCAAATATTAGAAGAACGATTAGCTGATAGCTAAACAAAACGAATTTTGTTTTAGGAATATAAGTAGAAATTAATAACTTTATGTTCCATAATAACTTGTAAATTTAAACTTAAATGATTAACTTTCATTGGGTGCAAATATTAAAAAGCAATTTTTCTACGTACACATAACAGAAGAGTTGAACAAACTCACTCGAACCGTGATCTAACAAGTTGGATGGTTCGAGAAGCAATTACTGTATTTGAAACAAACTATTTTATTGTTAATATTATCTGTGTAAAATCTTACGACTCCGCAGCGTTGAAGCTAGCTGCAACGCCGTTGATCTCGAGTTAAATTCTTAACCGAAGCAAAATTTAATTGGCAATTCACATTCTGTCACGCTGATGCCAACCATCTGTCAACCTGCAAATCACAGACTGTGTGAGACCTCAGCAAATTTTAATTTCGGACGGTTCATAGAATCTCAGGCGAAGATAGTTCCTAGAAAGCTTGGAGTCCGTAAAAAGGTACGGCGGTACTTCACAAAGGGACAGCTTTTGACTTTATATAAAGCACAGGTCCGTCCGTGTATACAGTATATCTGAGCAGGCTCAGCCAAATACCAACTCACGGTATTGGATTCGGTGGAGAGGCAGGAGGTTGGTCGGTTCTAATACCTTAACTTGAGTCTTGTGTACAGGTTGCATATTGGGGAGTGCGCGCAAAAATTACATAAGAAATTCCCCCCCATCTCCATTCTGCAATCGGACGTTAAGACATACGATCCATCCTTTCATAGTAGAGATACCGAGCTATAGAACAAAGCGCTTCGGACCTTCGTTCTTCATACGGCAAAGGATTTAAATAAGTTGCCAGCGTTTCCTTCAAGATAGAGTGAATATTGATGGCACTAACCTATTACGTACCATTTCGACCACATAACCACTTAAGGTCAGGTGGGATTGTGGTCAAACCCTTATTTTAAAAAAAAAAAACGTAAGTGTTTATTTAAAAGTCATAACACGCAACAAACAAGAGCTCTTCATACGCGCGGAATAAACATCTAAGCGCGGTCGGAGCGCGTTGTTCTTTTGTGTTTGGGCTGCATTATGCTCAGGTACGGCGCGGTGCTCGCGAGACTCGTGTTTGAAAAATGTTTATGTAAAGAACCCAGAGAACGTTGCAGGATGCACATTAAAGTATGATATTTGATATTCGCTGCAAAAATACGGGTATATTTCTGATAGAGTTACTAACATTGTCAAGTCAGTAACACTTTATTTATGACATAATACAAATACATACGACTTCTACACTCGTCTTCAAATGCCTGAAAGAACCCCAGTTTTAAGAAGATCTTTAACGTAGATAAAGTAGGATTCCTAATCATTAGTGATCTGCCCCGGCTTTGCTTGGAGCAATAATTGTGTTGAGCCGATCGCTACGAAATACTGGATCACACGTCCAGCCATTTACCAGTATATACTGAACATACACATACATACACACGTCGCCTTTTATTTATATAAATTCTATAAACGTTTAATAAAATTATCTACATAAACTGCTATGTTCTACCACAATTATTATAATTCGGTCGTAGTAATAGTTCAATTGACACGAAAAATAAGTTTGATTTATGTTTGATAAATAGGATTGTATAAAGTATATATATATTTATAATATGAAGTATATAACAACATGTAAGCACCAAAATAATATTTTATCATTTAAGAAGATTTTCCTCTGGGTTTTGGTACACCTTCTTACGTGCGGACCAGTGCCAATAAACATTATCTCGTGGAGCAACATTGTGAGAGCCGGTCAAAACTGTCGACCCATTACATCACACTATACCTCTCTGAGTTCTACGAGAACAAAGGAAAGCACCGCAATTACTTGTAATTTAATAAAAATACTCGTGAAAATATTAATTCTATAAATATTTAAAACAACATGGTTTATTGAACTCGCGTTACTGTTGATAATATGTTTTCACTTATTTTTACAATGATTTATTTTATGATATTTATTACATGTATATTATCATATTCTTTACAGGATATTTATTTAAAGTATATAAATATTTTATTAAAATAAATGCTAAGAAACTTAAGGACAGTTTTTATTTAAAATTGTATTTTAAACTCATTTCTATATTTAAATATATTGTCCACGTAAAAGGTATTTACTTCTCTTAACGTTGAAAATTAATCAAATAATTTCGAAATTAATTTCAAATTATTGTAAATATAATTTAAATAAAAAATACTATATTAAAGACGAAATTTCAAAACTTACCTTAACATAATCTATGTAGTCGCACCATCACAGTACACGATAGTCCAAAAGTTGACACAAAACATATTTCAAATTGCAATAAATATTCACGAAAATAAAACAAAAATGTAAACCGCAGCAATTGTCCTCACAATATTGTTCTAATTTCAAATCTAGTTGTATGCGATTGCATTTTATCAGTGATCGTTATTTAAGTCACTTTCAAGGTCATATTTTTATTTCATAATTTCGCAATCGAGGAACACGCAGCGAACGCGCGGCCCGGGATGACACGGGCTACAGTGGCTGACTCCCTCCGCGCCTCCGCTCGAAGCTACGTAGCCCGCTCCTCCCCTCTTGCGTAACTATTGTTACAAATTGAATAATATCTTAACGTTATCATGTATGGCCAATTTAGTTTTTTTCCGTAGACCTTATATACAATAAAAAATAACTATTAGCTATTGTTTATTTAATTAAAACAATTAATATTTGGTTATTAAATGTTAGTTTTAAAATACAAACAATTAACTCAACTTAATTGTATTTTACGATATTTAAAATAATAAATAGAATATTTTGAAAAGCATAATTTACTAGCGACGATTTCGCACATGAAATTATTTCGAATTCCCGCAACATACGAAGCTTCGACCGGCCTACATCTTTATGAAAAGCCGTCAGTGCGCGTGCGTCAAACGGAAAATTAGAAAGAGCCAGAAACAAATTGTGAACATGTGTGAAAGAGATAGTTATACAGTCGAAAGTAAGTGCATATAATCAACTCCATCTGTTGTCTGGGCACGTTTGAATTTTAAAAAGATGACTTTTGAACAAATGTTTTTGCTATTTCACGTACAATTCTGTATCATAAAATAAAAATTTTATATTTATGTCTACATTAATTCCAATTTATCGTGGACTTTATTTTTTACTGTCTTGGAATATCTAAATTTTATTTTTTGTCATGTTTTTATATATACTTAACTGACATATATTCCGTCCAGGGTATGTATGATTGATAGAGTAGTAAGCCATACCTAATTGCCTATTTCAGTTAGGCTTAAAAGATTAGCTTCGTAATTTGTTAACATTAAAAAAAATGAAGTACAGCAACCATAGAGTAATCATAGTTGTTGCAAATTATTTGCCAGAAATCCGATATACCACGACATCTTCAGACAATGCCGTAAACATTATTTTGATGTACTGACATATTTCTCATATACTTGTATCAGTCCAGTGCCCAAGTTTACATACAATAAATATTTATATCTAGAACTACCTCAGTATAGTTATATTTTTATATATTGTACGTAATTAAGATCTATAAAGTAGATAAGCAAATTATAATATAAGTATCAATGTATCTAGTATCAGATTAATTAATGAAGACTAATTAACTGGCTCGCCCGCTCCAACGCTTTTAATTATACTAACTTTTCACGTAGCAGGGCTACGAATACTGTAGCACCGAAGCGAAAGCTCGTAGAGTTTTATATCTACCCAGATAAATAATCATGTGTTATACGTTTACTCAATTAATGCATACATACTGTAATATAATTGTAAATTAAAATTTGTATTACAATATTAAATCAAGAATAATTAATTGTACGTGGAATTGACATTGTATACTATATTCACCAATTAACTTGAACTCTATCTGATCTCTTCAAATTTGTAGGAGAGGAATAATTTTTAAGAAAGCTTGATTGTAAAGTCCTGTAGGATTTTTGATGAAAGAAAGCAACAAGTGTTTACTCTAATGTACTCAGCACTCGTATTCAGTAATAAAGATGGGCGCACAAAGCGAATATAGATGTCTTATAAAACCATAAGAATATATTTGACTTAAAATTAAAAGATTCAGTGAGTTCCGCACGATCTGTAAGTTTGACACTGTTGGTACTTCTCAACAATTATTTAAATAAAAAAAATACTTCAAAAGCAAAATTAAAAATCATGTTAACAAATAAGCGGCTCGTAAAAAAATCTTATAAATGTTTTAAAGTAGGGGAACGTTATTTCTAAACATATTTAAAACTAACTGTTACTTTGTCCGCAAATTAAAAGTATTAATCACTTCGCAGAATTTATGAAAATTTATAATCGTGTTTTTTACAATAATTGGGCAAGGTGACACCAACTTAAGTAAAAAATATTCATATTCGCCAGTCATTATGATAAATGCCCACATTAATTATGTCTACCGTAACATACATTTAAATAATAAAAATCAGTAATAAAAATTACATTTTGATATTACAAATAATTTAATGTTGTGTATCTGTATAGAGCTTCATTTCGGCACGCGTTTTTGATGTTCAATTTTAAAATTCGAAAAATGGTAAAGTAGTAACGCACTTGGTCCAGACAATTAAAAATAACAAAAAAGGCGGCTGTTTACGACCTCGCAAGCTGGGGACCAAAAAAATTAAGTTGAATTTCCAACTGTTGTTTTAAACTGTTATAATATTTATTACATTTTTGCCACCGCCATCACCACCCCCACCGTTACCACCGCCATCACCACCACCATCACCACCACCTCACCACTAACGCTACCACCACCACCAACATCACCACCACCATCACCAACTACCACCACCATCACCACCACCGCTACACTGTTTCACATTTTCGGGTGTTTTTAACTTTTTGCACGGAACCCTTATTCTTTTGCTTAAATTAAATTAGCCTATTTGAATCCTTACAACATTCCTTACAACCTATCTTCCAGTAAAAGTCCCATCCAAATCGGTTCAGTCGTTTCGGAGATTACCCGGAATAAGTGGGCAGGCAGACAGACAGATAGACAGAATTGAAAAAAAATGTATATTTGTTATAAGTAACGTATGTAATGTAATGTAAATCATGTGTATTCAATATGGAAAATTTATTTATATTTACATACAAACACTTCAATTTTATTTATCTGTATAGAGGAAAGTGTTTAATAAAAGCCATACACTTGGTTTAATGTGTGACATCAATGAAAGGAGGAAGATTCTCTCTTCATGGCCGATGGTTGTAGATAACGAGACGTATTTTATATGTCTTCATAAGTTTGAAATATTGTATAATATTAGTGCTGCTACAATCCTCAGCTGTATTTTTCAGAAAGGTTGGCAAATAGAAAACATATCTTTATAATAAAAATTGTCAATAATTAAGTGCGGCATTCGGTCTTTTGACGCTATAGTATCTTGGTCAACCCTTGATGGATTTAAAAACGATCTTAATTCTTTGAAGAATTTAATCGGATAAAGGATATCAGTCTAGGGTTTCTACAAAAGGCTGTTTAAAATTATTTATTTAGTGTGTTAAAAGGCTGTTTCTTATATAACTTATCATTCTCCCGTGTACAAATGCTTAAGAAAAACCTGACACAAATGTCACATCAAGTTCGAAGTAAGAAGAATGAAGGTCATACTGCATCGTACTGCCCGATGTTTACAACTCCGCTAAATACACATAAGAGTTATTTTAAGTGGGATTTATGTCTTCCGCTATACGATGTATTGTATCAATACAAAGAACTGACTCAAACGTTGATCTTCCGACAAACTGTCGCGTCACGCAGCCCCTACCAAATGTTTCACTTAATGTCTGGAAAATATACCAAGATAAAGAAAAATGGCGGAGAATTGTAAAATATTCGTATCATAATCAACAGTTTAAAAACTAAAAGCAAAACACGCAAAGATAAAGAAACTAGATGGCGTTGTCTTCAATCTTAAAATAAATGATGATGACAATTACCCTGGTTAGAACTGACTTGTGAAAAATATTGTCAATTGTTCTTAATGAGCAAAGTAAACATGACTTCTTGAAGTGAGGAAAATAATAAAATGCTTACTACATCCCGACGCTTAAGCCCCGTTCCATCCTCTTTTTTTATTCCTAGAGGTTTTCTTTCTAGGGTATATAGACGTGTATCAAATCTTGGAAGTTTTAGATGGACCGAAACCGAAGAAAACCTTCTTTAACTATCCTTTTTGCCTTACTGTTTAAACTGTTAGTAAGCCAGTCTTATAAAATCCAACACTTCTAACTAAGATTTGAATACAACTTTGTTTGTTGCGCTTTAACCCTTTAACGACTAAATCGATTATTATGAAATTTTGCCCACATATAGTCAGGGGTACAGACAATGAGATGGGGTACCTTGTATCTAAAAAAAAACTTCTTAATAATGAATACAAATAAAAAAACTTGATGATGATGCCAAAAATGTTATAGGAGGAAGTTCAGAAACGAACGCAAAGCCGAGGGCAATAGCTAAGGTATATAAACATGGACACAAACAATGGTAATGGTCGATTTAAGATGCCATCAATTTTGCGTTCCAACCCGTCCCGAGCACAGCCGGATTCCTCTAGATGCAGACAGCTGACGGTTCAATCTTTCTAAAGCTGTTGAAACAACTTCTTGTTCATGTATTAAATTACAATTCTTATATCAAACTATCATTGTAAATGTTAATGTAGCTTTCCTCAAATTAGCGGTAAGTCGTTTTTATAGAAGAAGGGGGTCAAACGAGCACCGAGTAACCTAAAGTTGTGTAATCTCCGCCACCCTTGAAAATCTACAACATCAGAGGAGCTGCAGACGCGTTTCCATCCTGGAAGCCTCACTTCTTGAAGGACCCTCAATAGTATTGGCGATTTAGGCGATTGTACGAAAGAAATTGTTACATTATACGAATTTGCAAAGTAAAGCCCTACCTGGGTTCGAACCCGCGACCTACACGTACTTAAGTCGGGGCATCAACCACTGCGCCACCACTGTTCAAAATGAGTCAGTGATTGATACATAGATAAGATGTTTGTGGACTGCAATATATCATTTTCTAATACCAAAAAGAAATGTAATACAAAATAATATAGTTTAACTCAAAGGACTGTTTTTTTTCTGACTGTTTCATATTTTCTCTTTTATAGAGACAAAAAAAAATAGCATATTATTAAAGGCACACTCTATTCACTTGAAATAATATTAACAGCGTCACGTGCGACTTTGACGATATAAGATAAAAATTTGTTAACATTTTACGAATCCTTGGCATTTGTATTTCGAGTTCTTTTATTTGTCTGAATTCAGCTTTCACTGCCTCTATCATGTAAACACGCTCTAATCTAATAACATTACCGCGGTGCTACGCCGTAGACCCACGTAGCACTACTTCCGTAGCATATTATTTTTATGTTTCATGCTCTTTCCGCATTGACTCGAATAAACTTAATTGTATGAAATAAAATAATAAGGTAAGTAAAATCGTGTACTTTATAATTTTAAGATATGTTCCTAGTTATCCTAATATCATAATTTACTAAAGTAATTTACTTTTATTACAGTATATGCCGTAAACTTTAAAATTACTTGAGTGGGAGTAATAGTAACCCAAAATACTTAGATAGAATATATTAATAATTCTGCGTAGTCTAGTGAGAGAGAAGCCTTAAGGCCCATTTAATTTTCTCTTCCTTAACTCCAACTTTCTAACTCTCCAGATTATTTTTGATGCTTTCTCTTTTGGTCCCATTTACTAAAACTTAGATATGTTTAAAAATGACAAAATATGTATAAACTCAACCCAATTCAATGTTCAAATACGGAGAACTAAATAAAATTATGTAAATAAAGTATTAGAAAATATTTAAATTCAGAGAGCGCGGGGAATACCCCGGATGGAGGCCGCATATGCAATGACAGAGCTGTGGCCAAGTTTTATTCAGCTTGTCACAGAGCGCACCCAAGTTTTATTCAAGTAATCAAGTTATGTTCTGGCAGTGACGTTACAAATTTTATGTACTTCCAACTTACGTTACGCTTTAACTACTTAACGACTGAAGTCTTGCTCACATTTTCAGGGGTACTGAAAATGACATGAGGTGACCTTTTATTCCAAAAATAAAATTATTCCCGAAGTACACAAGACCTTCATGCTTTCACAATAACAACTTTTTGACACATTTTACCTATAATTTGAAGTTTAGTATTATAAGCGAAATCATATTACAAAAATTTCCAGCGTAAAAAATCACGAACCCAACTGGAACAGACATCTTTAAGTTTCTTAGGTTCGAAATGTAAATTGTGTAATAATAGCTACAAGAAGGTTATTGGTTCGTTTTGATAAAGTTTAACTAACCACTGCATAGCGTATTGCATTGGCCAGGTAAAATAAAGTCGGCCTCTGTTTGAATACTAGCGACATCTATATCGGCTGTTGATATAGCAAAATCGCCTCAAAGCCATTCTAATATACTACATGTAAATGATACAATAAGGTAAAATATACTAGCATAGTAAATAAGATGTACAATCATTAATATATTTAGTACATGCACATACAACGACTAGCTTGTTTCAATAGTGGTAGCATATGTATGAAGCACATACTTCTGCGTTTTATATCATAAGTGACACAGACCCCTTCTCTCCCCTTATCCATTTCTCTTTGTAGCAGGTAAACAAGCTTCATACAAGACAACGGTTTCTGCCTCTACTAGTTTTCCTATATAAAGGTTGGCGATGCATCAGTTATTCTCCAACCCGGTAAATAAAGTAACGTCCCGAGGAAGGGAGCTCAGTTGCTCTTAGAGAGGTTTAAGCTGGGCGCGTTCTCCACCGGCGCTTCAAACCCGGTGAGTCTGTACATGTCTCTTCCAGGCAAACAGTGACAAGTCAGTCACAAAAAAAACAGTTATTTTTATATTGTTACGTATGTTGGGTCGCTTTAACATCGGGTGAGTACCATGTTCGTTTGCCTTTTCTAACAGTGATAGAGGGCCGGCTCGCCCGGTGAAATACCACGACCTCACATAAAACAGGCGTGAAGTAGGTGTACTCTGCGTTTCGTCTGATGAGTGAGGTGACGGAGGTTTTTTTCCTGTCTTTGCCCTCTGCCCATTAAAGATAGGCAACGCATATGCAACTCATTTGCTTATTGCGGATGTCTATGGGTAGGGCTCACTTAACATCAGGTTGCTTGCTCGTTTGCCACCTTATCACATAAAAAATTATACAGAATAAAAAATTTATACTAAAAACCGAATGTTACATCGAGTTCGATTTCACGTCCACATAAACTGGACACCTTAGAATGGCCAACGACGAGTTACGCAAGGGTTCAACCTACAATGGTTTTTTAGATTAAACAGTGTTAGTCCCAGATTTAGCTCGGCAATTAATTCGTAATTTTAATGTACATATTATCAACATAGGATCTGGGTCCCGATCGAATAACAGATGAGGACATAAATTTCTTACGACGTATCTTAGTACTGTACTGCATCGTTTTTGATGTTTTTAAAAATATTTTTAGTCCAGGTGCATACAGATGACTCAAATCTAGTCACATATGAGATTCTAATAGGATAAACACATGTCCCACATAGCGACGCGACGTGATAATGCGCGAGGCGCGGCGGCGAGCAATTTACCAATATCGTGGCCAGGCGGTGCCAAGGCTGGCAGGCGGACGCGAGCTCGTCAATCAGCGCCCGGCTCAGATTCATCTGACATTACAGATGCACCGTTATACATAAATGTAGTATTTACTTACTACCATAACGTACCTTCGCGGTTAAAGTACTTAATCATTGACACCACAAAAAAGCCCACAGAGAAACAACACCACCAAACTTTATGGGAAACATTTACAATAATTTATGATTTTTTCCATTAACAGCTGTAGAGTCCGCAACAACATCTGTTGCAAGGGGCAGGCTTGACCAGTGAAATACCACGACCTTACAGAAAACAGGCGTGAAGTAGAAGTACTCAACGTTTCGTCTGATGAGTGACGTTCCGGAGGCCTAATTTCAGTCCTCTTTCCCTTCCCACCCTCAATAGGATAGGATGGTAACGGGAAGAGGATTGGACGGGAATGGGGTTAATGGGGAAAAGGAAATATCCTTATTCCTGTCTATGCCCTCTTCTGTCCATTAAAGGTAGGCAACGAATCTGCAACACATGTGCTTGTTGCGCATGCCTATGGGTAGCGCTCACTTAACATCAGGTCATCCGCTTGCTCGTTTGCCACTTTGTTCCATAAAAAAAAATCCTTCTGTTGCTTTTGCTCCTACATTCGTTACCTGTACGTTAAAAAGTAAAACCATTTAAATATTGACGTACACTTTTATTTCTGACAAATCAAAATTAAACATAAACAATAAAAAACAAAAATAAAATTATTCTGAGACAAACAGATAAATAATGATAATAATAGGTCAGTACAGCTTTCAAGACAATCTATGACTATTGTAAATCATTAAGAATAACGCGTACCTGAATATGTTATTCATAATACCAATTTCTAAGGTTATACCATCTTGAAACATTCAATAATTAAAAACCTCGTTAATTTCCAGTTTCGAGTTTTGGAATAGTTAGACGGTCGGTACAGTCAGAACGCAAATCCGAAGATCCTAAGTCGAAACCCATAACGTATTTTTAAAAAGCCATTATTTTAATACAAGTTCTGTTAATTAAGTTAATGTATTACGTAATACTTCTGTGATCCTAGTCAACAGTCACCCTGCTCACTCTGTACGAATCCCCAACGACATTTTCCGTACTGTATCTTTGGAAGAAATGGCTCCTCAGATCTAGCCCAGTTTCCCCGCTCGTTCCATTCATAGCCGTCACTACATCGTTGGTCTTCTTCCCGGACTTTGGACCTAGAGTTAGGTTATATCTTGTTATTTCTAAGCCTAGATTCCTGGAGCTGAATGTCCTTCCTAGGGACTTGGTTCTTTTGACTGCGAACTTATCCTTCGGTATTTTGATGTCGTAAATCGGATTTAAGATGCCGGTACAATTTGGAGGTTTGTTTAAATTTTCGTGCAAGGTCAAGCGTGATTTAACCTGCTCGAGATAGTTGAGGTGGTTCTCAAGGTCTTGGAGTCGTTTTGGTGATATGTAATCCGGGTAGTGGTTGGCAATCTGCAAAAAATAGAACTAAAAAATTAATATGCCGTAAAAACTTTGATCATAATTAATATTGATTGCTTGACAAATTTAATAAAGTAGGAATAAAAGCTTAAATTAATTCCCAATTGAAAAGAGGGTTGGCGTCAGGCAGGCGGCCGGTCGTAAAAACTATAGCCAAAACCTATACAGTATGGACTACAATCATGCTGTGCCGACCTCACAAGAGTGAGAAAAGGGCAAGGAGATGATGAGGAATAAAAGCTTAAAATACTGAAATAGTCTTAGCAAAAATAAATTTATTATTCATTTATCTAATGCGGAGAAAAATAACGCATTTTTTTAAAGTATTGATGATTGTCAATAGAAAATACAAACAGTAAAATTAATACAAAAACTTGTCTATCTTCTTGGACGTATTTTAATGAACGCACTGATAGACCCAAAATAAATAAACATTACGAAACACGTATGTTTACGCGTTATATTTGTTCCTATTATGTGCCTTCAAAAACATTTAATAGTGGTAGAGTCTAGCCCAGGCGTGAAGTAGAAGTATTCTGCGTCTTGCCTGTGGCTTGAGGGGCCGGAGGCCTAATCCTAGACCTTATCCCTTTCCTATCATTTTATAATAAGAGAAGAACGGGAAGAGGAAGAGGATTTGAGGGGGGAGGGGATGGATGGGGAAGGAAAATATCCTTTTTTTGTCTATTAAAGATAAGTAACGCATCTGCAACTCGTAAGCTTGTTGCAGAAGGACACGGGTAGCGCTCATTTAATATAGGATGACCCGCTTGCTCGTTTGCCACTCTCTTCTTTAAAACAGTGTCTGTGCGTTAAAAATAGCATAATGGTTACGCATATAAAATAAATAAATTACTTTTGTAATACTTTATTATTATTGACCTTATTAGTGTTACTGGTGTTGCGTGGCAGGGGCGGGGGCTGCGGCGCCTCGTCCCCGGACACGTCGTCTGGCGGCCGGCGGCGGTAGCGCTGCGCCGTCTCCTGGGTAGCATCGACGGCTTCCGGTAGCTTCCAATTACTGTATATAATTATAATTTGATGCACATGAACAATATTCCTTTATGATCATATATAATAATAAATATCAACGTAGTAGTGTAATGTATGGTGCTGTGATGCAGGTTTCGTGTTAGGTTGTGCACGAGAATGACTGCATTATTAAATATTATTTGGTTTTATTATGATAATGAATCACAACATGTTTCAAATCACAATACACAACACAACATGTTTTCGCGAGTTGTATTGTTTCAGTTTACACGGTAAATTAGGAGTTAATCTCAATTAGTAGCCCTCGTAGTTATGCGGCCACCGGACATGTCATTACAACGATGTCCAACAAATGTTTCAAGCCTGTCCGTTATTACACCGCGTGCGTACGATATAAATCGTAGGATCCGGTTGTCCGGGTGTCCGGGTGTCCGGGCGGCGTGACGCACCGGGAGATGTTTGTATTATTAATGTTATTGCAGCAATTTGTACTCACGCACCCTCCAACAATATAACACAAATCTCTACATTTAGATTTACAGACTTTGTATTTTATTTAAATTTTGTAACGAAGCTTAGAAAGTATAAATAAAAAAAATAAAAGATAAACAATGATGTATAACATTATTGTGTAATAATAGTTTTATTTTTAATTTAGCGACGGGGTCAGCAGAAGTCAACGTTCTTCTCCATCATCATCATCAGCCACAAGGTACCTAACCTACTCCTGGACTTGGAGAGACGACCCTTTCCCATGAGACCCCGCACAGATCGATCCTTTGCGTCTCTCATACATTGGTCTCACACAATCTCGACCGGCAGGTCCATTTTTGGTCTATCCACGACGAAGAATTCCTAAACGTAAGTGACACATTGCTTGTTAAACGGATCATCGATGGGGCCAAAGGATTTTGGAATGGTGCCGCTCATCTTAGTACTCAATCATGCTTGTACACTAACTTTGGCTGTAGAATAGATATGTCGAAGTGGTAATCGCATAATAAATAAATAGTGGAGGTGCTCACTTGTTGGCCCTCTCGCTGCTTCTCGAGCGGGCGGCGCGCGCCAGCCGGTGCAGCGCGAACAGCGCGGCCTCGCTCGACGTACCCAGGAAAGAGCATAACTCTTGCAGGATCTGGACACAATATATTATTGAGCCTACTCTTATTACGTTAGTTATGACAGCGAATGGTTAAATATACTTACTTAAAAAAGTTATGTTTGAATAAGACAGTCCAAATTAGAGAATCCCTTTCATTAAAAGTAAAAAACAATGGCAGTCATTGAGGACTGACCTTATAAGGGAAAAGTACATAAACAACGAAAGCCCCTCACTCCC
>JWHW01026695.1:0-10855 GCA_000931545.1 Papilio glaucus
AATCTTGCATTTCTTCCTCATTTGCGTTATCTGTTGAAGTAAACAACATGTAGAAATGTTAAACGATAACATACACAGTTTTTATAGAACAGCGAATACTAACGACAGCTTCGTAAAAATCTTACTAGGGTTCCGCAAAATTAGATATAACATAAAATTGTTCAATTATTTTCGGCTTGTAAATAATTTACAATTAAGAAGATAGTGTAAATATGAAGAAACTAGTAGTAGTTTATGTTTATGTACCTGGCCTGTTTACGCTTATGGTAGTAGTAGGCGTAAGCGTAAACAGGCCTGGTTTTTCGAGGAACGGGGAGGGGGTCAGACCCAAGTCAAAAAACAACGTAGGTAGACAGAATTCTTCCCCAAAGCTCAGTGCTAAATAGTAAAAAAAATGAACCGAGAAATTAAATTCTGAATGAAGAAACATTGTTGAGTGTTCTCTGCCTTAAAAGTTGGGAAATCGTTGTTATAGAACGTAAAGTTTGACCTTAACAAAGCAAACTTTGATTAAAAAGTATATCCAAGCAATATAATTTGATTTTAGATTATTCTCAAAAGTATATTATAGGATCCTGTCCTGTACAATGTAAAATATGGTTCAAAAGTTACATGCTAAATTTTGTAGTAGGTAACGATGGACTATTTATAAGGGAAATATTGTTTAAAACGGATGAACGAGACCAACTCTTCTAATTCTTGTTGGATTAAAAGCATGAAAGCTTGTCTATTCATTACCTCGACAGACATTGATATAACTAATTTTTTATTGTTGCATTGCTCGCAGAACGGATGGCCGATAAAAAATGTCTTAGAATAGCGACGTGTAGATAGACTTCCCACAAGATGGACCGTCAAAGTTCCAGTGTCGACGTGACAATTCATGGGGGAGATCTACATCCAATATAGTTTGGAAATAAAAATGAGAGTAACGACAGACTGAATGTACAGTCTTTCTCTGTTTCTACTTCTCTCCATTAGAGACGAACTACTCCAGAGGTACAGTTAGTGAAACGCAGGAAGGTATATTAACCCGACTAAACATAAAGCAATTGGCAATGCGATAACTTTCATTTCCTAGACTTGTTCACGTAATGCTAATTTTGCACGTGTGGAAAATTAATTTGACGGCTGATTTAGACTTTACTTGATGTTACTGTCAGTGTTGGCTTAGCGAATGACTCCATGCTTGTTTTGTGCTTTTTGCTTTAGTTTATAACGGCACAACAATTAACAATTAAATAAGTAGACCTCAAAAAAGTTTCCGAGCGAATGGAAGACCCATTATTAAATTGGACAAGACGAAAGTCATGTCGAACATCCATGCTCCTCTCACTCCTATAACGATCGGAGGGCGTACTCTCAAATTTGTTGACGAATATTTGTCTACCTGCGACAAACTTAATCGCCGAATCCAACTGGTTTGGTAACGTTCGGGAATTACATATTTTCTAGTCCCGAATATCGTGGTGTCTCAAGATGAAAGTTTTTGATAAGCTTATGCCATATATATATTATATTATATTAAGCCAGTGGTGAGATGTAGAGACGTCGACAGGGCCCAAAGTCGCTCAAAGGACAATACAGAGGGCAGTTTCAGCAAGAACGAAGGTAGCCGACGTTGTCCAAACATTTGCTAAACTTGAATGGCAATGGACCGGACAACATTTTCGTAGGAAGGATGGTCAGAATGGGAAGAAAGAATGGGGCCAAAAAGCTTTTGGGACGGTTGCCACGAACATTGATTAAAAATCTGATGGGAAACTTACAGCAAATATGATTAAAAAGAACTCCAGGGAACTAAGCCATATTGTTTTAGAAGAGGTAGTGGCGCGTTACCTGAGAGCATCTTAGCAGCGACGGTTGTAGTCTCACCGCCCGGCATGTCGAGCTCAGCGAGGTGCACGTGTCCAAAAGCTCCGCTGCCGATTAGCGCACCGAGATGTACCCTGGTACGTGCGACCTCCCATTTGTCTGTGCCTTCGCCTATTGTCTGAAATAACATTTCGACGGTCCCTACGTACACTATCGAAAGTGAAAACGGCTACTTTATTTTGTCCACATTATATATAATGTGGACAAAATAAAGTAGCCGTTTTCAGTTTCGATAGTGTACCGACGGTCCCTAAGTACACAATCGAAACTGAAAACGGCTACTTTATATTGTCCACATTATATATAATGTGGACAAAATCCGTATCGAGTCGCAAACACGCACTATTTTGATTTTTTTCTCGTTTATTTATTTGATTTTATTTTTAAAAGAACTATAATTAATTATTATCCTTAATCTCCTATATTACTAACAATAGTGTAACAAAATGACTATTTTGTATGGAAGAAGGTGGCAAATGGTTCACTTGATATTAGGCGACCGCAACGCATACGCATCTGCAATCCCTTTCCCCCCGCGTCAAATCCCTTTCCCTTACCATAATTTCTTTAATAGATAATGATGGAAAGGGGAAGAGGACTACAATTTGGCTTCCGCCATATCACTTATCAGACGTACGTACTTCTACTTAACGCCTGTCTTATGTAAGGTCGTGGTATTTCACCAGTCGAGCCGGCCCATTGGTGCAACAGATGTTGTTGTTATTGCGGGCTCTACCGTTTTTAACTATTACAATTATTTTGCTATACTTTTTAGTTACAGATAACGTCACGTAGATGTTAATTGCCAAGGTCCCAGCGCAATATTAACTTGCGAGGGTATTATGGTTAGCAGCTGTGGCATAAATGGGCTTTTTTCAATCTTGAGGAGAAAGAGTAGAGAAAATGCAGGCGTGAAGTGGAGGTACTCATAGTTTTGCGTTTTGTCAGATAAGTGAGGCGCTGGCGCCATCTTCTTTCCATTGCTTCCTTCCCTCGATTTTTTACTTTCTCCAATATTTATTATTTGATCAGGATCAAGATAATAGATTGATAAATCACAGGTGGATTACCGAGCTGAATCTAGGACCAATACTGTTACATAGTTAAAACCAAATTAGGTTGAATCTTTCTCTAACTCGCCGTTGGCGATTCTAAGGCCTCTATCAACCTTCAACCTCATGTTGATATACAACAGAATGTAGCACTCAAGTTAGATTTGATTAACAACAGAATAAATTTTAATATTAACCTCAAAATGCTTGTGGATGTAAAGCGGGCTGTTTTCCATTTGTCCTCTTAACTGATCCTCGTTGGTTCTGGAAACAAAATAGATTTAAATTATTAACATTTTACAAGTAGTTATCGCCTTACAGCTTTATTTACACCAGCTTAATTATTTGCTGGTCTTCAAAGATAAAGAGCGCACCTTAATGCTCTTTTAATGTTAATGTGAGGAGAAGATCGCACACATTTCACATCATAGACCTACTGTTAATGTGCTCTTAATCTGTAATATATTGTTAAAATGTGGGTAGGTTATTATAACCTACCCTCTGCATATATTAATAAAGCAGTCCCAAACCAACCGCCGTTTTACTTATACACCACATAATCTTATAAAAATATTTTCAAATCCTTCTACACGAGAAAACAGTCCGCCGACACAACTGTGTGTTTTTCTTGCTCAGAATCTACACTTTTTTTATTATTTATGATCGGCAAAGCATCAATAAATCTCATCACTCTACCCAGCAGTCTTTTCGATGTTGAAGTTACTTATCAACAAAGGTAATTTTTTTCAATGTTTTAAATTCAATTTCACGTACACTATACTAATTTATCATTATGAAAACGCATTGAGTATTTTTCATTTCGGATTCAAACTAAAATAGTCTATAAATAAATTATCATTAAATTCGTATGCATTAAGCAATGTTCCTGGTATGATAAATAAAAACATCTGATGGAAACATAAATTTACATTTCCGATCAGACGTTCAATGAATATGTAATAAATGTAACGTTAATCAAATTTCTGAACTCTACTCGACACCAAATTGAGGAATTCTATCGCGAATTCCAAACTTAATTTGGAATTTATTTACGAAATGTTTGACTATTTTTGATGATATTTCACGAAATATAAAAGATAATTAATTTGACGATCGGTGTTTTATTACTTCTCCGATATAAATACATTATATAATCACTATCGCACGTTACCCAGACAGGCAATGATTATGGATTTCCACTTGGTACGATCCCGGCACAACTTCCTCGCGTCCGTGCTTGTCCGTTGGTTAATTCGCGCACATAGCACCATATGGTTAAAGTCAGATCAGTTAAGAGGTTAAGCCTAGGTGCCTTCCGCACTCTGTCGCCTCAATTAAAAAGTGACCAGTCAGAAAAAAAAGAAAAAAAAGCAGTCTTAGGAATGCCGATAAAAGGGAAGACTCAAAACATGTGGGAAGACGCGATAATAATTCAAAAATAAATAATAAACAAAAATAAACCCTTGCATCGGAATAATAAAATTCAAAATTGAATACAAGAAAAATAAATCAAATAAATATCGTCAAAATTATTCTAAATTCAAATGAGCATGTCCCTGATGCATGTTGAGCCTGTTGTTACACGTACCTATAAGATTTTCGCCTGCCAAATATCTTGTAACGCGGCTAAAGAAGTTTTCAAAAATAATGAATGTTAAATTACCGAGCGTCTTCAGTGGCTTACATTATATTATTAGAAATCGTTTGTTAGATGTTTCTATCTACAAAGTCGACTGATTCCATGTTTGAGAAAACGTGCCCATCTCACCACGAGAACAAAAACAATGTTAGCTATCGTCTACAGTGAATAATGTGCGGGGAAATGAAACGATGAGGATTTATATCTTCCTTCTTTGTCTAATTGACTGGGAAATTATATTTTAAGCAGTTGAGAGATTGTATATTCTTTTATTGTTTTTAGCTTGTTTATTCACATAGTTAAATAAAATGAAAGGTCTACTTAGTTAATTAATGCTTTTTGTATAAAAACATTTGATATTTATCATTTTTGTTAAAAATATGTCATTTTGGAACGTTAACGGACATTTCGTTACATGAGAAAGAAGGAAGATATAACAGGTGGAGCGAAAGAGATCGACGTATACACTGAATGCACTAGAATAAGATGATATTATTTTTACAAGTGGTATACCACGTGTATATGGAGCTGTGGTACCACGCGTTGTTATTGTGATTAAAGATTGTGTTTTTAATTATTTACATTTTTTGTGAATCTGTCATGAGAGCTGCATACGCAATTTTTTTCATGTTACGTAGAAAAACAAGCTTTAAAATGTCGTTATTTTGGTTAGAACACCCCTCACTGCGTCACCTGTCAAGGGTCAAAACTTGCGCGACCGTAGTGATGTAACGTTTACGCAAACCGTACCATACGGCTACAAGCACAGACAAATTATCTTTTCAATGTTACCATATTCGTTAAATTATTTTAAACCCTAACTTTAGTTGATAAGTTTCATTATATCTTAGCAAGTGGTGGAATAAGGGGTTAGGAAAGTGAGAATCAGATGTTGATTATTGGTTAACGGCAAAGTTATTGTTAGATAGTGTCCACATTAGTTTTGGCCTTATTTCTAACTATAACTGTCGCATTTTATTCTAATGTAGCAACAATATTATTAGGTGTTAAGAAATATAGCTTGGGATATAACTTTGATAATTCTGTGTTGCAAAGTTTCACAATCTAAATAATTTTGAAATGAACTGTACATCAACGGCATTACTGTCATTGACAGTATAATGATTATGACAAACAACACCCACACTTGTCCAAGGATCGTTAACTACACTAATGGTGTATCGGATTCGAATCTGCAACGTTTCGCAGTCATTAATCATTTCTTTACTTCAGTTGTACGTGGTTACTCTAAATACGCAACCACTTCCGACGTGTTGCGTCTCAACGTTGATATAGATGATGATGTTATTACTTATTTGTGTATTCATTCTCGACTAAAGGCATTACAACCTAAAAAAGATAACTATGATAACAATATATGCAACTTTAAAAAACGAAAAGAATTTGGATTATGGATGGGTGAGTTATTTGTAAAATGTCTCTTGTACGGCGGTGATTGTACGATCTGATGTTCGTATTTGCGTCTTCAATGGAAGACCTACGAATTATGCTGATTATAATAGACGATTCATTCGAAAGTAGAGCTATGAAGATTAATGTAGAAGAACGAAAGAATTTGTTTTGAAAGGTAAGAAATTAAAACCGTGATCTAAATAAAAGTTAACGGCGAACGTGGAACAGTGTTTGTATATTTAGACATATGTTCAGGATGGTACAAAATGGTTAATGCTAATGGCACAGTAGTGAAAAGTCATGTGTCTACGAAGGCACGTCTGGCAATACACAATGCTGTATTAGTCCCATGGAAGTGAGAGCTGAGTTTGGCAGGAAAACATGTAAGTAGAATTGATACTTTGGGAAGTATGTTGGACGCTGAATGATAGGTTTGAAAATAGGTTGTAAGGGAAAATTAAATCTAAAACGAGGACGTTGTGACTAAAATTGTGAAGGGTATTTCGGTTGTCCATTCTCAAAATATCGTTTATAAAATATCCATTCACAAAATATTACCTACGTATAACATATTACTTATCAAATTACATAACACTAATTGTATAATGTATGAAAAACATGTTGACAACTTAATTAACTTGTTGCTTAATTTTATAAAAGCAAGCTGACTAAACAACTTAACCTCTGGCTTGCGATAACTTTATTGATAAAAGGTAGAAGATTGCTGTTGGCAATTGATTGATCTATCAAGTTTCGCCAATCTAATTTTAAGCTACTATTATGTTGATTCAAGGTTTACGCAAGGCAGTCTCTTAGTGTTTTGTTTTTTAAGGTGTCGCTTATAATCCTACTAATCTAACATCTTTTTTGAAGTAAGGAAGCATATAATACTTTTAATGATCGCTTCGCCCAGATTCACGGTAGCCAGATCGCGGCAACGATGTTTTTCCAGCCATTATGTTAGACTATCTTAACGCCCTTTGAGTTTAGACAACGGAAAGGAGAAGAGGAAAGGTATGATGCAGTAACTGATGGTGCTGGCTCAGCCATTGTTAAAAATAAAACTTTTAACAGAGCTTACATACTAGCAACCCGGGTAGATAGACAAATAAAACATTATGTCAGGTTCTACTGGTTATTCACTATTCGTTCTATTGGTAAAATCTTTTTTTTTTTTTCAGTTTATTATATAACTACAGATATAGTCTGTTCAAAGAGACTGTACTTATTGTAATCACATGTAAATACGCATGAAATGTAGTTTTTCGTCTTGACCTAGTTCCCAACATTAATGTTACAGTCGATGGTCACCGCTGTGGACGATTTAATTCTAGTCTGGCTAAATGTTGTGAACATTCGGATCGCCGCCTTTCACTCGAACTTTGGCTTCATCGATATGCGAAAAGGTTTAAGTTACAAACTGACTAGGAGTTAAGAAATGATATTTAGCTAGTTTTCCTTGACTATTTTTTTAAACGTTATCGATGTTTGATTTCAATAAGCATCTATAAATGAAATGATTATACTCGTGTCAAACACTCGCTGGCCGCGGTGCCATAAATCATCGTACATTAGGGGTGACACTTTCGATGCGTCACGAATCGATAACCGCTTATCGATTCCTGGAAGAATACGGTGTTCCGCATCCTATCAAGAATTAACTCACTTTCGAGATGCCGTAGGCCGGTCTATTGGGTGCTTCCATCTAGATTATTTTTTATATTTGGAAAGGAGGCAGCAAACGAGCAAGTGCAACACACGCAACAATCAGCTGAATTGTAGATGCCTTTCCAGTTTTTATGCAAGAAATTGGAGCGTGTATTTCGTTCATAGCGGGTAAAAACGCGAGCTGGAAAGGAGTTCGAAAATCCAGTTACCCTATTCACTGGAAAAAATGCAGAAGTAAGTGTCCACTTCACGTCAGTTTTCTATGAGATCCTGGTACTATTGCTCATATAACCGCTTTGCAAATCTCATATAATAGTTACTTGGAATAGTTCTAACTAATTTAATAAGCTAGATTTTTAATTTGTCTACACATAACGTAGAGTGGTGAAATTCTTTAAAACAAGAAATCGTGTGAACCGCCTCCGACAAATTATTTGCGACGCTATACAGGATGATTCATATGTCCATTTAAGGAAATGTAGGTTACGAATATAATGCAATTGCGCCGACCTAGATGATAATGATTGGCGTCGTTTCATTCCGTATTTAAAAAATAATTGCATCTGTTTTTTTACATCTCGAGGCTTGGAGGCGTGGTTCAGTGACGGTCCATCGGTCTTTAAGTACAGACGCGTGGCAGACGAGTTAGCGAACATCACCAAAAAAGGCCGACCTGAATATAATCGCGACTGTTTTTATATGCTAATTTTAAAACAAAGAATTATATTTTCATCCATAGTTCCCCAAATTTTTACTTAAACAAAACTGATTTCTAAAAATTAAGCCTGTCACTTCATCGTTTGCCCTATAATAGGTTTCGGCTTCCAAATCAATCCATTGTGCGTCTTTTCAGTCGTTACTCCGTCTTAATCTTCGTCTATCACTGGTGCTACTTCCAAGCTCCCTCTAAAATACTCAGTCGTACCTAAGTCTGTCGCTGAATGAACAATAAAAAACCAGTACGGTGATAGAGTGGATTCTAATAAGGCAGTTCCACAATATTAGATAATATCCCTGCATCTTCTTAGATATATTTATTCATAAGTGGTGTACTGAAGGGACTGGGAGAGTTCTCACACGTCTATCCCCTATTCCCTACCGACTCCTCTCCATTTTCCTACATAATACCTGGCAATGCCTGCTTAACTATAATATTGACAGTAAAGAGTGGAACATCCTACCTTATGTTGTTGTATAAAGCGAGCAATTGTGTCAGATGCTACATGTCCTTCGAATTCTAATCTAAGAAAAAATATATTTTCCAAAAAACACGATCTTACGATGACAGAAATGTAGAGTGAAACCAGATAGAAACAGCGCGTAAACATTAATGTTGCATTCGATATTTTAGGAGATTAACGTAAACTCTTGTATGTTTGATTTATGTGCATGCGTGCGTAAGAATCTTTATTACTGTCTATATATATAAAAGGCGACGCGTGTATGTATGTATGTGCTCTATAGATTCCGAAACGGCTGGACTGATTCCGATAGAAATCTTCGTATTTTCGCAGCAGGTGATCCTGAAGACGTTTGGTAGCGATCGGATCAACATATTCCGTGCTACCCGCGCGAAGCCGGGGCATTTCACTAATATAGAATGATATATCATTCAAATACAATATAAATATTGTGTAACAATAATAAACTACGGTGTATTTGAATTTATAACGGGAAGTGGCATTTATTGGGTTGGGCAAGAGTAGAGTCGAGTAACTCGCGAGATGCATTATCGGAATAAATACGAGAGCATTGCTCAAGCGGCATTGCCTTTATTACTCAATGCGTCATTGGATAGACGATGGTCACTTACTATGTGTGGAAATAAATATTTTTTTAAAATATATAATAGTGCTTGTACACAATCCGAAATCACATGTGATGATGGTACGCACAAGTTTAGTGTTAGCCTTATTTAATCTCTCCTGGAAATGTCAACACTTTGTCGGGCGGAAAAATAGCGCTGGCAACTTGTCACAATTATCCATGTTGAAGTTGAGGTAAACTCTTATTGTTGTACATATGACAATCTATAAATAGGCATAAACAGAACCTAGGAACTAATAACTTGAAGTTACTCAGGTAATAATCCGACCACTGACGCCGGCATCTTGTTTTAATCGTTTACTTTGACGTAAAATTTTGTACCCTATCTAATTTTCAACTTTAGTTTATGTATGTCTCCTTAAACAAATAAATATTAAATAAATTATTCACATATTTTATATTATCACAGTTTTATTGTAAGAGTCGCAAGGCAACGAGCGGCTGCGGTCGCGGATGCGGGAAGCGGTTTTTCGCGGCTGGATTGTATAATAGCCGCAACGACGCGATATTTATGGACCCGCATCTGAATAAATATGTACATCAACGTGAGCATTTAATGGCTTCAATTATTTCATGGGATGTACAGGTGTTCACTTAACATCAGGAGACCCTATTTTTGTCTGCCTTATTTCGATAAAGGAGATAAAGAGAAGTCTTTAAGGGCAAATGGCAGCGAAATTTACTATGCTTTTGTATGTGTAAAGCACTAAAGCGTTCTATTCAAGTGACTTATTATTTTAGATTAAGAGGAATATTATAAAAATAAGCATTAACAATTTTGACGTGTTCGTATTATCCAATCAAAATGTGAAGCAATCGTCCATTAGTGCGCTATTGTTGGCGCTTTGTTACATGTCGCAACGAGTAATATTTTGCATCGCCTGATAATTGCCTAGAGAATGCGTGCTTGACCCACTCACGTAAAATGCTTGAAGATTTCGTTGTCAGCGAGTAAACGCGATCCGTGACTAATACTTAACGAAAATATCTGCGTCTGAACACTGCGGAGATTTAAATTATTATTATTTGATTAATATATTGAGTATTTGATTGATTTATGATCATATTTATATCGAGGAAGCACAACTATAACGTTCATTTTAGGTGGAACATATTTTGAATAGTTATTTCAGTGTTACACGGATGTTCAACTATAATCTAAGCTACTTAGGACAAGCAGCGGCTGTCACACAGATGTAAATCGACCTAGAAACTATCATTTGCTCACGACTCTTGGGCACGTATTGTTTGTTAGTACAAAATAATACCACACTCTACTTACAAATTCATATTTAACAACAACCGTTAGTGGTCTTTTGCACTAAGCGGGTGCGGTCGCGGATTCGGACAGCCCCTTGCCGCACACTCAAAAATATGTATC
>JWHW01026696.1:0-21345 GCA_000931545.1 Papilio glaucus
ACTTTCATGCTTAATCGTTTCATACCTTATCCATTCGTGTACACATTCGTCTCAACATTTGCATGTCTACTTGTAGTCTTTTTTATTCTTTCCTTTAGCAGCCCAACACTCCGCTCTATACATGCTCCACATATGACGGGTCTTATGATGGTTTTGTAATTTTTCCCCTTCATTTAAAGGGAACTCGTGTCCGAGTCCGACGCAGTGTACGATATCCAGCTGAAATGTTCTAAGGGCTCCGATATAATTCAGGAGCGGACCGTGAGACGGGCTCTGGATTGTACTATAAAAAACCCTGTGATAAATCCACCCCTGATATAATTACTTTGTTAAATAGTTTGCGTGAGTGAGCCTTGAGAAATATTTCAGTAGTCAGCTCAAGTTCACCTGTAGGATCTAAATCCTTGCTTCTTAGTAAGCTCCTGGATTGCCTTTTTATATTTAGAGGATCGGCTGCAGCTGTGCGTTAATAAAACTAGTAAAGGAAGGTATTGTGAAAAATTGTAGCAATGTAGCCCTGTGCCTGTCCCCCTTTGAAACGGGTGTGAGTGCTTAGTGATTATTTCTTATTTCGATACTTTTAGATATTGTTAATAAAAGCGACATCACTAGTATGCGGACTGATAATAGCCTACGTCGATTGACTCGAGGAGGTCAGGCACAGAGGAGACACGCGTCAAAATTTTTAATCTTTAACTTTTTACAGTTTGTTATAAAGTGTAAAATTAATTAGAAATGTTGATGAAGGTGTTTGTATTTTTGGTCGTTTGTGAGTAACTTTGTATATTATTAATGTAGATTATTTTTTAAAATGCAATTACAGTCAGCAGTCAAATGGAATACCAAAATGGCGTTTAATAATCTTTTATTATTATCTTTTATTTATTTGATTGATTCCTCGCCCTTAACAAATATTTAGGTAGTTCAAAGTAATTAACAATCAAGAAGATATCACTAAAATGGAAAATGACTGGTGTAAGCGCCAATAGTCTGATGGCTAAGGACTACAAACGTGGTCGTGAGTTCGAATTCGTCATTCGACTATTACCATTCCAACTAAGTTTAGCTTGGTTGGGAATACAAGAACAACTTTTTGATATTCAACTATAATTCCTAGATATTTTACGCGAACTCAAGTTACACAGATTTCCAGCGGGGAAGATAACAAACGAGTGCGAGCGAAGTCGCGGGCAACAGCTAGACCTAAATAAATTCATGAGTGAAGTTGTTCTATACAATATTTTTCAGTAAAGAAGTACTAAGTAAAATATACCTTTTGAAAAAACTATCAAATTAAGTGTACGTTTTAAAAGTTCCCTAAAAATCTATCCATCACAACCCTGCTTCGTACAACAACAAGGTGACTCAAGGACTGGCGCGTAAACAAGACAGTCAACTCCCATTCGAACGCCGCTCCAGCTTTATTATCGATAGAGCGTACGATTTTAAAAACAAACAATGACGCAATAGTGTCAACAACGCGGGGTTCTGTTATGCTTACTCACCACAGGTCAATGCTGGGGGTGAAACTACAGAACTTTGGTTTCCTGGTGCAGTTCGCGAAGGCTGTATCCCGCAAAGCGGAGGACATGGAGCGCTATTCTTCTTCCAGCTGGACCACCTCCAGCGAGAGGGGCTCGACCCTCTTTTTGCAATTAAGGAGTTCCTGTATATTTCCATACTTACAGTGGCAAACCTGGACCATGACAATGCCATAGGTGCCAAGCCTTCGGCTACTCGTCAGCGACGAGTTAAGGACTCGTGCGCTGCGCAAGGCGAGCAAAATGCTTTTGTCGCCAGTTTCCGAACGGCCTGGTAAGCGGGTTGAGAAGAACGCCGATGGTAAGAGGGTGGTGACAGGAAGTCGTCAACCTGCCCCTTCACCGCCTTCTACCAAGCCTAGCAAACGAAAGAGGGTGGGCAAAAAATCGAAGCGGTCTACTGCGGTCCCTACTACCCCGGTTTATATAACAAATCGTGCGGATGAACCCGTCATTGAGTACCGTCGATTGCCTCCTTCTAATATTCAACACAATACGAGACAGAAAGTCTTTCTCACTTCCTCTCTTTACACCCTATAGATTACTTATTATTATAAATTTTCTTTCAGTTGGAAATCAAGCCACAAGGAGTGCAATATCAAGGGCAGATCGATGCGGGTATTTCATATTTAATTTTTAAACATATAATTTCGTGTGTGGCAGCTGGTGCACTGGTAGGGAGGGTACAAAGGGAAAAGGAACGCCCTAACGAACTCGACCAGATTGAATCTCTACCAACTTTACGAGTGTGATGCTTTTCTAACCTTAATATTTATCTTTACTAGTGTTCGCCCATCAGTCGAATGACCGCAATTCATTTATTATCTTTTATCTTTTATGACTATAAAATATTTTTATTAAGTTATATATTTTTTGATGACGTGCGTTAGATTATAAACTAACTTTGATAATATCTCGGTGACTTGTATTTCATAGTTTCGTGTGTGTCACCGGAGGGTGTGTCGGGAGTGAGAAGCAATGCAACGGCGTAGCTGACTGTTTAGATGGGAGCGATGAAAAATACTGCATCTACCCTGACCATGAAGTAAAACCTGTCCGGTAAATGATTTTACGTACGAGTTGACAAAACTTTGGTCAGATTAACCAAGCTGCCTCAGCGCAGTAGAGGTAGCTGCCGTTGAGTGAATACGCCGACTCCTCCTGTAAGACGGGGTATTGTAGGCTCAATTGTAGTCTTCTTCCCTACGTTTTCCTCGATTCCTTATCCTATCTTTCCCTTCCTCAGATCAAAATAAAGGTAGGCAATGCATCTGCAACGTTTCTCCTTGTTGCACGTTTCGTTTACTATTCTTTCTTATTGTATTTGTATTTATGATTAAACAAAAATGTCATGCAATTATTAAAATACTCATTATACATTACAATAATCATCTGGTGCGTAATTTTGTCTTCCAAAAGAAATGCCTTCACCCTTAGCCTACATACGATTTTTAGTAGTGTTTTAATATTCTGTAGTAATTTATTTAATATAAGACAGCTTGATAATTAACATTATACTCAGCAATACTTAAATTTATATTGGAAGTTGTACTTAAGGTCGTCTGTTCTTTACTTTTTCCTTCCTCGCTCTTTCCACCTGTTTCAAACTCCTGTATACATTTAACTAAATAATTGTTTATGTAATATGTAAAGGAAGGTTTGTACTCTCAGCATACCTAAGTTACAAATACATTCATTTTTATTGTGCCAAGCATTCTTATTTTATTAGATAGCACAACATATTTTCTAAAGTAATAAAGTAACATCCCGTATCTTCATCGACAATCATACTCCTAAACCTTAATAAATAAAATGCCTCAACATTCCTTATAAATAACACCATGTATATGTGAAAACCGTAAGAAAATCCGTTAAGTTTAAAGTGTATGATCTTCAGACAAACAGACTTGACCTACACGAGCTCCAAGACTGGCGGCAGGCGGTGCGAGACGGACGACGCTGGTCCTGTGCTGGTGGCCAAGACTAGTTCGCAACGCCAGAAGAGCAATAAAGTAAGTAAGACAAACAGACGAGACAAGTATTTGTTTTATATTTTTGAAATGAAAACTTCGTAAGCTGCGATAGACGCTGAGATATTTGTTAGAGGAAAATCTTATAGGTTCGCGTGAACAACACGCTCAACATGCATCACAAACATGCCTATTTGAATTTGGAACAGTGTCAGGGGCGATAATAGATGCAGCGGCCCAGGCAGCTGCAGCGGCAGTGGCAGCGGCAGGGACAGTAGTAGCTGCAGCGGCCCGGGTAGCTGCAGCGGCAATGGCAGCGGCCCAGGCAGCTGCAGCGGCAATGGCAGCGGCCCAGGCAGCTGCACCGGCAGTAGCAGCGGCAGGGGCAGTAGTAGCTGCAGCGGCCCAGGCAGCTGCAGCGGCGAAGGCAGCGGCAGGGACAGTAGTAGCTGCAGCGGCCCAGGTAGCTGCACCGGCAGTAGCAGCGGCAGGGGCGATAATAGCTGCAGCGGCCCAGGCAGCTGCAGCGGCAGTGGCAGCGGCAGCGACAGTAGTAGCTGCAGCGGCACAGGCAGCTGCACCGGCAGTGGCAGCGGCAGGGGCAGTAATAGCTGCAGCGGCCCAGGCAGCTGCAGCGGCAATGGCAGCGGCAGCTAATAAGCACATGCGCACTAGGAACACAATCCGGTACAATGCAAGGACACGCTCGTGTATTTTATGTAATTTACTTCTTATTTACTGTAATATGTGCATGAAAAATAGAAATGTAAAAATATATAAAACAAGTAATTCATTAAACATTCGTTGAGATGTTTTTTTTTAATTATGGTATATTATGATTCTTTTCGATCATGGTTATGGTCACCTCGCCTTGGCGTATCCTAGATGTAGAGGATCATGTCTGCTGACCTCGCATCCGGACATGTACACTATGTTAGATTCAGATGCGCTGCCTACAATTAATGGACAGTGGAGGGGATGAACAAAAAAACGGATTTGTTCTTTTCCTATCCATCTCCTATCCCGTTAAATCCTTTCCTTATTAGAAAAGGATAGGAAGTGGAAAAGGACTTGAATCAAGACTCCGGCACCTAACATTGATCGGAACGCAGAATTCTTCTACTTTAGCCCTGTCTTCTCTGAGGTCGTGGTGGGAGCCGACCCATTCCTACAACAGATGTTTGAAGAAGAAGGTGCCTAGCCTAAGCCTCTTGAGTAACTCAGCTCGAGGGCTCCCTCCGTAGAGGGAGCCTCGCCTCAGGCCGTTACTTTATCATTATCACTGGATTGGGAGGCCGAATATAAAAGTAATGAAAAAAATGTACATTGTATGAATTTGTTCATAATGCTTGGAAAATTTAATAAAATCTGATCAATATAAACTATACGTTAAAATACACCCGGCTTATGTATAAAGGAATATTCTGCAATACAATATTGATTGTAACAAAAAACTGAAAAATGTGATTCGTGCCATCTAGCGACAAAACATTACAAACTATTCGATATGTTCTTCTTAAAATGAAATAACTAATGTCAGATTTTTATAACCCAGTGATAAGGTTGGAAATTATTAATTCAGAAAAAATACTACAAATCAAATTACGTTCTTTCATATCCCACAATAATTTTATTTTAGAATCATGTAAATACTAAATATGAAGACTGCATTTATTCTCAGAGATTCTTAGAATTACTACTAGATGGCGGTTTTACTAAACAAATATTTTAACAAATTTTACTTAATACAACTTGAACGCTACTCTGCTTGAAAAAGTGAAAGTCTGTTGTCTATTTTAAACATTAAAATAATTTGAACTCACTACTGATACTTCTGCATGTAAATTTTTTAGCAAAGATTTTTTCGAATCTTTACTTTCTGCTGTCTTTCAGACATATGAAAATAGGGCCATATGAAAGTATTATTTAAAATATAAGCCTGTTGCCTGATGTGTTTCGGCAAAAACAACTTCGGATTGAATTAGCTTAATATGATTTAAACATAATTGTACACTAACAAAACAGTTACAGTTAGTTTAGTCTTCTTCCACTTTCCATCCTTCTCTAATAAGGAAAGAATGGGAAGCGGAAGAGTATTTAGTCGGGCAAGGATTTGGAAAGGAAAAATAAATATCCTATCTGTTACCTCCTCAATCCATTAAAGGCAGGTAACGCATCTGCAACTCATTAGCTTGTTTCTATGGGTCGCGATCACTTAATATCAGGTCATAAAATATATTCAAGAAAATGTTTGGTTTACATATAAATTCTAAAACCGATCCTTGAGAAGTTTTCACTTCGTTGGCTACACCCGCTAATTGCAGGCAAGCTAACCGATAACTTGAAAATGATATCAAATATTGATTATTTCAAATCAAAAGCTTTAAAACATATAAAGACTTAAGGTACCTTTATAACTTTAGACAAAAACGGGTATTTCTTAATCTTTCCTATGAAAATCTTACTATCTCTGAGCACCCCTCCCCCCTTTTTTAGTCCCCGCCATGTCGCGCGCAGGCCGATGCACAATTGATTACGTCACGCTGCATTCGCTTAGGGCTGTCTCGCATCAGTTTTTAAAATGAATTAAACATAAAAAATTGTTTTAAGTTATTACCCCAGCAAGTTGGTTCGTTGGGACATTGTCAAATTAACATCCTGACGTCAGCCGTTAATAAAAAGGTATAGCTAACAAAATGATTTTAATAGTGAATTGAATTTATTAATAATTATGGAATTATTGTTGTCAAAAGATAGGGAGTTATAAAGATATCGTTTAAAGATAAAGCCAAATATTTATATGTTTTCTAATTCTTTTTTAGGGAGAAGGTCACGAACTTACGTCACCAAAATGGAACCAGGTGCATTAGAAATTTGCTACGGTAATATCTAAAAGAGGTAAGAACATGTTATCAAAAACATTTTTGTAGTAGATGTTAAACCAGATACCGTCTCATGTAGTGGAGGAGATTTGTTTAAATACTTCAAAAAAATTATATTTATAGTGATTTTAATTCCTAAAGCATAACAGCCCGAACCCGAGTAATGTCGCATCTATTTTTACCCTCATTCTATATAATTTCGAGGGTATTTTCTTCAAAATCGGTCTAGTCGTTTAGACTACAGGAGGTGCCAATAGGAAGGTCATACACATACACATACCCGTACAGATTACCCTCCTGTCAGTCGGGCAATAATTGACCTACTTACAAAGATTTTTTTTTCTTTATATTGACATAATATTTTTCGACATGATTTTTTTTATATATTCTATAGTATAATGGATATTTTTTAATTAAAAATCAATGTAACAACCCTAGTTGGTCGCCACAAAATTTTTTGGACGATTTGGCAGTTCTGCCATTGAGTACAACATTAATGCATAGTCTGAAGCATAAGCGATGAGCGATTTTATTTATTAACACCAGTACAACAGCTTTACAGATTAGTTCCAATTATATGTATGATAAACGTAACAACAGTTATACAAATATAAGTGGAAACATAGCAATAAAAAAATGTGTGAGTACGTATGTACGGACGTAAGAAGTTATACTTCTTTAGCGTAACCAAACAATAAAATTTTATCTCGTTTGCCAGTACTTTTTGTTTGTGAAAAAAGACAATAAATACAGTTGAACAGTTTAATTAAGCACTCACGAGGTTGGTGTGGCTTTTAGTTGTCGCGTAAAAATTCTCTCTCATAATTCTCTCCAAACGCGTCAAAAGAATTATAACTTCGAAAACCACAATACTAACAAATAATATAAACACTACATGGTTAAACAGTTTAGTCTTCCACACATTCGTATGCAGCCTACGTGAACTTAGATTCTTTAATAATAAGTTTTAGTTGAACGCTTCAGATACCTAGTGTCTAAATTTATACGTTAGGAGGTAGCAAACTAGCAAACGAGCAAGCAGGTCGCCTGATCTTAAGGGATCGCTACCCAGCTAGCCTACTTTTGTTGTGTTGTGCAAAGAGCGAAATCACAAATAGAGATTAGGGGGAAAGAATTAGACATTTGATATCTCATCAATCATCCAGACGAAACGCAAACGATGACTATGGTCAGAATTTAACTTAAATAACTCAAATAAGCACTGCCGACAGAAGTGAAAACTCGAAGCATTTGGGAAGGCACGACAATAGTTCAAAAATAAATAATAAACAAAATTGAATACATGAAAAATAAACGAAAAAAAGTTCGTCCACACTGTTCCAAATTCAAATGACGTTGCTGACGTATATTGAGCACGTTGTTCACGCGTAACTATAAGATTTTCCCCTACCAAATCTAACGCGGCTCAAGAAGTTTCACTTCAAAAATTAGAACACCTTTGTTTTAAATAGATTTAAGACCAGGTTAAGACGTGTCCTGAAAATGTATAAATATGCTTACGTATATATATAGTGCGCACGGCGGGGTATGAGATTTGGCAAATTTAAAGTTAGCAAGAGAAGCGGTAAAAGGTAAAATTTATATTTATAATGGGTTACATATTATACCTTCACTTAAATAAATATTATAATACACTAATTAGTACAGTCGTCTCTTATAAATAAGTAATTAATTATAAAATTTCTAGACCTCTGCTTATGACTTGCGCCGACGTAAGGCGATCGCTTGCAGCGATGTATGACATATCGTCTGCCACTTAAAGACTCGAGTGTCACACCTATCGCTTATTTACTGGCCCACCCTCGCCACAAGTGTCTTAAAGATTTGTGTGTGAAGAAAGTTTAGTAATTGTTGAGTGTTCTTAAAGATTTCATGGTCTTTTAAGTAGCTAGTAACTCAGCTATTGACTTTCAATAAAGAATATGCTCAAGCCCGTAACCCAGAGGGGTAGGCAGAGATCATGAATTTCCATGCGATCCTGGTTCACCTCTCTCGCTTTTACATCCATACATCTACACATACATGCTCGTCGGTTACGGGTACTCCTTCTATCGCCCTTCTTTAGCATGTCACTTATCTGATCGATCAATCAAATCTATGTAGCAAAAATGAGTGGCAGTGTTGGCAGGGGCGCCCTAAAAATTCAAGAAAAATAAATAAAAAAGATCGTCGAAACTGTTCCAAATTCTAATAAGCATGTTGTGGACGCATGTTGCGCATGTTAACACGAACCTGAAAGATGTTGTACCCCTACTAAATATTGTCTAACGCGGATAACCATGGGTTCCCACTGGCGTAACATATCGCGAGCTGTCCCTCTTCCTTTCTCTCTTAAAAAATAACTGAGATGACACTATGTTTTCAGCTGCGTAAAAGTGTTTTAACTTGAAACTGTTAGCAATATTTCATTCATGTCACGGAGAGCAAGGTTCAACGCACACTTTTATATAATATATATAAATTCGGGAGGAATTCTGTCCGTTTGTTCTTACCTAATAATTTTGATGACATTTGGTACGGACTAATTGTAGCGGAAATAAAACCGAGTTTAAAAATCCAGAAGGTTATTTGGTAATAATATTTTAAAAATAAAAAATCCAACTTCAATTCGCGAAAATAAATCTATCAGATCGGAATCAAATTTAAATGTGGCCAATCAGATACAAGAACTATCAATTTCAAAAAGATTTTCTTCATCTTCTTCTTCTTTTAACTTCGAAAAAAACCTCCATTATGAAGACAGATAAAAAAAGAGTGGCAGTGTAGGTAGGGGACATTCTGGAAGAACTTATATCGATCAAATTGGTGACACGCTACAGAAAGGTGACATTAAGAGCACCCGTAACCAATAACAGATGTATGAATGTAGACGAAGCGAGAGAGGTGGATAAGGACGGTACCATATGGAATCCAGTAATCTCGAACCGCTCCCAGAGTCACTGGTAGAAGTGCTACTTCGTTATATTTAATTAAGTATAAACAGTTGAACCCGTTAAAGAAACTCGAAATAAGTTTCCTAGTTTTAGTGAGCAAAGACGCGGGTACATGCTAGTCGCACATATTCATAACTTACCACTAACAATATGTAATTTCGTTTAAACCAATAAATTTTGTGGAATATCGACTTGCGACGACAATCGCAAGGTGCGGTAAGTACGAAATTTTATTATGTAAAAAAAATATCTTTTTAGTGATGGGAAACGCATGAGCTTAACATCATGATATCGATCAAAAGGGAGACTACACTACATACTTCATGGTGTTACCATACAAAAAATTATACAGATATCACTTTCGTTTAATGTCTTTTTTTCACAAACAAAGAGTTCTGGAAGACGGGATAATATTTTCTGTTATTTTTGTTTTGTCACCGTAAAGAACAATAACTTCTTAAGTTTTATTATAAAAGAAGGTGGAAAATGAGCAATTCAACCGATATTAAGTCACCGCTACCCATAAGCACCTGCAGCAAGCAAATGAGTTGTAGATGCGTTGCCTACCTATAATGGACGTAAGAAGACTGTCCCGCGAAATTCTCTTACCCTTCCCATCCTTTCCATGTTAGAAAAGAATAAGAAATGGAAAATTATTAGGTTTACGCCTCCGGCGCCTCACTTGTCAGATGAAACGCAGAATACTTCTACTTCACGCCTATCTTCTGTCAGATCGTGGTAAATCACCGGCCGATACGAGCAACCGATGTTGTTGTTGCAGGCTCTACCACTATGAAATTGCGTACATAAGTATAATATATAAAAATAATAAGTGCGTAGTACGCGAGAGAGGTATGCCAGGATCGCGCCAAATTGAAATCTATAATTTCTGCCTACCATCTTGGTTACGGGCGTGAGCGTATATTTATTTATTTATTATTTAGAAAATAACAAAATCTTAAAATATTTATCCTACCAAAATTAATAGCCGGCGACTAAAAATTCAACTACATTGAATTTTATCTCGACATAGTTTCAAATCTTATTTATCTACATCTGTACCATGTAATAAAATTATCGATACATTCAGAAGTCGACTGTGTACATCACTATTCCGCGTCATATGGTCCGATATGGCGCGATGGAATGAATATGCGCGCGCGCAACCCGGTACAGTCGAATACAATGTCGTTAGTGGCAAAAATTAATGTTTCCGTTCTCCAGCAACTTGCAACCCCACGGCGTTTTAATCAGATATTTTATTATGGGCAATAAATAAGTTTAATAGTACGTTATTCTTGAAGGAAATTCACTTTACCTTCCAATTATCTCTAGACGTCTGATTTGTGAGGGTATTATTGAAACTGTTCACAACGAAAACAATGTATATCAAGGTTCATATTGAAAATTGGCAAGTTTAAATTGATTTATTGGTCATATTGCGTGTTTCTTACATACATTCGTTTCATCTATATGGGTGCTTTCTAGTTGCTTACTAAAAAAAGTATTTAAAACAAGTATATTTAGATCCTGGATTAAAATACGTAGATTTTTGTTTTTAAATAATCGTGGTTTTTTAAAGTACTTTATACATTAAAAAAAAGCCACGCAAAGTTCCCGTTACGTATAGTTAATCGATTGGTTGGTGGATTGGTTGCTCGACTGGTTTGTCGACTGGTTAGTCGAATGGTTAATCGACTGATTGGTTGACAGGTTGGTTAACTGGTTGGTTGACTGGTGGTCGACTAGTTTAATATATAATCAAGATTCTGATCAAATAACAGATGAGGGTACATATTATGTGGTATCATAGATCATAATAAATTCGTGTTAAGAAGTGTGGAAATACATCTATACATATAATAAAAATGTAACTGATCGATGTCTGTACATGGAAGATATTTGAGAAAAACTATTATTGGGGGCCTTCATAAACGCAATAAAACCCAAACCAATGATAATTGGAATTTTTGTCTGTTTGTCTGTGCGTTTGTTACAGCTAATCTCAGAAACGGCTTAACTGATTTGGGTGTGGTTTTCACTAATGAACTGTGATAAGCTTCACTTAACATTTAGTGTTTGTTTTATGTCAATCGTCTTATAAATAAAAAAGTTATATCAATTAAAAGAACCATATCAAACATTAGTTCTATAAAAATGCTATAAAATAGAGTACTATTAAGTAGGTAACATCATTTCGTTTAAGTAAAATTGCAGGGCGGGTGAAACTGTGGGGCACAGCTAGTATATAATACAAGCATACTCTATATTAACTTTGTAAATATTACAAATAAATAATATTCTAGCAATAAGATTGTATCAAAGCACAGTTAAACCGTAACTTCTTGCTTACGTTAAATATAGTCTACTAACCTCCTTCCAGTCACTTTAGTTGCTGACTGTACTTTCATTTATAATCACCGCCGCGCCGTAGTTCGAACGCGTCGCGCCTTCGCCTTTCAACGAAAAACAATTCCAGTCACAACGCGAGTGAGTGACCACGGCAATAGCAACAAGATTTTTGCATGACAAATGCACCGACATTACTTCTTACAAGGTTATAGGCCCACCAGATGAACCGATGATCTAGTCGAGCTTGCAGGAGTCAACTGGATGAGGGCAAATCTCTGTGGCGATTAATGGGGAATAATATCGAATATGTGCAATGTATTGAACGTAACATATCTAAACTATGAATAAAACCAAGATTACTTATAGTTTAGACTAGCTGTGCCCCGCGATTTCACCCGACCCACAATTTTACTTAAACGAAATATTTACCTACTTAATACTACCCTAACGTCATCATCATCTCCCTGCCCTTTTCCCGCGTATGTGGGGTCGACACAATATGACCGCAGCACAGTTAAATTGATATAACTTTTTTATTTATAAACCGATTGAGATAAAACAAACACTAAATGTTAAGTGAAGCTTAACACAATCGACTAGTGAAACCGCAACCAAATCGGTTAAGCCGTTTCTGAGATTAGCGGTAACAAACGCACAGACAAACAAACATACAAACAAACAGACAAAAATTCTAATAATCATTGTTTTGGGTTTTATTGCGTTTATGAAGGCCCCGAGAACAGTTTTTCACAAATATCTTCCATGTACAGACAATGATCAGTTACATTTTTATTATATGTATAGATATGTTACGTTCACAGTAATTTGCACTGAAATTTGTTCAGCCTGGTTCCGCGTAGCAAACTGCATTGACTGATCACTTGTAAGTAGAACAAAAGATACGAAACAGCACGCAACTGAAAGAGATAGCTGTATATTTAATAATATCATTGATTATAACTTAATAATTATAACCATTAATCAGGTAATCCAGCAGTCGATCTAGCCGAGCTTCGACTCCCTAAAGCATCCTCGAATGGGAATTTTAAACGCGTTTGGTGATAGCCCAAGCCTCCCAAGCCAGGCAACTTCATAGAGGGTCAGGCGTGCATTTAGAAGTCGGCAACCTCCCAAAACTATTATATTTATGAAATCGTGTAAGAACTATACTTCAAAGAAAGATAAGTGTAAGAACATTACATTTCACAATTAATTAATTAATTTTATGATGTATACTCAATATTATATACACAACTAATAATAAAATTTTAACAATAACAATGCGACGCCATGACATGTTATAAGTGTTGCCAACTACATTACAAAATTATGTTTTTTTTTAATAAAGATTTTATGGCCTGGTAACAAGACCTTTAAGCCAAACAAAATTATGTTAACACTAAAAATACAACGAAATATAAATGGCCATAGATTAAAAAATCGAGCTTCACTTTTGAATGTTGAATTTGTATGGAACGCGGTAACTCGAGGTACATGAATCTATGCTTCGGATACTCCTGAGATGTCATAAACAGTGACAATATGTCCGTCTATTGAATTGTTGGATTGTATTTCGTTTATTCTTTTCTAGTTAAAGTTTAAACTTGTTTTTAGGGTGTTGTAAATACATTAATATTAGTAACATTCCTTGAACATTATGTAGGTCACGTGTTTACGTGTAGTTTTCTTTATTTTTGGCGCGTACAGCGTCTGACGAATGACAGATGTTAAAAATAACTTTTTTTCTCAATGATACTTTACACCGGCCAGTGACACGTCGATCTCTTTCGTTTTTAAATGAAACCTTTTTTGTTTAATTTTTTATTTTATTTTAAACTAGCTGTTGGATGAGGCTTCGCAAGAATTCATGTCTTATTTTCTTCGCTTCACATATTAATATTTGTATTTATAGGTGAATTATCATCAAAAAGTTGTTATTGTCGAAACATTATACGAAGTAGCATAGCAACCATAAAGTATTACCATGGCAACCGAAATTAAAAATGACGTTAAGATTATAAAATTATTAAAACTTTCGTGAGACATTACTAACTGTTTGTAAAACGGCTTTACTCACATACCGGTATTGGCACCGACAAGACCTGTCGGAGGTAATTTCTCAGGGTGAGTGGGATTAATTGGCGGTCGCGCCCCACCTCACACAGAGCGGCCTGAAGAAGGACCTCCGAGAGGTCCGAAACGTGTCGGTATCAACACCGGAAAACGCGAACGTGAGTAAAACCGTTTTATAAACGGACATTGAGATATCTTAACCCGATTTCTTCACTTTTGCATAAGATTTTTCAAACTTTTTCCTTCGTAGAAACATTATGAACAAATAAAAAAGCACAACAAAAAATGTTACATCAAATACGTGGAGCTTTCTGAATAATATTTAAATATTATAAATGTAGAAAAAAATACGTTGAATTAAGACATTAAATCAACGAGGAAAGCAGGGCTCTGAAGCGATGTCATTAGTATCAAAAATAATACAATACTTTTAAACCATATTTTCTTTACACAAGAAGATGGCAAACGAGCAAGCGGTTCACCCGGAGTTAAGCAAATGCTACCCATCCCCAACAAGCAAATAAGTTGCAGATGTGTTGCCATTACTGGACAGGAAAATGGATATTTCCTTCCTATTCATCATCTCTCCCGTCAATTCTTCTCCCATTGAATTTCCATCCTTTATAGGAAACGACGGGAAGGGGAAGAGAACTGACATCGGGCCTACGGCACCTCACTCATCAGACGAAACGTAGAAATACTTCTACTTGACGCCTGTCTTCTATGAGGTCGTTGTATTTCACCGGTCAAGCCGATTAGTGCAACAAATGTTGTTCTGCGCCCTGTTAATTAATTTGGAGGTCCAAAGACTACTTGAAATTAATTTATTTATTAAAAGACTTTTGTTATATAATTTCAACCGACAATTTCTGTCGGATCTGAATGACTGTCTACATTTTCATAGTCTTTATCAGCTTAGTTTATGTGGCGGATAAATGAGACATAGTTTAAAATATCGCACAATGAATAGTGTTGTCGATGATAATGTATGCATAATGATAGATTGTATGAGACAGTGGCTTTTCACAACAACAACAAAACAACAAACAATGTTCCATACATAAAAACTATGTATGGAACATTGTTTATTATATTGATAATTGAATTATACATTGAACATTATACTAAGTAATTATTTTTTAGTTTTGGCAGACGTTCAAGGAGAACTTATATCAGATTGGTGACATACTAAAGAAGGGTAAGGTAAGGAGTACCCGTAACCGACGAACATGTATGCGTAGATGTATGAATGTAGAAGAAGCGAGAGAGGTGTGCCAGGATCGCGCCAAATAGAAATCCATAATCTCTGCCTATTCCTCTGGGTTACGGGCGTGAGCGCATTTTTTTATAGGTAAAATAATTGCTTAGTATAAGTGCCCACTGTTCGTAGAATTGATTGCCTACTAAAAGCAAAGGGTACTGAAAACACGTCTTTTTCGAAAGCGACGGCTTTACGGGCCGCCGTAGACTGCTTTGAGCAGTCGAGACCAAATGCACGAGAGGTGTCGTGTTGCGGTTTGGAATCGACATGAAAGTTGTGTACAATCGCAACTCAGCAACTCCCATTCGATGGAAACGGTCGGAGCTAACCCATTCAACGTAGGCTCTTAGGGCTGCCATAGGCGGACATGCTTTGAGTAGTCAGTGCCCACACCTTAAAGCGTTCGTTGTTGAGCGAACTACAGTTTTCTAAAACTATTTCAATTTTGATTAAAATCTGCTGTCCTCTTCCAGCCGGCCTGTGTGAACGGACACTTAAATTTCAATTTCTATCTCTGTCTAACCCATTAGTATGAAATAGTATTTATGTATATTCGAATTGTTAACTTCGCCGTAGAAAGAGCACGCGAGATCATCAATTTTAATAATACTACCGATAAATTACGAGCTGTCCGAACAATGAGGCGACTCCGCCAATCAGAACGATTCCTGAATTGTCCCTAATGGACTGCTCCAGGTCCTCAATGAGGACAAAGACCTTGACCTCAACTGAATCTGTATCAACCGAAATAATTCTGGTTCGTCTTTACCTGTACTTACTAAGCTTTATCTAGAGACTAGCTGTTGACCGCGGCTTCACACATTCATTTGTTATTTTCTTTACTGGAATATTTTGTAACCTTATTCCGTATAAATTAAGGTGCAATTATAATTTTTTTTATAAAAACAGGTAAAAAAACATATGAAAAAGTTGATATTGTAGTAAATATCATTGGTTGTTGCATAACAACCACATAGCGTTACCATGGCAACCTGCATTAAAAATTAAGATGCGTAATTTGTAAAGCCATCATCATCTTCCAGCCCCCACACATGTGGGGTAGGTACAATATGATTGTAGTCCATCCTGTATAGGTTTTGGCTACGGTTTTTACGGCAGACCGTCTACCCGAAGCCATCCCTCCTGGGGAATAATTGATTGTACTTGAGTTTTGTTTTATAAGTGTGGTCAAATACAATTCCATTGCTGCCGAGATAGTCAAATGACACGAGGACTGTTATTGGTCGGGCTCATCCCTTCTCGTCAGGTCATTATCAGATCGGCTTTCAACTCTTCTGTGACAATAATCTCTAATTCTAATTTAATTTCGATTCCTGTAGAACCAGCGCCCTCTTCCGTCTTCATGGGACTCCGCTAGTATCACTTCTGTATCATTATACTTAACGTGCTTACTCTTGTTGATTTCGGAACAATCGAAGGCCTGCGTTAGACATTCAACATAACATTTACATCAGCTTTCGAACTATTTTCTCATTGGAAGCATTGTCAATATATGAGCAAATTGATAATGCACACACACATTACCTTTAGAAACCTCGTGATCGTCGTCTGGTCCACGTCAAGATTGATTGTTGTTGCTTTCAGTTTTTGTAAAGTAATTATGTAATAGCTGCTATGATATTTACGATTAAAGAATTGATTGCTGGACAGCAAAAGCTGAGCAACTCATCATCAGTTTCATCGCATGATGAAATCGCATATAAAGGCGGCGATGGCTATAGGACGGCGCCTGAGCTCTTGGACCTCAGCTCGGGCAGGTAACCGGGAGGCGACCGTGGTGTAAGGTCAGTTGGCTTGAAACTCCTTAGAATTTTAGAATATTTTTTACAATAGTGTAAAAGAGTTTTTAGTATTTCGAGCAATAAACTCTGTCCACCCCTTTGACGACGATGCTGTTTGCGTTTTATATATTGTAATTGGTAAATAGAAAATTGTCTTTTAAACGTATTGTTATGAATATATGTTATTTATTTAGGTCAGTGTGCGCAGGAGTCGAGGCGATGGCAAACAGCGCGACCAAATTAAAAGGCTACCTGGGCGGGCCCTTTGTGATATACAGGTTGTTGCAATTTTCTATATTCAATATTATTTTTAATTTTTTGGGGCATTTTTTCCTTTTTTTTATGTAATAAGGTGGCAAACGAGCAAGCGGGTCACCTGACCAGTTATGTGATCGCCACCCATAGACATCCGCAAAAAGCACATGCGTTGCCCACCTTTAATGGACAGAAGAAGGCGTAGAAAGAACCTGTCCCTGTCCAATCCTCTTCCCGTTCCCATCTTAACCTTATGAGGAAAGGGTGGGAAGGGGAAGAGGACTGAAATTAGGCCTCCGGCACCTCACTCATCAGACGAAACGCAGAATACTTCTACTTTACGCCTGTTTTCTGTGAGGTCGTGGTATTTCACCGGTCGAGCCGGCCCATTCGTGCAACAGATGTTGTTGTTGCGGGCTCTACCACTGTTATTATTCTTTATTATTATATACTTTATTATATACTCCTTTATTCTTTATTAATGAATCAAGCATCCTCCAGGCAAACAGTGACCTGCCAGCCGCAAGAATGGGTACACTCGCAAGAACTTTATTGTAAACAGAAAGTCTGTCCATGAATGTACTGTGATCTGGCAAACGTTTTGAAGACACGCAGTGGACCGTCTTCAGCTGTTGAATTAGCGACAAATGGGGAATTAAATGGAAGGAGAACCTACGATGAATAAGAACTAATTTCGGTTGCATCTTGATGACGTGAAGACGATGGGATTCGGAAAGCATGAGGATAGTCTAATTATAATGATAAGTTGTATCATTGCTATCGTTTAGCTTACGATCTCAAAGGGTCAAAGCCTCGTATTGTTCTTGTGTTGAATTGTCACAAATGAACAGGGCCGTACTCAACGGTGAAATAAAATTATTATTTTTGTCGTTTTTTTCTTAATTTATTCAAGTTGTAAATCATATTCATAATATACCATAAGCTAATTGTATTTTATTATAAGAACGTTGACGAAATTATATTCATTTGGCTCATAACCAAATTCTTCTAGGGTCTAGTGAAGTATCATTTTAAACCGGGGGCAGTCACCTTCTTTACAGAGAGGACTATTAGATATTTACTATAAGAATTCTTGATTTTTTTTGAACCAGTTGTAATCACCTACTTATGATTAAAAACCGTAAAATTTACTATTGTGTTACAGCAAGTGTCACAGATCACCGTGCCATGTCCATAGGCGATGGTAACAATGGATGGATGGTGGATGGACAAAGTGTAAGTGTAAGGCTAGTCCGACCCTGTTTATATTTACTGCGCACAAAAGCGCCGCGTATTGCGGCATTATGTCCAAATTATAGGCATTACAGGTGCGATACGGCGCAGAGCCATCGAAGGTAGGCGATTCGCGCTGGTAGATCACTGTCCTTACCATTTCTAGTCACTAGTTAGATGCGGCCTGCCGATGTAACTTACACGTAACTGTACTCGTATAGGGTTGCCACAAATTTGTCGATGGTAATGATTTTGGATAAAAAAAATTTTATGATTGATTGTATTTCGTGGGTATTTACGTATGTCTTCTTTTGTGACCTCTAGTAGCCGTAGTACACACAGTAAACGTCTGTGCCGAGTTTGAAAAGTAACGTGACATTCGATTGGTAATCGACGGTACTGTAAAGTATCTTCTATACACTATCAACGATTACGTACGACCGCCCTAATCCATCGTATACGTTATTACATCCTTCTCACAAGACGTTCTTATTCTTTCTGTTCAGCTCCTAAAATTCATAGCGTGATGTTATTAGTCTATGACGTTCCTATGGGTCCTTCAAATGTAAGAATAATTTTTGGTAAACTAATTAAATAACGGCTCAACTCACGTGTAGTTCGGTGTATGTCCTAGTTTCGAACCCGTCGAGGTCCCTTCCTAGCGTTGAGTTGAACTGGGATTAGTTCGTGAAAACTGTGCGACAGACTAATCCCAGTCCCGCACGAAGCTAGTCGGTACATATACTGGACTAAACGTGAGTTAATCTGTTATTTAATTGATTTAATACAAATGTCTCACGAAAGCTTAAGTAATGTTAAGAATTTTTCAAATCCGATTGGTAGTTCGAGTGACTAGCGTGGTCAAACAAACTCTTTAAGCTTTGTTATATTAAAATATAGATAAATAATATCCCATTTTATTCGCGTAGCATGGTCACCCTACACCAACAGACTATGGAAAATACGCAATCTAGATTGTGCATTCCCAACTCTCACTGCCTGAGGGCGGGAATAGAACTACTAAGGGCCTTTAAAGTTATTGTCTATTTGACAATATACCCATATTGAACTATTTATGACATTAATACTTTGTAACGTAGCAAAAAAGCAACGATGTAAAGGCAAAGATGAGAATGTCTGTAGATGGTGCACTGCTTTCGTAGCGAAGAGCTTTATTAAGCGCTGTTACGAATAATGTTTTAAAGTTTTCGAACTGCTTACGAACATAGCCGTAGGTATCTATTAGTTGTATTTGCGGACCGAGAAGACGTCGTCCTGCCTGAATTTTTTGTATGTTGCGAGTTCAGCTAACATTTTATCAATATAAAAAATACACAGGCAGTCTACAGACAGAAGTGAACGCGTAGAATAGGCGGGAAGGCGCGACAATAGTTCAAAAATAAATAAAATAATCAACAATATTAAGCCCTTGTTTTTTAACAGTAAAATTTTAAATTGAATACAAGAAACATCAATGAGAAAAACTTTGTCGAAACTATTTTTCAAAAAATTCAAATAAACATGTTACTGACGCGTGTTACTAACGCATGTTGCGCATGTCGTTCACGCGAATCTATACGATTTTAATCCATGAAATATCGTCTAGCGCGGCTAAAGAAGGTTTCATTTCCAAAATAACCTGGAAATCGACGCCAGCGCCACCTACCACGTTCAATTGTGAATCTAAACTCAAACATATACACATACAAAATTGTATCAAAATCTGTCCAGCTGTTTCTTAAAAGTTTAGTCACATACATGCGTACTGAAGAAATACAATTTCTTATAAGATATGTAGCATATTGTTAAATCAAACATCCTGTATACCAAGTTAATAATTTGGCCCAGTCATTTCGCCACCCTGTACAAAGGAGCTCTCGACGTGAGAAAAAGGTGTCAATTCCACAATAATAATACACCGCTTTTGAATTGGAGATGAACAAAAAATACTCAACGGTTAGGAGTGATCATTGCTTACCAAGGATAGGTTCCGTAGAGTCTTGTATTATGAAGCACTCACGTCCGTCGCCTACAGATAACACACCCACGGTCCTGTGAAATGTCAGTTAAATTTTACATCTAATGATTTTTTAAATTATTGTATATATATAATCAGAATTAAACAATCATTCCCAAGGAGGGTTGGCGTCAGGCAGGCGGCCGGTCGTAAAAACTATAGCCAAAACCTATACAGTATGGACTACAATCATGCTGTGCCGACCTCACAAGAGTGGGAAAAGGGCAAGGAGATGATGATGATATATATAATAAGAATCTAAGAAACGGCTCCAACGATTTTCATGAAATTTAGTATGCAAGGGTTTTAGGGGGGGATAAATCAATCTAGCTAGGATTCATTTTTAGAAAATGTCGTTTTATTCGTGTTTTCAGGCAAAGAACAAATACCGAGGAAAGCGGTCATCTAGGTATGATATTATACGAATAATAAATGTCTATTCCGTAACACGACAATATAAAAAACAAGGCCGGTCCACATAGCTAGTTAATACTTATATGTATTGCCGACTTACACAGAATGTTACACTCGAGTTCAATTTGACGTCTACATTTACACAATAACCCCAAGAATCGCCAACGACGAGTTACGGAAGGGTTCAACCTAACATGGTTTTTATGATATAACAGAGTTGGCCCCAGATTTAGCTCGGTAACTCACTTGTGATTTAGCAATCTAAGATATAATCTAAGTCCTGATCAAATAACAGATGAGGATATACATTTCTTATGCCTATCTTATACTAGGGTGGATATGTTTGTGGGTTGGTCGTTCATAAAACAATATAAAGTATGTGCATCCATTTTTTCGTATCAAACAACAGAACCCTAAAAATATCGTAAAAGATAGCTGGCCAGTTAAAAGACGCCGGTCGAATTAAAAGCAAAAAACAAAATGGACGCAGTCGAGTGCGAGTCCATTGAATCTTCACCAAGTGCCGATATTGTATCGCATCGCATGAATACCCCCTCTTTTGTAAGTGACAGATACAAATTTTATTTTTAA
>JWHW01026696.1:21379-44481 GCA_000931545.1 Papilio glaucus
ATTGTAACAATCGATTTATGGCCAGTAGTAAATCAAGCCACAAACTTAATACAGTTAGAGATTAAGTTTGTGGTTTGATTTAAAAGTAAATAGGTTTCTTCTAGGTAGACAAAGTCGCGGCTATCAGAGCTTAGGCTATTGAAATTTCGCTAGCTGGTACGTTTTAAATTGAAATCTAGCAATGTTTGCTTACCCTCTTTGCGCTGATATTTATAAAACTCTATTTAAGATTTTCAAACTGCATTCTTAGAACACGGTTATCATAACATTGCGGAATGCCCGCGTCAGATATATTTATTATCTGTGGCGAGCAATGCTTTTCTTTTTATCTATTTTTAAAAATTACACAAAGTGTAACAACATACTTGGCGAGCTAGCAACATTTTAGTTATATGTATAACCTACATATGTACATTGCCACAGATCAAATAAATAAATTCATACTATGCGACCCCAACCCAACCCAGAGGTGTAGGCAGAGACTCCTCTCTCGCAGAGTGAGAGAAGTCCTCTAGGGTAACCTCGTGCCTTATTCAAATATGGCGCTCATTATTAGCGCTTTTTGAACTGACGCCGTTATAAATAAAAAATTGAGGAGTTTTTTTAAAACGTTCTGTTTGACAATTTTTTTATTTAAAACCATATATATGAATAACTATGTCAAAACTAGAGAGGGGGTTTGGCATATACTGCGGGTAGTCACCGAGGCCGTGAGGGCCCGGGGTAAAAAATTATAAAAAAAGAGAGAGGTACCTTATGGACATCCGGTTGGAACGGAATTCCTATCGTTTTAACTGGTTTGTGTTTGTAATTTGTATTAAAAAGTTAAATTTAAATATTTTTGCATATTCTCAAACTTGTCGTTTTAGTTTTTTAGGTGATCAAGGTATCAAATTATAGATCAATATATCACTGTATAAGACGATTTTCACGGAATACATTTTCGGTGTAAGCCCCCAGCCCAAAAACAATCGAATAACGTGCAATAAAGAACTCCGTTCTTAAAATTGGTCACGATTGGTCCGCTTAGGTGTGTCCGTGGCCTAAATACAAGAATCCGTCAGTAAAAGAACAGAAATCTTACAGTAGTCGCGTTTAGTCGATGTATAGCTCCCTTCCATCCGACAGCATATTTACGGGTCGCGTCTATCTTACGGGCCTGAATTAACCAGCCCTGGTACACAAGAAAGTCCATTGTGATTGCGAAAACATGTTATCCAAAGTAGAACTTAGTAATGAACCGTTAAAACAAAACAAATATTATCGTATCGACATTCGATATAAAGTTATCTATCAAATAAATTGCTTTATCGATAACCTATGACATCACTAGCGGAAACACAATCGATATACTGTTAGTGAGGGGTACCGCACTAAAATTAATTGACACATATACATTTTATCACAAATCGATGTTATCGGTTCGAATGAAATATTTAATAATTAAAAAGTTATCTCAGATTATCTATGGATCTTAATAACAACTAGAGAAAGCCGAAAGTATTAATGTACTGTCAGTTCAATTAACATAAATATTCGTAATCTTCATAACTACACTAGTGGACCGCCCCGGCTTCGCACGGCACGCCGTAGCACTATAAAAGTCGAGATAAAACTATGCTATCTTTTAAGTTAGATCGAACTGCACATGGTGTGCGAATTTTATTATAATCGGTTAAGTGGTTTAGAAGTCCATTGAGGACAAACATTGTGACACGAGATTTATATATATAACTACATATTGTACGAGCTAAACAAACTCCCTTTCCCGGACCAGTTTCAACGAGATAAACTTAACTTGAATATTTAACAGTGGTAGAGCTCGCAACATCTGTTGAACGAATGTGAATGGGATGGGAAGGGGAAGAGGAAGAGGGCCGGCACCTCACTCACCAGACGCAACGCAGAATACGTCTACTTGACGCGTGTCTTCTGTGAAGTCGTGGTATTTCACCAAGCCGGCTCATTCATGCAACAGATGTTGTTGTGGGCTCTGTTAAAACCTAAAATTAACCCGTACAACGTGAACGTGAAGGTTACGTTTTCTACACTTTACTAGCGACCTGGCTTTGTACGGTTAGTTTCTCCATACAAACTTTCATCCCCTACTTTAGACCTTTAGGGGATGAATTTAAAAAAATCCTTGTCGTAGTTCTCGCCTACGTTATAACAGAAATCTCTGTGAAAATTTTCAAGTCTCTAGGCCCAGTAGTTTGAACTGTGCGTTCGAACGAAGCGATTTGATTCTTCCTTTATCGTGCGCACGGCAAAGGATTGGAATAAGTTGCCAACGGCAGTGTTACCGTACAATTATGACGTGGGCATCTACAAGAGAACAGTGAAGCTTTTACTAAATTAGTACGTACCATCTTTCCACCATTTAACATTGGGTTGGATTGCTGTCAAGCGATGATTTATTAATTATAAATAAAATATTTTAGTTAGTCTATTCGTGTATATTAAAGACTAGTTGTGCCCCGCGGTTTCACCCGCCCTGCAATTTTACCTAAACGAAATGATATTACCTAATACTACCCTAACCTCATTATCATCTCCCTGCCCTTTTCACGCGTTGTGGGGTCGACACAGAATGGCGGTAGTACAGTTAAATTGATATAACTTTTTTTATTTATAAGCCGATTGAGATAAAACAAACACTAAATGTTAAGTGAATACCACAATACATAAGTAAAAACCGAACCCAATTCGGTTTAGCCGTTTCTGAGATTATCGATAACAAACGCACAGACAAACAGACATACAGACAAAAATTCTAATAATCATTGTTTTGGGTTTTATTGCGTTTACGAGAACAGTTTTTCACAAATATTTTCCATGTACAGACAGCGATCAGTTACATTTTTATTATATGTATAGAAAACAATACTTTACTTACATGTAAGTCTTCACATTTCGAAATTTAGCCAAAAAAAATCTGATGCAAGATATTGTTCCAGCAACATCAAATTCATTTTAGCAAAGATATATCCAGATGGAGCATCCGGGACCCAAAAATGAAGCAGCCTAAATCTTCGTAAAATCCAGTTGTGATTCGTTTCCCGCCTCACAAATACAACATCTCAGTGTTTGTAATTAAAAAAAACGACAGTTTGTGCTATGAAATCATGTAAAACCTATACTTTCAAAGAAAGATAATTGACATGTTATAAGTGTTGTCAACTACATTACAAAATTATATTAACCCTAAAAATACAACGAAATATAAACGACCATAGATTAAAAAAGTGGCTTCACTTTTGTTGAATTTGTATGGAACGTAATAGCAAACTAGATCTGCCTTAAATAAATCTTTGTTCCATATTTATGTAGTTTTTATATTATATTGGATAACAATAATACAATTAAATTGTTTTTTGTGCAGAAATTAACTATCACCAGAGGAATTCGTATGGAAGTTGACAGATTCGAATGACGTTTATAAATGTGACGTTATCATTCTGATTGACGTTTCATGTGACATGGCGGCAAGCTGTATTTTATTTTATTAAAAAAATAATTAAATCGAAAATCAGTGTACTTTTTTGTAATTCTAATGTAGCAGGCAAAATATAATTTATTTTTTTAAGTGAAAACTTCTTTGGCCGCGTTAGACGATATTTGGTAGGGATGGCCTAAAGGTCTATGTTACCAGGTCATAAAAATAAAAAAATATATTTGGTAGGGGAAAATCTTATAGGTTATATACGCGTGAACAACATGTAACGCCGACGCGCAACATGCTATTTGAATTTGGAACAGTTTGGACAAACTTTTTTCATTTATTTTTCTTATACTTAATTGAATTTGAATGTTATTGTTGATACGGAAGTGTTCATTTTTGTTGAATATTTATTTATTTTTGAATTATTGTCGCACCTTCCTATCTGTTTTGAGTTTTCGTTTCTGTCGGCAGTCCTTATTCTTGTAGTGTCTCTTTTATTTAATAAGGAATCAGTCATTGTTACTGTCATTATGTCTAGTATTTTAACGTCAAAAAAGTTTATCTGTCTCGCAACTAATCTCCTGTCACGTGTACGATGCTGCGCAATTTCTTTTTATTTTACCTCTTTATGGTTTCCCATGTTCGCTTTTTTAATAATATGTAATATGAGAATACAGATTAAGAATATGCATCAAACATTCGTATCCCTTTAGCGGGGTCCGCGCAAAGCGATATCTGCGGGCGAAGACTGCTGCAAATCGACTATTTGTATGTTTACTTATAAGTTTTATATATACGATAATTTATTTAAAGGTGGGAATACACTATTGGATCGAGTTATCTCAAAATCTTAACAGCCTATTTATTTATTTACCATATTGGCTTACATTTACTTTAACGGCTTGACACTCTGATTTACAGTTTATAAATTGTTAACAATTTCACGTCAAACTATGAATGATTCGTTCAGTTCACAATTTGCTGAGAGTTTATATTATGCCTAGTCGGATTATAAAAAAATAAAGTTCACAATCGATTGATTGTGGTTGGAGTTCTCTTTCACATTTTGTTAAAATTAAAATCATCGAACGTTGATATCTTGTACTGAAATAAAATTTTAAATAAATCTAGTACTCACAAATAGTCTGAAACAATCTTGGAGACTGCGAGACAAAATGTGAGAAATATTTTTTTAACACCAAAATACCTGGTGCGGGATATCTGTGCTGGAATTATTAACCTATGCAACGCGTGGTCTGATCTTTTAAAACTAATTTAGATATAACAAAATTCAGACTAAATTAAACCTTATTACAAGGAAATACGTTTAGAACATGTGCATTGTTAAATTTGTTGTTATGTACGGAATCGAGAATAATAATTACTTTTAAGTTAAGCAAATACCAACCTTAAACATATGGTATACGGTATGTAGTGAACGCATTTCGAAATTGGTCGCAACTCACCGGTCATTTCAATGCAAGTACGTAACCTCAGTCGTCTCAGTATCGGGCAAAAGCCCAAGTCGAGTGGTTGTATGTTGTATGTGTGTTGCGCTGTACTCCCGCCAAAATCGTACGAACTAGTTTGACAAGTTGTGCATACAGATTATAAAAAAATATTCAATTAAAAAGTGAAAATTCCTTCAGTTCATCGAGTGTGAAGTTACTGAGATTTTTGTGTGACTGTGGTTTTATTTCTGTATTATTTTGGTGAACTTTTCATGTGCAGAAAAAAATTCTGGCAAATCCTATTTAGATTTGATACTGGAAAGGTAATGTACTACATTATTTAGTAATTTATTATTTTTTTCTAATTATCTAATTTAGTTAAAAATTGTGAGGTGCATACTATACTTTATCAAAACTTTTTAGAAATGAACCATGGACTAAATCCATTTTTATTTCATTAATATCTTTATTCTTATGTAAAAATTACTAAAAATGGTTTTATTATTATGACTCAGTTATGCACTTTTTATTGCCATAACTATATATTGGAACTGACAAGCTTTTTCTTCGCATATTTTACTATTGCGCGTTTTTAACAGTCTATTTGAATTCTAATTTTTAGGTTACTAACTTGTCACTGCCTGGAGCAGGCAACTGTACCTTGTTTCAAAGCAAGATGGGATTTTTTGGAAACAAAGGTTTTGTACGTTAAAACTATGAAATTCCAAAATATTTTCCAAAAACAACTTTCTCTCATATTACCTTATAACGTTAGCTATCCATATTACACAATTTCATTTCACTTCATCTCACGATTTTCACAAAATTACAACATTTCCGATGAAATTATAAAAAGTTTAATGGCCATGTATGGTAAATGATGTTTGTTTACAACAATCATATCTTGCAATGAAACAAGGTATACAGCTACACCGGGCTTGAAATTACAGAGCGTGGAAGGCGTCTAGGCTAAACCTCTTTAAGTAATTTAGCTCGAGAACTCCCTCGGAAGCCTCGGCTCGGGTCCTTGCTTTATTTATATTACCGTATTGGGATGTATCAATCATTTAATTGCCTCTGCACGTTTTCCTCATTCGTTCGGACATTAATGACGACTACATTTTTTTCTTTTCCTTAAATTTACATAATTAACTTTATAAATTAATGTTGCTTTTAGAATTTCTAAATATAACTGTTCTGGACATTATGGTTGAAGGCCAAGGTTACACGCGATTTCATTACATTCAGAACCGAAACGCCAATTGTTGTTAAGGGTAACTACGAAACAAAATCGTTGGTTCGTATCCGCCCTTCGCAAATTGTCGTGAATAGCCTCCTGACTTCACTTCTGATAAATCATAAACAAAGAATGTGTAACGAATCTAGTATTTTACGTTGAATGTCAGGGATAGGTTATGAACCTATCTGCTGTTCTGTAATAGAAGGTGACCGCTACCCATAGACCTCTGCAACATGCTAGTTGCAGATGCATTGCCTACCTTTAATGGACATTGGGGATAAACAGAAACAAGGATATTTCCTGTTCCTATCCATCCCCTCCCCCCTTAAATACTTCCATTCCCTTCCCATCATTACCTTAAGTATACTATGATTAGAACTTGGCACCTCAGTCATCGAATGAAACGCAGAAGCGTACTTCTTCTGCATGTCTGTTATCTGTGAGATCGAGACGACCCATATTTGCAACAGATGTTGTTGCGGGCTCTAACCACATTTAATAGTTGTCTAAATTAGCTTGACTGAGAAAAGACCTAAGGATGTGATTGCTGCATGTTAATATGTAAAGCTAAAACTTTTGGAACATTTTTAGGAACACCAAAATAATCTAAATGGAACAATTTAGATTCAGTTCACTGGAAGTGGCTGATAGTCGCACTGTTCTACAAAATTGGTACAAAATGTGACGTCAATATATTTTCCTTATGAACTTTATCTGAAATACGCATTTCACGGAATGTTCTTCTTTATTCTTTTTATTAAAACATGAAAATTAAGACATTTATTTTAAAAACATATACAACGTCTTATCCCCTTCACCCTCTCATCTTTTCTCTCTTGCTCTTTACAGCTCTTTAGCTTCTGTGTCCAAGATAAAGGTTAAAAAAAACATCTTCAACTCAATGCATTGTTACATGTCTAATGGATAGTAGGCACTAAACTTTTGCCTTCTTACATAAAAAAAATATTTAAAAAAAAACAAATCCCATACCACAAGACTACAAATTCGTTAACAAAACCATATAAACCAGTAATTTGACTATACGTATTGTTCTCTAATTATTATTTTACAAGTAACGTAATCTATTCGAAGAAAGCTTTTCTTAATTTCACTGTCAAAACAAATAAATCAATTGTTAGTCTATGGTCTTACTAATTATTAGATAAATAGTCTGTGGGAAGACGGCTGTTACTGGCCACTATGAACGTTACAAAAAAAAACACCAGCCATTAGCGGGAATTATAGTTATGTCATTTAAATTTGGACGGTGATATTTTTGTTTTTAGTGAAATTTATAGTTATGTTAACTGTTAATTTATAATAACGTTATTTTCCACATATTGTCGAATTTAAAATTTTAAAAACGTTGTTGTGTTTTTAATTTTGTTTTTAACATATATCCGAATGCAATCAGTTCTTTTTACGCCTATCCTATGTTGTTTTTCAAAGTAGTAAGCCAGTATCTCGTGTTTTCCCTATTTATGTTGTGGTAAACTTTTTAACAGGCCAGGGAAATACCTATATCAGTAATTAGGGAAATACAAAAAGTACTTATGCGTAAATATATTGGTTGTTGCGTTGGTTTTTCTTCTTATTAATTTAATATAGTTACATTATTTTGATTCAATGAAATTAAAGATAATGAAAAAAATACATATTATTTATATATTAGTGGAAAATCTTATAGATTCGCGTGAATATGCTTATTTGAATTTGGAAGTTTCGATGTTTTTTTTTCTTGTATACAATTTTGAATTTTATTGTTAAGGTACTAGGGTTTACTTTTGTTCATTATTCATTTAGTTTTGAACTATCGTCGTGCCTTCCCACCTGTTTGTGAGTTTTCACTTCTGTAGGAAGTCCTTATGACAGCGTGTGTTTTTTTATTGTAATTATTATAGATTGGTCTAAATGTATGTTTTAATTACTTTCTTACCCAAATTCTTATAATAACTCAATAAAACCCTTTATTTTATGGTACCAGCATCAAAGAGATTACAAATAAAAGTTAAATATAAACCGTTTTTACCGTTTTTCCGTAATGAAATACATACACGCGTCGCCTTTTATATACCTAGCTTGTAAAAAAATAATAATGGTGAGAATGAGACGAACATACTTACATTACCCTTCTGTCATTCAGAAAAAAATATAATCCTTGTGGCTGAATATATTCAGTTTCAATTGAATTACTGGCATATTATACAAGCTGTCAATCTATATTCATTTTAAAAAAAGAATTAACAGTGAACTGAGCCTCCCCATAGTAGACAGGTGAAGTAGAAGTTTTTCTGCGTTTCGTCTGATAAGTGACGTAATGAAAGACTATTTCTGGTTCTCTTCTCTTTCTAATAAGAAAACAATTGGAAGGGGAAGATGATGTGACAGAAGAGTGTATGGATAGGAAAAGAAAATATCGTTTTTTTCTATTTATCCCGTCCTCTGTCCATTAAAGATAGGCAACGCATCTGCAACACATTTGCTTGTTGGGGATGTGTATGGGTAGCGGTCATCTTAATTGAGCAATGTGAACTTTCCTTAGATACTTTGAAGTAAATAAACGTAAAAAAATAAGATAACTTTATCACCAGAATCGATATTAATACCACTAATTATTTTGACGATTTTATTAAATCAATAGAGATAAAATATAAAACCATCGACAAACATCTGCATTTATTATCTATACAAATCACTGACAGAACATAATTGGCGCCAATTATTTTAATTTCAATGTCAAGTGAAAAACACTTGACATATCCGAACGGCTTCTGACACTTCGCCAACGCGCCACTGACAGCGTGACGCAACAATACAGATAATTAATATTATGCTTTTAATTGCATATGATGTGAAAAAAGGTATAACTGCTAAATAAATTCGAAATAGTAAACATACCTGTCTAATGGGTTATTTCGAATTTATTATAATTTTTATTTCTTAACTGACATTGCAAACCTAGTGGCAATGGGTCGGACAAATTGCTCGTAGGACGGCTGGCCAAAGAGGCCGGAAGGTCCTAGAATAGTGGCCACGTCAGGTCGACGCAGCGTAGGTAGGCCTCCCCCTAAATGAACTGGTCAGGGTTGCTGGATGAGGGCTTGTATTGAAAGGTGCCACTGGATTGTGAGGAATCTTTTCAAAACTTCGGTTTCATTTGAAAATTCCTACATTTATCAAGGCCCTGTATGTATATATTAATTTAAAGCAGTTAGTAGTATACGTTGTTCCATCGCAAGATGTTTATTTTGTAAACAAAGGTATTTACGTTAAAATTCGTAAATTCCAAAATATTTTCGAAAAACAACTTTTTCTCATATTATAAGCTATCCATATCATAAAATTTAACTTCACTTTATCTCACGATTTCCACGAAATTACAACATTTCCGATGAAAGTATAACAAGTGTTATGTCCGCCATGTATAGTAACTGTCGTTTGTTTGTTTACAAAAATAATATCTTGCAATGAAACAAGGTATAGTTTGTCCCATTATCCTTTCAGGATTTGCGATTTTTATGTAACTTTTCTTTGGGTAATAAATATTATGAAATGTTGATGATGGTGTGTCAGAATTAAGGGAATTAATTTCAACCAGTTATGTTACTAACAAAAGTAAACACAACCATTTGTATTGTTCTAACCTTAACCGATTTAATTTAACGTATATAGATTAAGAAACTGGCATAAGAATGAGGGTACACAATAATGAAGTTTTGTAACAAATAGACAAATTATACGTGTGTTTCAATTGACCTAGTTTTAATGATTGAATTATACAATGACGTGGAACTTAACAAAAAATGAAAAAACGATTACATAATGTCAAGTCAAAGCGAATTCTCTAACCACTCTGTCCTCTTCCCCTTCCCCTTCCCACCCTTTCCTCATAAGGATAGGATGGGAACGGGAAGAAGATTGCACGGTGAGGGAGTTAACTGGGAAAAGGAAATATCCTTTTTCCTGTCAATCCCCTCCTCTCTCCATTAAAGGTAGGCAAGGCATTTGCAACACATTTGCTAGTTGCTTATGTCTATGGGTAGCGTTTATTTAACATCAGGTGATCAGCTTGCTCGCTTGCCAACTTCTTCCTTAAAGACAGTAAAAAACACTCCCTGTCCTCTTCTTTCTTATTATTTTAATCACGCTATCCTTTTTACACCATTTGACATGTGTGAATGTTGCTGTCACTGCTTTGGAACACTTTTGACCGGTGATTTTGTTCGAGTATAACATATTTATCCGAACAAAAACATTTTCACTGTAAAAAATCGCACCAAGTCCACGTTCACAAGCCTATTGAAAAAAAAGTAAAAATTTGCACGCCAAATATGTTCAATTTTTTTTTCTTAAATGTTATATTTGCAAAAAAATCTTGTGATGCATTAATCACGCTACAATCGAACCAACCCAACCAACCCAATAGTATGAGAGGCGCCTAAAGATGGAGTTGATGCTACGTATGATCTTCATCAATTTATTTTATACTATCACGAGACACGGTAGTGTCTCTAGGACAAGTACCACGTTCAACAACATATGTAATGTGAACGTGTACGCGTGAGACTACAGTGTCTATATATTCTCCTACCCGATGTCAATATTACGCAACATAACCTAAACAAATTTTTACCTTGATATTTTTTATTATAATGTGAAAATGAAGACTTTATACTAACTTCCATGATTTTATTTATCACTTGATTTCATATAACAGCACAAATGATTTAGATTTTTCAATTATTTAGCGTTATCCAATTCTTAAAATTCTTGCTCCCCTGTTTTTGGATTCTATGAGAGATTTTTACTAATTGCGGATGAATTTAAATATCGAATGAAATAAAAAACATAAATAATGTTTTTTTTTTATCGAACAAATCGTAATTGTCACGAATAAAATCGTTATTTTAACGTTATCATACAATTAATCGAGTTGACCGATTAATCGAATTGTCCAAGTTGAAAGAGTTGTACGAGTTGATCAATTAATCGAATTATTAACATTATCAATTTGGACAACTCGTTTAATCGTTCAAATCGTACAACGCGCTTAATCGATCAACTCGTTCAACTCGTTCAGCTCGTACAACTCGTTCAACTTCTACATTTCGATTAATGGATCAACTCGTACAACTCGATTAATCGATCAACTCGTTCAACTCGTACAACTCGATTAATCGATCAACGCGTACAACTCGATTAATAGATCAACTCGTACAACTCGTTCAACTTGGACAATTCGATTAATCGGTCAACTCGTTCAACTTGGACAATCCGATTAATCGGTCAACTCGTACAACTCGATTAACCGGTCCACTCGTGCAACTCGATTAATTGTATGATAACGTTAAAATAACGATTTTTTCGATAACAATTATGATTTGTTCGATAAAAATTCATCCGCAATTAGTAAAAATCTCTCATAGAATCCAAAAACGGGGGGGCAAGAATTTTAAGACTTGGATAACGCTAAATAATTGAAAAATTTAAATAATTTCTGGTGTTATATAAAAACAAGTAATCAATAAATCTATGGAAGCTAGTATAAAGTCATAATATTCACATAATAATAAAAAATATTAAGTTAAAAATTTGTTGAGGTTATGTTGCAGACTACTGACATCGGGTAGGACAATATATAGACACTGTAGTCTCACGCGTACACGTTCATACATGTTGTTGAACGTGGTTCTTGGCTTAGAGACACTGCCGTGTCTCGTGATAGTATAAAATAACATTGATGTAGATTATACGTTCAATCTCGTAGCATCGACTCCATCTTTAGGCACTTCTCATACTATTGGGAGTTCGAATTGTGGCGTGATAAATTAACATCTAAGTACGCGCTCACGCCGCGTGACGTCACTAAGTAACGGTGTTGGTACAGTCGCGTGCAGCAACGTAGTGTATGTACACTTGCGTACAAACGCGTTTGTAGAAAAAAAGGCGTCATTACGATAATCTAATATTCATATTTTGTATGCGAAATCTGTCTGTATGTTTGATACGTTTTATAATTAACTTAATTTTTAAAACATTAAAAATGTTATTTTATTCTAGTTCGCGTATTCAAATTGATAAAAATTAAACATTCATCATTAATTGTACCTAAATTTCAAGGAATTTGTTAGATTTACGCCAACAGGAGCTTATTCCAATGTGAGAAAATTTTATCATAACATCCAAAATTAAAATTATATGGAAAGCCGTATAAGACCGACGATTGTCCAGCCTAAGGTGAACCCTATTTAATATGATTAATCATATAGATATGAGGTCAATTTCCATTGTGTTATAATTATTTATCCATACAAGCTTTCATTCCCTACTTTAAACCTTTAAGGGATTAATTCCAAAAAATCCTTTCACGTTTTTTTTATTACGTAGTGTAATTACAGAAAAGCATACAAGGCTCCAGTAGTTCTGACTGTACATTAATATATTAGTCAGTTTTATATATAGATAAAAACAAGATCGGTTCTAAGACAGCACGATTTATAACACTACTAGCGCCATCTATTACCAAGGAAAATAAACTGTTGCACGATGTTGATACCATACAAAAATTCGGGCTTTCGTCGTGTAGTTTTCATTTTAAAAAACTACAAATTGACGTTAATCCGTGACGAAATAGCGAACGCTTGTTAACGCGTAATTATAACGGTTTATCTCGGACAGTGTAAACGCACCCTAAGTTTGTATCGGTTTTTCTTGTACAGTAAAAACTTTTTAATATTTTTAATTTGTATAGTAATAACGTTACAGTCCTGATGACGAGACCCGAGTTTGAATTCGCATGGTATTTATCAATTACCGTTGATACAGTTAAAATCCTAATGCTCGCTTTCTAAGGTCGCGTTCACACTATAAAACATATTGCTAACTCTGTCTCTGTGAGAAAACTGAGATGAATTTATGACCTGTGTGTTGTGTTTTCGACAGTGTAAAGTCACGGTAAAAATCGCAATGTTAAGTTCTTAACATTATTTTATCACATTGCCCGGTCATTGTGATTACTACTTCGTCGGGCAGGTAGTTCAATTAATTCAATAGTTTATCACTTTGACAATATCAACACTAACAATCATAACAGATTTTGAAATAGAATGATCTAGAAAATTATTTTAACTAAATCTATGTTGTGTCAGTGAAACAAATGAACTGAACTGTCATTTGTCACAACGTGTTGCGACGTGACACGTGTCGGATAAAATTTATGCAACATGTATAGATTTCTTTTCTAATGTATTATTCAATACTAGCTGTTGCTCACGGCTTCGCACGCATTTTTACCGCTCTTATATGTATGGATATATGAAGGTTTATTACTCTTTCACGCAAAAACTACTGAATGGATTTTAATGAAACTTTACAGTAATATAGCTTATACATCAGAATAACACATAGGCTATAATTTATAAAGATATTGTGTGAATTGTCCAAAATATACGATAAGTGTCAAGTATGCAGGAAAAAAATCCGCCATATGCGAGCTATTTTGGTGTGCGCAGCAAAAACCGTTAGAGTTACACGTATATAATGTATAATGGAAATGTTTACCTTTAATAGTCCTACAAAAAATTCCAGGACAGCATATCTATCTTTTATGTGTAAGGCATTGTCGCCAAAATAGTGAACCATCTATTAATTATAGGGAAGCCAGTATAATATAACTTTGTCTAGAGTGGTGCAGCTTTCTCAAAGTATTCGTGCTGTCATTAAGTGTTCTAAGTAATTTGTCATACAAGGCAATTAATTCTTAGAGTTTCTACGCAACTGATCGATTACATCAGCATCCCAAACGGCACTGTTCTCAGAAATGCCGCATCTAGTTCTTGCACGCAATTCGCCAGTTTATTGGTGAGTTGGTGTTGTGAGCGAGCGTTGCGTTTGTTGTTGTTGAGTCATGAGTTCCTGGTACTTTTACATCGTAGGGATATTATTAAATCAGGAAAAATATATTTGTTCCTGTGGACTCCTGCCACCTTGATCAGCGTACATCTTGTGATAGGCCTATCTTTGCTGCTTCGTTTCGCATGGTCTAAATTGTTTAACACGCTATTTCAAAAGAAATAAATAAAAAATGAACTTTTGTACGTTGTTTCATTGTTGTAAACAATCAAATGTCATTTACCATACATGGCGGCCATTAAAATTTTGACACTTTCATAGGAAATGTTGTAATTATGTGGAAATCGTGAGATAAAGTGAAGTGTTGTATAATATAGATAGATCATTTTATAATAATAATATTATTTTTGGAAAGTATTTTGGTATTTAAGATTTTTAACGTAAAAACCTTTGTTTACAAAAATCCCATATTATCGTGAAACAAGGTATATATTGTATACCTGTTACATTGTGACCTGTAGCCTAAATGACTTGATCGATTTTGAAGAGTGAGGTGTCCTCAGATTTGTATTTTACACCGAAGTGTCACAGATAATGTGATGATGACCAGTCAGCTTACCGAAAGTAATTCTGTCTGTCTGTTACGCTTTCACGCCTTAACTACTAAATCGATTGAAATGAAATTTGGTACAGACATAGTCCAGAGCCTAAGAAAGGACATCTGTAAAGGCAACCCTTTCCATTTCAACAAATAGGGTATGAAAGTTTATATTGAAGTTTCGTCATTTTTGAAGCTAGAAGCTTGATACTTATGTTTTTTCTTTTGTTAGATGACATTTAAAGTTTGTAAAAAATGTACCCTAAAGTGGCAAACTTTAATAAAAATGGGGGATGAAAGTTTGTACGGATATATGTAAGGTTTATGTGAATGTTTCATAAATTAGCGAAAAGAGCCAAAATATTAGAGTAATACAGAGAAGAATTAAGGTAGGTAGGACATTTACCGAGTCATTAGAATGTGAGAAACTGAAATGAATGCAAGTAACTTGCCAAGCGCCGTACACAATGAGCCGAGTGTAGCCTATTCCAATGGATGTATGAATTTTATTAGCAAATAATTAGGTTTAAATATAAAAAATGCTGCCTAAAGTCACTATTCCACGCGGAAGAAGTCGCGGGCGCAGCTAGTTGGTGTATTTTATTACCGGTTAGTTTTCAAAATAACGACATTTAATCTACAAAATCAAGTCTGTCATCACTAAAACAGAATAATACAATGGGGTGAAGAATTTTGTTGATTATTGACATCAGTAACAACCGATTAGTATTACGGCTTGACTTCTGACATTGAACCGTGGGATCGAGCGATAAGATGCAATTAAATTGTACAGCGCAGACAAAATAATCTATTAAACTGTTTACTAACGTCAATAATATCATAATACAAAAATGAGTCATTAGCGATAAGTGAAGACTCGAAAACATCCCAATTGGGACGTTTTTCTATAGCTTACGTCATGTGTTTATATTTACGCTGTGACAAACACTAGCTGTCCCCTTCTTTCTTATTATTTTAATCACGCTATCCTTTTTACACCATTTGACATGTGTGAATGTTGCTGTCACTGTCTTTGGAACACTTTTGACCGGTGATTTTGTATGAGAATAACTGTATTTGGTGGCGTTTTTCATGTTACACTTTTTTCAGTCTAGCTCTACAAACAATCCAAAGAATTTCATCAAAATCTCGCGGTTGGCAAATAAATTGGTGCTTAAGAACCTACGATTTACCTTGAGCCATCCATCATTATGGTTTACAGACCAAGATAAGAGATTCACGCTTTGTTGATTTAGGGCAGTAAACTATGCGTGCAATGTACGCAAATATGTCCCCTATAACAACTAAAATAAGTGATGAAATGGCTTGCATGTAATTTTAATTGTAATTTTTATTTCTATATTAATTTTCTAAGTAGTTCAACGACTTATCTATGGAGTTTTATGACTATGGACTTTCTTGTTCTATCAAAACACTAGTGACATGCCCTGGCTTTACGCGGTACTTTCTTCTTGAAGGACCTTAAGTCTTGGTTTGAAAACACCGCTGGGAACAGAACGGTAGACTTTTATATTTCAAGGGCTGGAAAGTGGTATTATCGCTTCTTCCCAACACCACTCCCAATGACCGGAAACGCATTATTCCTGTAAAAATTAAAAAATTAACTTCGTAAGCATAACATCCTTTTATCTTAGAGTCGCTGCATGCACTCGTCCACAACTCTCTCCATGAATTGCTCTGTCTACTGGTGAAAACCGCATTAAAATCCTATCTTTCTGGATTTATCACGTTTATATAGAAAGATGTGGCGAGAGGAATTTGTTTCATATTAACTAACGTAACCTTTCTTTCCACAGACTAAAAATGGAACTGAAATCACCGAAGGCGAAGAAAAAGTCATCTAAACTATCCTGGAAGAAAATGTTCCGGATGCCGGTACTCTTACTCCTACTTCTAGGCACATCGAGCTGTGACAACAGTGACTTTGACGTAGTGACAAGTGATATTGACGTGGCTGTCAAATTTGACAGCTTGTCAAATACTACAGTTTTAAACCGCGATCGTCTGAGGCTAAGGCATCGGCACGTTCAGCCAGCTAATGACAGTTCGTATGACAAGCGAGCACTCAGTGACATAAAGTATTTAAGGCGGCATCTGAATAGAGAAATAGTTAATTTCGTGATGACGGACTACCTTGTGGACGGTGAGGTTGAGGTACGAGTACATTATAATGGTGTTACTGCGAAAGAGACATCTGTTGGCGTTGATGGGTAAGTTTTACCTTTTTATTTGGGACAACCTTCCTTGTTTAGAGCCATCTTTTTGTGAAGATTGATGATTAATTAGGCTGGCTGAACTTTATTTACCTGTAATTGTGTTTAGCAAAAATGCTGCTTTCTGCTCTTGACAGTGATCTCGATGGTGACAGTGAATCGAGATAGGTAATTAGAAAAAACGATAAAATACTTGCATAGAAATATTTTATTTATTAGATTTTAATTAGAATAGAATTAGGTCATAAAATTCGCTAATCTATGTACAGGGGGTGTAACTCAGCGGTAGAGTGTCTGCTTCGCATGCTGAAAGTCCTGGGTTCAAATCCCAGCACCTCCAAATTTTGTTTTAATTTAGAAGAAAAAATATGTCACGTTTATTTTATTATATCACCTTATTTATCTTGAACTCATTTTTATCACAATTTTGTTAGTTTTCCTTGTATATGTGTATCAGTTAATGTAACAAAGTCTTTTGACATATTTTTACTTATAAAGTTTGGTTATAGGGGACAGTGCCTTTTTTCACTTTATAATATTAGTGTAGTTCACTTTTAGATGATTTAGCTTTCCAATGGCGAAATAATTACTAAATTGCCATAGGTTGCCATGTTTAAGACATAGTCAAATATAGTTAGTGTTGTCACACGTAAATATAAAATGAAATATATTTAAAAGCGAAATTTACCTTTAATTTATTTTACACATTCTACGTATAATAAAAAGATAATTACAAACGTCACCGGTTCCTCTCGTTTCTTCTAAATCGGGATTTACAAGTGGTGCTCACTTTCCTAAATTAATCTATTTATTCCGACGTGGACCCGTTTTCTGTCAATTAACGTCCAGGGACGCCATCTTGTAAACAATGCTGAGTGAAGTCCCTCGGGTAAATTGAGCTTTGATCACTCAAATACGTACAACTGATCTGCTAAAGAAATAAAACGATTAGAAGAACATTTTAATTTTTTAACTACTAATCCACCCCGGCTTCGCTTAGGTAACAAGCCACATCCACTAAAAACATCTGTTCTATTCTTGTAAAATAAATTAGTAATTTATTTTGTATTTTAAAACATCTATTGGCACACCATTGGCAGTAAATTGACCAGTATGCCGAGACGATAAACGGCGTGTCACTCTAATGGCGTTACGCTCTTTCTACTTCACCAACATCCTGTATGCACTTTTTTTCACACACGGCCATCTGATCTCAAACTAAGCAGAGCTTGTGCTATGGAGACCAGATAACTGATATGCTACATATACTAATTTTCTTTTGCAAATACGTACTTAAATAATTTTTTTATACGCAGACTCAGGACAGACACGTTCATACACACAAATGTCTGTCCTGGGTGGGGAATAGAACCAACGACCTGCGCCGTAAAAAGAAAGTATCTTACTATCCACGCGAACCGGCTCGTCTAATAATATTTAATATAAAAATAATATTTAAGTATATTCTGTAATTATTAATCATTATAATAAATTAAATATTAATGTGAATTAAGAAGAAGGTCATTGTTGTGTTTTATTATTCCATTTTTTTATTATTTATTAGAAATTCTAACGTTGCACATATGCACGGCATCACTTGACGGCTAACTTTTTTCAAACATAAAATTAAGTTTTTGTATATTGTGATATTTATTGATTTAAATACACTCGACACAAAACATGTCTGAATTTATAACATCAACGCGACACTTTGTACCGATTCAGTTCTCGAACATAGACAATCAATTCGCAATTTAAAATTAACTACCCTAAAACAACATAACAACGCCGTCTTGGCAGAGAGACGGCGAATGTTATTGCTTCTTTTTTTAGTCTGTGCCATTGTTTTAATGTTAATTTATTTTGAAATTGAACCTTATCAATATATTAATAAGTGCTATATTGCATGCAAATATTTGTTGTCAACAGACAACGCTTTGACTTTTTTTTTATTTACTCGAAAATTATACGTGTTTCTTAGATTTATGGTTATCGACAAATATAGATCAAAGTCAGATTGTGTTCGCGCCAAAATGTTACATGCAATGGATATTTGACAGCTGAGATCGTGGTTTTATTTTAGTGTTTGCATTGTCGAAGCATTTAAAGTTTAAGGTTATAAAAAGCATAATTTGAATTTAAATTTAATTGTTTTTTTTATTATTAGTTGTGAGTGTTGACTGTGTAAAACCAAACGATTATGTGTCAATTATTTTAACATTATCTACGTTAAGACTTCGGCAAATTTTTAATAAATGTTGTTAGCGTGCTATTTGACTTATATATAATAGTTTCTATGGAGTAGAAGCGGAGAAAGGTAAAATCCAACTAATATTATAAATGCGAAACTTTGTATGGGCGTATGAATGTTTGTTACTCTTTCACGCAAAAACTACTGAATGGATATTAATGAAACTTTACAATAATATAGCATAACCATTAGAATAACACATAGGCTATAATTTATAAAGATATTGTGTGAATTGTCAAAAATATACCTGTCAAGAATGAAGGAAAAAATTCCGCCATATGCGAGCTACAAATATAATGTGTAAAAAATGTTTACCTTAAATAGTCCTACAAAAAAGCCAGCGACAGCATATATCTATCTTTTATGTGTAAGCCAAAATAGTAAACCATCTATTAATTATAGGGTAGAAGGAACGGGACAGCTAGAATTTAATATATTTCAATATAACTTAAAACAATAAAACTCACAGTCGAATTTCAAACATTAGATGATCACTGAAACGTTTAGCTGGTAGAACTATGCGAACTATCATAGCTAAACGATTTACTTTCTATATAATTACGTGTAGTAAGAAAGCGGACGTTAGTGACTCATAAACTATACGTAAAAGCGTACGCTATAACTGTTACTTCACGTAACTAGATCAAAAGGTATTTTAACAGCGAACGCGTCTTTACTATTTCGGTGTAACAAATAAATCTGGCAACACTGGCACGTTAAGCTACATTTTAATACCGTTTATTGTTAGTAGTTACATTTTAATGCATCTGTGCTCACGCCTGTAACTCAGGGGTTGGGCAGAGATTACTGATTTCTATTTGGTGCGATCCTGGCACACCTCTCGCTCTTGTTTGTTCAAAATCGAATGGAAATTTCGTAAACAAACAAACGTCACTTAACATACATGGCGACCATTACACTTTATACTTTCATCGGAAATGTTGTTGAAATTGTGAGATAAAGTGAAGTGAAAAATTTATAATATGGATAGCTAATGTGAGAAAAACTTGTTTTATGAAAATATTTTGGAATTTACGTCTTTTAGCGTAAAATGTAAAGTTTATTTACAAAATTTCCATCTTGATCCGGAACAATACATCCGAATCTTCGATAACATTCTCGTCGGTTATAGCTACTCTTAGTACCACCTTAATATGCTATGTAACCAAAATGGTCGACGATATAACAATACTTTTACTTTTGCCACATAAATTTGTCTTAAGGCCTGTTTCACAATGTCTAGTAAATTCCTCAATAAGCTACTTGAAACTTATCTGACGAATAAAGTCATTGTTGGCGTTTCACAATCTCTAAATAAGCTAAACTGGTTAGTAAAGTGCTAAGTAAATTATAGGTTGGATTATCCGTCAGTTAAGGATGTTAATGAGTGGTTATAGTTATTTGACAGATTATTTATTTCTTTGACATTTGCTTTACGTTTCGTTTCAAATAAAATACGTACGATTTCCAAAAAAATATTTTTTGTATCATTATAATTTTAGCAGAATATGCATTTAAAGTATATCAATACGTAACACAAAATAATGCATAAAAGATGTATTTTAAATGATTTTGAGTAATTTCATTTAAAAAAATGATGTATGCTCTCACATGTTCCGTAACTCGAAACGTCAAAATGCGATCTCAAACTTACAAGTACTTTTTATGTGTCAGTTAATTTATTTGCCAATTAGTTATTAGGCGAATTCTTTGGTTAAGACAAACTCTACAATATTATAAAAAGAAAAATTTAATTGTATTTTATTTCCAGATTAAAGAGAGAAAGAAAGAGGAAAGAAGAGGAAAGAGCATAGAGTAGTAATACGGGCATACTAAGCCAACCCACATATACATTAGTGGGAGAGAAGGCCTGACCTTCTCTCTCAGATAATATCAATAGTGTATTTCTTTGTGCGTATGTCTCTGACTGAATTCACCCAAAACCGCTAGACTGAAATAGGTGAAATTTGTTGTGTGTTGTGTGTAGCTTCAAGAATCGTTTAGTCTGATGAGTGAGGTTACGGAGGCCGGGGTCAGTCCTCTTACCGTTCCCATCGTTTCTCAAAGGATAGAATAGGAAGAGGATTGGATGGGGGATGAATAGGAGAAGGAAATGTCCTTTTCTCTATCTATCCTCTGTCCATTAAAGGTAGGTACGTCTGCAACTCTGTTGCGGATGTCTATGGCGGTCACTTAACATCCGTGAACCGCTTGCACGTTTGCCACCTTTTTACATAAAAAAGACCCTATAGATATATTAATTCGAGGAGTGTGTTTTTTTTTTTGACAAAGATACAAAGTTAGATTAACACTTTATTAACAGGCACGATAACGTTCGTTCGTTATTAATATTTTTTTTTAAATACTCTACTCTCTCTTCACTTAATATCTCTTTTTCCACTCAAGTTGTTGCGTAGGGTTGTCACCCTTGTGAGACACTTGTACACAAAGAATTTCGCGTCCCCCTGTATCTGCAAACTTTTCCGGTGTCTGCCCTTCGAACTTGTAATTTTAGATCTACATTCATAGACATAAATAGTGCTAACAATGAGTCCCACTTATGCATACTTTTAGAGATGTTCCATGCGGGGTGGGCAAAATATTCAATACTTTGCCCACCCCGCATGGAACAGTTGACAAAACGACTTTTATTTCAAAGTATCTTAACTTTGTATTATAAATTCGAATGTGTGTTGTTTGTGTGTCATGCTTTAACTCCATAACGACTCAACCGTACATCATGAAATGTAACATACAGTTGATAATGGGCTACAGAAAAAGATACAGATACCTTTTACCCTAAAAATAAACTGTTCCCGAGGGAAAGGAAAACACATAAAATCATAAAACCTTCATATATATTATCGGTTTTCAAAGGTAAATGGTATGTTTCGACAAAAACAAGTTTTTGACACTTGTTACCTGTAAATCAAAGTTATTGTACGCGGAATCAAATTACAAAAAAGCAAGGAAACAGAGAAACAAATGCGAGCGAAGTCGGGGCCAAGAGCCAGTTCAGTTATGAATGGATAAACATTCACGCTTCTGACTTTTATTCTGAAATCTGATTTATCTTGAAATTAAATTAATTTTACGGATTTCATTGCGTTCATTTTAATGTTTATGTTCCCGTAATACAATTGTCTATTCCAAACCATAGACAAATTTGCGAGATGTCAACTTTAAGTCCTTTGAAGTCTTGCGATGTTACGCGTCTAAAATTTTAATCATCTGTCAACGCCATTTGTATTCAATATGGCGCCTGTTACTATATTTTATTTTGTGTTTATACATGGCTACGTGTAGTGTAGAATAAAAAAAAATCAACTAGGTTTAGTGCGGGACCAAAAGATTGATGGAAAATTTACCAGGGTATTATGAAATTATATGTACGGGAAATATGCCGTGCCAAATTTATAAATTTATAATTCTCTGTCAGAGACTAGAGAGTTGCGGAGGTGAGTACTACATAATTGTGTATATTTATCATTGTTATATATATACAACGTTTATTTGTGTGTGATTCACTCAGAGTGGGTCCAGACATGGTTTAAATTCACAATTGGACCCGATAGGTGTCGCCCTCGGGTTCCAGGATCATTTAATTTTTAATTTTAGAGGAATAAGAAAAACGTTACCTGAACAGTAAGTAAGTCAATATTCAAAAGACTTGTTGAATGTTGAATTATTAAATATCATTCGAATAATACGTAGGTATTTAATTGTCAAATTGTTCTGAATTCGCGCGCTTTAAAATTATGTTTTCCGTCCGTGAGTATGAAGAAAAATAAATGTGTGGGCATAATCTGTGCTCTATAAATACTCTTCCGTGAAAACACGCCTGCAATACATTCGACTGTTCAAAGTGCAACGTTTATGTTTTAGTGTTTATATTTATTGAATTTGATTAATCGCCCTTCGGAATTGTTCAAAACATGTCCGTCAGTTGGTTCTATGCGAATGGTACGGATTGTGTATGTTGTGTTTTGAGTTAGGAGTAATTTGGTTAATAAATTACTTTCTTGTTTAGTTATA
>JWHW01026696.1:44842-58748 GCA_000931545.1 Papilio glaucus
TTTTCGCTTTACTTCGCTTTGCGCTTTTTGGGTCGCTGCAGTCAAAAGGTTGAGCAACGCAAACTCGCTGCATCGCGACATTAAACGGCGTGCATAAGAGCTGTTAATACTTGAGGGGTGGGTATCAACTCTCATGATTATATGGATATACTTTTATCTTTTTATTTCCTTTATAATAGAACGTGCAAGGAGTTCTAATATTAAGCTACCCATAGGCAACTGCTATATTCATCTGCAACAACCTAATAAGATGCTGATACGTTGCCTACCTTTAATAGACAGAGGAGGGGATAGACAGGAAAAAAGATTTTTCCTTTTCCTACCCATTCCTTCCTCCGTTAAATCCTTCAAACATTTATAAAGAATGGGAAGGAGCAGACGACTAGAATTAGGCCAACCGCACATCACTGATGACGACGACGTGAGACGAAAATTGTTTTAAATAAATAGTTTCAATAAAACCAAAATTTTATTTAAAGTTCAAAAAATTAAATCTGGTAAAAAGATACGTCCATATGTTTCTCTACGTAACAAAGGAGGCGCTCGAGCCGGTCAGCGACGCGAGTTTCGCTAGGCCAAAGACAAATGTATCGACAGAGGTATGCCAGTAGTTATTCTATTATAGTTTTATTCTTTTTATTTGACTGATAGCCCTAGTAATTAGGGTCTCTAGTCCTTGAAATTTCATTTTCATATTTAAACGCGGGTCTAACTTTTGAAAGATATTTTTTAATTGAAAAAGAAAAAAGGCGGACTGCCGACAGAAGTGAAAAATCGTGTGAAGACGCGACGGTACTTCAAAATTTGAAACAATAATCAACAAAAATAAACCGTTGTAACTTAACAATAAAATTCAATATTGAATACAAATGAAATAAATGAAAAAAGTCGGTCGAAAGCGTTCCTAATTCAAATAAGAATGTTGCTGATACTAGATAATCCGAACCTATAATACTTTCCTCTTCCAAATATCGTCTAACGCGGCTAAAGTCACTTCAAAAATATTCAGGCGGCCTCTCAATGTCTCTAATAATGTGAAAAACATCTAAATAAAAACATAATAATATTGTAAAAACATTTCGACAGGCCGTCTACTAGTCCGTCACTTCAACTGTCGTGTTCCTAATCTGCCGTCATTGTGTTTGCCCGGCGGCGCGTCTCGCACTGGCGGGAACAAAACGCGCGCCATCCGACAGCTCAGCGAGTTTTAAAACGCCCGCGTAATAAATTATCAGGGCAAGTGACAGACGCGGGGAGCGGGGGGGGACGCGGGAGGGGTGTTTACGCGGGAATCTTTTTTCGATATGGCAATTGTTTCTTTTTTAAATAAAGGTAACGACAACTGTTATAAACTTTCTGCCAGTTTTCATACAATCGATAACTAAAAAGAACCGAAGCGGGAACTGATGTATAAACGTGGGAGAGAGAGTTTACGCGAAATTCATTATTATTTTTAATATTTACTCATTATAATTAAATTAAATGATTTTAATTATATTGAGTAAAAATTACGTAATATGCTTATTTATTAATAGAAATTAAAATCGGCACACACATGCGAATCAGTGAAGAGACCCGTATATGACAGCATGACAGCCGTCAGGCCGTTTGCCGTAACGGCACATTACTCGATTTTACTACCGGTATGCGCCTATAAATGTTCCACATAAAAAAATCACTGACAGCCTCATTAAGGCTCTACAATCGTGAGTTTAATTCTTAGACATATAAACAACAAGCCCATATATAGTTTTAGAACATAAAAACATATGATCTAGGAATTATGATTATTAATACAAATAATTAACAATAATTCACGATACGGATCTAGATCTGGTCTTAAGTTTCCTTGCCATAAATCTCTTGAACATTTATAGATCATCGATCGAAGCTCGTTCTGTCCATATACAGGATGGGTTACCATATTTATTGACACATTTCATCTTAGATATATTAAACGCATCTATTAAAATACTTCTCTACGTATCTTCAGGGAGTTTTTAATCTGTTTTGTACAACTACTTATGACAGCAAAAAAAAAGAAATAAATTCTGCTAAGTAAAAAAAACACAGGCAGGCAGCAGGACTGCCAAAACGGGCTCAACAATAGTTCAGAAATAAATGAATAATCAACAAAAATAAACCCTTGTATCTGGAACACAAGAAAAAATAATTCTAAAAACAATCAAATAGAAACTCTTGCACCAAAACAATAACATTCAAAATGGAATACAAGAAAAATGAAAGAATGATAAAAATCATCGAAACTGTTCCAAATTCAAATTAACCATGTTGAGCATGTTGTGCACGTGAACGTATAAAATGTTTCCCTTACAAAACCGTCCAAGTTTTAACTACAAAAACCGTAAGGTAATACGAAATTATAAAATAATCTAAATATATTATATTACATCAAATAACGTAAAAGCATATTTAATTTATAAAACGCAGCAAAGCATCACTAACAAAAAGTAACATCTAAATTAAAAAAGTAACAATTAATTGACGCCGGCATTGCCGCGGCTCTATCGCGTTACACGTTGCTTCTATTAATTAAAAATAAAAAACAACTGCCAGCACCATTAGAGGTGCGTGTCGATCCGGAAGATCGCGTCGAATCGATTCAAGAGCAGCGGCTTAATCGATTCTCTAGTTATTAGGGATCTGTCCAGTCTAAATTCGACTTCTTCTTCCCACGCTTTATTACTGCAGGTCGTGCTTGTCTTGAAGACAATGACTTGTCAACGAGCTGCCTCCACTGCACTCTATCCTCGGCTTGCTTCAGGGCAGTCAGGATATTGATTCCCAATATGGATTTTACTTTCCTATCAAGACCAGTTTGTCCAGATTGCCTGGTTGTCTCCAGGCAATATGACCAAAGTAGCTTAAAACTATTTGGTTCAGCTTAGGATGGACTATGTCAGTTAACTTGCACGGCGGTCTCAGCATGTAACATATAAAATTAGCTTAGACCTACATGAAATAAATAAAGCAAAATAATTATTTTAGATATTATAGTGGCGACGAATACGTCCCTGTCTATAACTTCAGAAGAGTTGATGTTCTGTAAGAGCCTCACCCTCTATTTAATATGTTAAACTTACTTCATAATATTTGTTAAACTTACCTCATTAATTCTTTAATCATACCTGAAACACCAAAGCATATCTTTCTCAATTATATTTACTACGTTATTTTAAAGGCACACCTTTCTCTTGCAACGCATTTTATTAATGCAGATTGAGATTCAGTCACTTTCAACGCGCTTATTATCGCGGAGGGTTGCTGTCAGGCAGCCAGCCGGTTATAAACTGTAGCCAAAACCTATACAGTACTACTGTGCCAACCCCATATAACGTGGGTAAACGGCACTTATCACTTACAACGCAAACTTCTCAATGACGGCATACAACCCATTATCGTATGTACGGAACCCGGGTGACTATGAGATTCGCGCTTGACCATTTCCGTGGGCTCTTCTCGTGTCTAGAAAGTGGGCAATGAATAGCACCATGACTCAGCGCTTTCCTATTTGGGAGTTTTGCTTTACAATTTTAATGTTGCCATTAATTAGAAAATGTACTTGTCGAGGTCGGTCTTAGGCGAGTCTGTTCTTAGTACTTAAATTTCTGTTCGTCCCACAAACAATTGAGAAGACGAAGGACGTCATGAGGCCCATCTACATAACCATCTAACATCATTTAAAAATTAGGGCTCATTGGGAAACAGTTTTAAAGTGTGAACGAATTTCAAAGTAAAAAATAAATAAACGTAAATATAGACCTAAAATCTCGGCGGCCTCCCAATCCGGTATATCCGGTATAATAATAAAGTAACGGCCCTAGCTGAGGCTCCCGAGGGAGCCCTCAAGCTAAGTTACTCTACTTAAAGAGGTTTAGGCTAGGCTCCTTCTGTTCCCTGCCACTTCAATCTTTTGTAGCTGTAGATGCCTCTTTTAGACAAACAGTGACAAGACAGTCACAGAAAAAAAATCATGTTCAGTCTTCTATATATATTATAAACGACGATGTGTTTATGTATGTTTGCTATAGATTCCGAATTAAAAAGAAATAATAGGTTTAAGTACTCTCGTTTGATTGTACCAGGCAAAAATATATCCTAGACTACGTTCAGACATCTGTCAAATGAAAATATTTAACAAGTGAGAAAACACTTGTAGAAAAATGTCCAAACCAGAAGGCGATCGGTTCATAATATTTATAATTAACGCTACCCAGGAGAAGCCGGGGCGGGTGACTAGTACTCTATATTAATACGAACAGTTACGGTTCTTACTCTTTGGTTCAAAATGAATGAATGAGATGACTTATTATCTTTGCTACTGTTCAATAGATGGCAGCACATTGCGAAGTATTTTGAACATGGAATTGTATTGAAAACCGTTACGTGACCCACACTGACTGCACGTTCAATTACACCATATCTTAAATTAAAACATTAAAGTGCGAGACGTATATTCAAAAAGAGGTTCCGTACGTTTTTCGAAAGCCTGAGATATAGCGATTATTAAACATTTAGTTTGCATTCAGTATTTTTTTAATTATACAGTTTTTTTTCTTTTAAAATCTTTTTTCCTTATAGTGTTTAATGTAGTACAAAAATAATTTCTTGACAACGATCTCCGAACTAAACAGACACGTCAAATGGTATTTGTCTTATTGGTTCCAAATTCGAAATTGTAAAAGATTGACAGTTTCAATAATTGGTCCAATGAGAGAGGGCGACCTTCACAGAAGTAGCAGTTTTAAATTGTTCATTTTAACGGTCATATTATTTTATGTTATACGGCTGACATAAAACTAAAAGAAATCCGACGTAGGTAGTAAGAAAGATTAATGTAAGATTAACATTTGTATACTTTTCAAGCTTGTCTCTTAGTTATTCTGTTGTATTAAAAACATTTACATACCTCCAGATGGAGAATCCAGGACACAAACGTGAAACAACCCTAAGTCGCCGTCGTCGACTTCGTAAAATCCAACTCAGTCGTTCGTTACCCGCCTCATGAATACAAAATCTCCGTGTAAATTACAAATTTAGAAAATGACGATATGTGCTATGAAATAGTCTAAAAACTATACCTCAAAGTACAAGTACAAGTACAAATACATGTACTAACACAATAAGTAATTAATTTTATGAATCCTGGATAAAATATACAAAACTAAATATGACAGTTTTAAATATATAAAGAGTACCCATAACCGACGAGTATGTAGATGTATGAATGTTGAAGCGAGAGAGGTGTGCCAGGATCGCGCCAAATGGAAATCCATGATCTCTGCCTACCCCTCTGGGTTGCAGGCGTGAGCGCATATTTATTGATTTAAACATAAAAAATGACAATGCGACGCCCTCGACGACCTCGAGCGATGTCAACTCCATTACAAAATTACATTTAACCTAAAAATACAAATTAAACATAAATGACGACATATTTAAAAATTTGTTACTAAAATAAGTTTTATAATTTAATTTAAGTATATCGTTCAAAGGTTATTTAAAATTTAAAATAATTAATATTGTTTGCTTTTTTATTGATATTATAAATATATAATAAAATAAATATTATTTTTATGAACTTGAAAGTATTTTTTAAAAATATTTTAAGCGTATTCCCCATTTTGGGGTATCGTTGATACGCTGGAAACGTTCGCGGCAAAAATTGAAGCTTCACTTTTGAATGTTGAATTTGTATGAAACGCGGTATCTGGACATATATAAGTCTATGGCTAATGCTTACATAATTAGTAGAATGAAATACTAATGTTACAATGAATAAAAACAAATGAATTGCAGAAATTGTTTTAAGATAAGCGAAAACGTAATTCAAAGATACAGGCTGTCAAGAAAGCATAATACCGCTAACCGCTGCACAGCTTATAAAATTACCACAGATAAAAAAAAGTTTCGTCGACCATTGCGTAATCGAACGCTGATCGTGCAACAAAAAGTATTTAAGTAAAAGTATTTTTATTCAACAAAACCTGCTTACCAGCAATCGGTGGTTGTTTTTACAATCTAGAGCGTTCGCTTTGCGTGTGCAAAAACTGTTATAAATTGTTGCAATTAAAAAAAATAAACGTTGACTTTAACTGGCCTTATCACAGGTGATGAACCTTTTTTGTTTTTAGGGTTCCGTACCCGAAGCGTAAAACGGGACCCTATTACTAAGACTCCATTATCCGTCTGTCACCAGGCTGTATCTCATGAACTGTGATAGTTATACAGTTGAAATTTTCACTGATGAGGTATTTCTGTTGCCGCTATAACAACAAATACTAAAAAATAGAATAAAATAAATATTTAAGGGGGCTCGCATACAACAAATGTGATTTTTTTGCTCGTTTTTGCCCTATATTGATAATGGCAACAGACAGACGCTTGAAATATTCAAAGAATATTACGTTATATTATTTACTTTAAAAATAAGTAATTAAATAAAATTAATATTTAAGGGGTCTCCCAAACAACAGCCATGATATTTTCGCCGTTTTAATAGATAATGGTACGGAACCCTTCGTGCGCGAGTCCGACTCGTACTTGGCCGGGTTTTTTTTTGTCTCAAGTCCACCAAAACAGTGACAGTTACAATGAGAAAATTGTCTTACCACAGTCATGGTTAGACACGAGAGATGCGATCTCCTTTAACCCATCTTGATAGGCAAAGTCACAGGTAAAAGGAGTGTTGGTCACGTGGCGTGCTTCCTTCATTCTTCTTTTCATAATATTCAGTGGTGGCCATCTTGTGCTTACTGTCATGGAATAAACATTGTTTAGTGTTGATTCGTCAATATTTAAAGTTAACAATAACAACTCTTGTATAACAAACCCAGCAAAAGGTATCATATACCGCTGATGTAGGCTATGTTGATCTGATAATATGAAACTAGATTCTAAGTGATAAAAATGCAAACATTAATACATTCTAACAGTGGTAGAGCGCGCAACGACATCTGTTGGACGAATGGGCCGGCTCGAACGATGAAATACCACGACCTCACAGTAGAAAGGCGTGAAGTAGAAGTATTCTGCGTTTCGTCTGATTAGTGAGGTGCCGGAGGCTTACTTTCTGTCATCCCTTACCCATCCTTTCCTAAGAAGGATCGGATGGAAAGGGGAGGAGAATTTGAGGGGGGGGGGATAGGAAAATGAAAGATTATTTTTCCTGTCTATCCCTCTGTCCATTAAAGGTAGGCAATGCATCTGCAACTCGTTTACTTGTTGCGGATGTCTATAGGTAGCGGTCACCTAACAACAGGTGATACATTTACTCCTTAACCACGTTATACCATTAAAAATAGTTTTGTGGTAAATCACATTGATTTAGATGTAGCTATTACAACATCGTTCACACGAAAAATACGCGCTAGTCGTGGAGTTGCGGAAAAGCCCACCCTACTACAACATCGTTCGCAATTAAAAATTAACTCGATTCATTACTTCAGAAAGGTAAAATATACATTTTAACAGTATAGTATTGTCAATAATGTGGTATACCTCCACCTCCAGATACTAATACTAACAGGCGTGTCAAAAGTGAAGCCACTTGAGTCTCTCCCTTCACTTCTGAACGTTGAACTTTTATGGAACACTGTACACTTGTGGTATATAAACCAAACCGAGCAGAGTTTCACCCGCCGTGCAGATTAATTTAACCGACTATTATCCAGACTAAGCTGAACCCTACTTAATATGATTGATCATATAGATCTGAGGTCAACTTACATTGGTTTTTATATTTCTAAAAACTTTCCAGCGAAGAAGATACGAGAAGATTCCGAGCGAAGGCGCGGGCAAAAGTTAGTACATATATAAAAAATCTTAATATTCGACCGTAAGTTTGTTTGCACTCAAACAATATAACATTCCGTCCACAATAAAGACTAATCAAAACAATAATTTTGGCGCCATCATATTTTGGCAATAGGTACGCGACTCTGCAAATTGATATCAATTGAAACAGCCGTACGCTTGACAATGGATTCTGTTGCCAACTGGCTGTTGCCTGGCGGTCGCCGGTCGTATCAGTTCATTTTTGAAGCGAATACTTCTGTAGCCGCCTTAGACGATATTTATTATCGGAAAATCTTATGGATACCTGTTAACATGCGTAACATGCATCTTGAGTCAGCAACTCGCGTCAACGTCATGCTTATTTGATACAGTTTCGAACTCTAGGCATTTATTTGATGTGTGTTCAATTTTAAATTTTATTTTTAAGGTACAAGGGTTTATATTTGATAATTATTTATTTATTTGTGAACTATTTTCGCGCCTTCTCACCTGTTTTGATTTTTCACTTCTGTCCGCAGTTTTTATGACTGTGTGCGTTTTTTTAATTAAATATATTAGTAGTTAATGAATTTTTTTTTAGATTCAGAGTTACCTTGATTAATACATATCCTGCCCACACCTAAAATAAACGCTAGGCGTGAAGTTACCGATGAATACTAACTAGTATGTGTCTAACCAGCACAGATAATCTTTAGGTGTTTCTTCAAGGCCAATGGGTAGTGGTAGAAAGTGGTAGGATGGTAGAATGCGCAACACCACTTGTTGCATGATTGGGTAGACTCCATCCGTGATATACCACGATTTAACAGAATACTTGTGAAGAAAAATGTATTTCTACTTCTGTGTTTTGTCTGATCAGTGTGCCGCAAGCCACATTTCCTTTTCACTCACTGCTTTCTCCTTTTTCTTATCAAATTTCTTTGCATTTGGCGATGCATCATAGCTCCTGTGACTGACGCAACTACTTGCTTAGCGTTGGTCAGTGCCCGCCCTTGGATTTAACAAATTGCACTGAGATTTCTGTTATAACGTAGGCGAGAACTACGACAAGGATTTTTCTAAATTCATCCCCTAAAGGTCTAAAATAGGGGATGAAAGTAAATAGAGAAATAATATTTATCCAATTTAAGTTGACCTAAGATCTATATGATTAAACATATTAAATCGGTTCAGATTAAACTGAACAGCTGTCGGTAGAAATAATTTGCACGAGAGTAACCGCGGGGCTCAGCTTATCCCTACTAATATTATAAATGCTAAAGTAACTCTGTCTGTTTGTTACGCTTTCACGCCTAAACTACTAAACCGTTTTAAATAAAATTTGGTACAGACATAATTCAGAGTCTGAGGAAGGAGATAGGCTAATTTTTAATGCGAAAAATGGTTAGCCTAAAAATGCTGCCCAGTGTAACTTTTCCACGCACTCGTGTAGAATAAAATATCGTTTATTTTAAGAATTTTAATTTAAAAGTATGTTTTTACTATATTAATATGAATTAAAAACATATACCTAATTAAAAACACAAGTATTTTTCCAATGTCTCAAACCATTAATACAGTCAACAAGGTAAACGTGGTCAAGCTGACATTGCTTACACTTGAGTCATACGTAAAACTACCTGGTATACGCAATTTACTTCGATTCATTATTAAGTTCAACAGAGTCGTATTTCAATTCAAAACTTCAAACCCGGTTTCATCCCTTACTAGGCAATTTCAATAAACACGATATGTCATAACTAGCTGTGGCACGGGGCCTAACACGCATTTATTATTTTCCTCCTCCTGCAGGAGGAGAAGGGACTGTAATCCACCACCCTAGCCCAGTGCGGGTTTGTGGATGTCTTCGAATTTCGTGGTTCTAAAACATGCCGGTTTCCTCACGATGTTTTCCTTCACCGTATTTGGAGCAGTGTTGATGAAATAACTTACGCAAAGTAATGCGCCTGTCTGGGTTCAAACCCGCGACCTATATAGTACGTAAGTCGGGGCATGAACCACTGGGCCACCACTGCTCATTAGATTTCGCGTATAATAACTTGGAATTATGTTTCAAAAACCTGTTATCGGTTGCCATAGCAATGTCAAATATGGTGGTGGTGGTGGTAAAGGTGGTAACAAGTAGGATATAGTTCACGACAATATTCGAATGGCGTATACGAACCCACAACCTTATGATCCGTCCGCACCCATAACCATTAGGCTATTGCCGCTTATTATAATTTAAATATCTGTTAAACGGACACTCTTTTGAATACAATAAATAATAATCTTTAATTTTGTTCGAATTGATTGCTATTTATTTCCAGAAATTATTTTTAATATCAACTACCGACCCACCCCGGCTTCGCACGTGTAGTTTCACTTAGGTACTGTCTGTCAAACGATTAACAATTGTGCCAAAAGCGCTAAGGTTACCTACATTAAAATGTTAAAGTGGTCGTTAAGTTATTCTTAAATTTTCTCCTGACCTTGAACCTTCTGACAATCACAAACACAAAAAAAAGAGTTATCGAAATCGGTCCAACCGTACACGCGTGATGCCGTGACCAAGGGAAACAGTTATTCATTTTATATATAAAAATATTATTGTCTATTTTTTGACATAAACATTCCAAATCCATAGACAATAAACTACAAACCCCCTGACTGGAGCCACGACTCCAACTCAGCGAAACTCTTCAACAAGATTAGCGGCGGGCTCCATTTGCGGCCGCCATTTTGGCTTAAATGTCTAACTTACAAAATGGATTCGCGCGCCGCCGCTGGGAATTTAGAATTGTCCACTGTCTATTGTATACATTTATTTCTATATCATTTATGTTACTGTAACAATTGTATATACTTTATTATTAATACTAGATGTTTCCCTCTGCTTCGTACGCCAGGGTGATTGAATTTTGAAAACGAGTGAGGTGAGACCAGGGACAAGTTAAATATTTCAATTGACAGATGTCAAAACATAGGCTAAGATTTATTTTTTATTGGTAGAATCGAATGCGAGTGGTTAAAAGATCTCCCTGCCCTCTTCCCAGGCATGTGGGGTCGGCACAGTATGAACGTAGTCCGTATTGTATAGGTTTTGGTTTTAGTTCTTACGGTCAACCCTCCTCGGGAATAATTGTTTGTACTTAAGTCTTGTTTCATCAGTGTTATCAAATACAATTCCGTTACCGAGATAGTTGCTAGATAGTAGTTTATAAATCTTAACAACAACGCAATGTACGTATATCAATTGCTCCAGTGGTTTCGGAGGAGTTCAGTACACGCACAGACGAAATAAATATTATAATAATAACAAATAAAAATATAAAGATAATTTAACAGTACTAAGTAATCGCCATTTTAAACTTTATTTTCGAAAGTGAATCTTCATTAATATCATAAGTCGCGTAATACTCAAGTTATCCACAAAAAAGATAAAGAAGTATGTTCACTAATAAAAAATGGTAAGATCGGTCACATTTGAGTTCAAAATCAAATTCCAGATCCACTCGACCGTTACGACGAAAAACAGCGAAACAAAATGTCTGGGAGCGATCGAACTCTAAGAAAAGAGGCCTAAAATGTCGCTTCGTACGATTTTAACTTTCTTCATTTATTTTATTTACAATATATTGCCACAAAGAATTGGTACGACATCTGGTAATATGGAAGGTCTGGTATCCTCATTTGCCTCTTATTTTTTACTAAATTATAGAACAATATTCTTATGGTAAAAATTGTCCTGTTAGCAAAAGGGATCGTATCCATACTACGTTACTTGTTTTGAGGTTAGGTTAAATATTACGCTTGGTCACAGGAAGACATGAGGGGCAAAGGTTATCGTCACGTTATCATTATCCTCTAGAGAAATCTGCTTTTTAGCATGGCATGGCGCGTAGCGTTTATCGCTTTTTCGGGCTATATTCGAATATAGCGCATAGCGTTTAGTGCTTTTTAAACTCACGCCGTTTTGATAAAGACAAATATGACCCAAACAATTTTTTTTACCTTTCTGTTTGAAAATAAGGTCAGACCATATTTCTGAGTACGTGAAAACTTGATGGAGAGGTCCACCTCTAAGGTATTAAATACTCCAACTAAGGTAAATAATGTAAACTTTTAGTATATGTCAGTACCTCTCGTATCAGCATATACTACAAGCGGTCACCGAACAGGGGTTGGGGGGGTTTATATTCCCCTCCCCCCAACCCTCGTCAAAATCGGTCATGTAAAATTCCTCTTTGTGTCACCATTTAAAAAACATAAAACCGTTATTCCAAAGCAGCGTTTTAGGACTCACCGAAGTGTATTGTATAACCATTGTTTTTTTTTTCACAAGCAGTGAGTCAACTGGCTGCAGAATCGACTTAAAAAATAGCGATGACCTAACTGCTCGAAAATACAATTCGAGTCTTTAACGACATGTTTAACAATTGATTTTTTGAACCGTATAAATTACCGCTTGACCACCCATCCCACCCGATATAGAGTGGTGATGTGTCCTAAAGTACCGACTAGTGTAGCGTGAACCAATTCACTTTTCTCTTGAGGATGCCCACTTCATTGAAAGTAAGCAGGCATCTTGTCCCATTCACATCGCTGAGATGAATGTCTGAAAACTTACCTGCTTTTGTTTTACAACCGAACATATATACTAAGATCTTTGTATTGATAAAGATTATTAGGGAAAGGTGGCCACCAATGCCAAAATTTGTAGCTTTTATTCATCGTGTAAATGACTATGAACATAAATTTTACCTCAATCCATACCAAAAATCTACTTTTAGTGTTTGCAGCTGTGATCCGAACCTTATGCTGGACTCTCTAATTACTTCGTGTCTCATCAGGTTAACTATTTCCAAAGGACTCCCTTAGGGATCCCCTCAAAACTCTCTTGCCTTCATCCGGACTCCCGCAACATTGACCAGATCATCAGCCCGTTAGTGGAGGCCTACGCTGCGTAGACTAGATTCATGGCGAACATTCTAGAACCTTTTCTGACAGTAATGGTAATTCGATATGGTGTTAAAATAAGCTCAAGGTTTGTGCACCGCAAACCTTCACTAACTCACTATCATTAGTCAGGTGACACCAGTGTAACTTAAGCCGTGGCTAATGCGCTGTTAAGTGATCAAGTGTCTAATGTAAGGTACCTACTTGAACTTACGATGGAAACTATGATTCACTAGTGAGTAAACTGGTTCTTTGTTTTGTCCACAGAGGGGTTGGCATGATCCTGGCTCATCTTTTTTATATAAGAAGTTGCCAACTTCTTTCTTTAAGATGTCATCAATTTGATCAATATAAGTTCGTCTGTGATGCCCCTTACTAGCACTGTCACTCACTTTAGCAATATAAATTTGTGTCTTGTACTAATTTTTTTTTATTCGCCACATTATAATCGCACGGGTTTATTACTCTAGTGAATAAGTTTTATATCCCTTACTCGTGATATGATTGATTCGCCGGAAGTATAAACCAATAGTGTATGTCGTACCGCTCGTTGTTTTAAACTAGAAACTATATGACGTTTATTCAATGGCAACACATTTTCCCCGGGCATAGATAATAGAGTTGTTAACAAGTTTCCGAAGGCTCTCATCACGTAGGAACAAGTCAAATCATCGCGCCCACTTAACACTTCCAGCCACTTATTGCGAGGTGCGGTCGCCCGGGGCGAAACTACACAGTTAACTAGTAAACAATGCATTATATTTCTAGATGCGACATTAAAAAAATATTGCGTACTATATTATCTGGACTAAATATTGAAAAGAAGAAAGATATGGTTGTTTATTGGCATTTGAGAGCGGAAAATTAACGGATAGTTGAATGATAGGCCGACGTTAGACCTAAAAAAGCCCAAAGTAGACCGACGTTGAGAATTTTAATGGACCAAGCTCAACAGAGGCTGTAGAGTTTTAAATGATAATTATTAGGAAGAAAAAAGGAGAAGATACTTTATCCAGATGTAACAGGCTCTGTTTTTAATTAATACCGTCAAACGATAATCGTCCACTATCTTGCTGTCTCTATCTTGCCAAGTCATATTCTATTTCCATCTATATTTTAGTTTACTAAGAATCTTGTGTCGCAACAAGGA
>JWHW01026696.1:67864-79106 GCA_000931545.1 Papilio glaucus
ACGGGAAAGGGCAACGCGTTACGTATATTAATTGCACAAGAGTTACTTAACTCCTCTCTTCTAATCTCTCGTAAAGTTTTTATCTTTTTATCCAAATTAATTATGTAAACAGAGAATTGTAACGATAGTTACCATTCTTACTATAATATTATATATTAGCGACTCGCCCCGGCTTCGCTCGGGTTGATAAATAAACAGAAAATATATAACCACAAATAACGTGGCTTTCTATTGGTAAAAAAAAATTGAAAACCGGTTCAGTAGATCCAGATTTTTTTAATAATAATCAAGTCCTGAATTATATAAAATATGAGAAAAAACTTTTTTCGTATGATTTCATTTTTTATCTGCTTTTATTACGTATTTTTTTCTGAGTTTAATAACCAATATACTTTACTTTGCACAAAAATGGTGAGACTCTATCGAGCGTCAATGTTGAAATTGGACGGTTTGTTTTTTTTTTAATCGAAGAAGGTGGCAAACGAGGCAAGCACTCATACACATGCCTATAAGCATTTGCAATAAGGTGATGAGCTGCATATGCGTTTCCTACCTTTAATGGACAGAGGAAGGGATAAACAGAAAATAGTATATTTCCATTTCCTGTTTATCCCCTTCCCTGTCAAATCCCTTCCCATACTTTTCTTATTAGAAATGGATGGGAAGAGGAAGAAAAGTAGGATAAGGCCTCCAGCCTCACTTATCGGACGAAACTTGACGCATGTCTTCTGTGACGTCGTGGCATTTCACCAGTCGAGTTGGCCTATTCCTACAACAGATGTTGTTGTTACGGGCTGCTCTACACTCGATAAACGAATTGCGTTGGAATTCTTCAATTGATGATTTTTCTACCGTATTCTATCATTTTCTAAAATCTGGATAGATTATCGTGTGGTATACTAATTTCTTATATTTCTATTGTTACAGAAGAGGCATAAAACTCCGTCAGCTGACAGACGGCAGCCATCTTGTTCAAGTAATCTACACGCCGAATGGCGTCATACAAGACTGCGAATATCTTGCCGATGGTAAAACGACGAGAAACTTTCTAAAAACCCTAAGAAAAGAATTAAAATTGGCACTAGAAGAGCAAACGTATAAAATTTTAGAAAAAGATACAGATAATGAAGACGAAAGATTTTACCGCCATTTTGGGAATATGACATTGAGGTTATTAAAAGACAATGAAAAATTACCATCAGATATAGAGCATTGGTTAGATTACAACAGATTAAAAATGGAATGCTTAGAGAGACACGAAGAATTGACGTATATGATGTCAAATAAAAATAAAGTGGGCGAGGAAGCATTAACAAGGTAAACAATTTAATTTGTACTGTACAAATCGACTTTTATTATATGCCAAACTATATGAAGTTATACGCTTTTTATATGTTTTCTAATACACAGACACAAAGACCTCAAATGTCTTTCTGAAAATAATAAATTGGAATAAGCTGTCCTCAATATAAATAAATTGTAATTAAAAATCGAAAATCAGGTCGCAGTAGTATAATTAGTGAAGTTGTCAGCACATCGATCAACTTTCACATATAATTTTCGACATTTTTTAAATGTCATGCAACAGATAAAATATATTTTGAGTGTTACTTTTTACCCGACTGACTTATACAGTGGGTTTAATGTATTTCGCGTGATTTTAAAAAGTGTGGTGTCATTAATTTTTGTACTCTTCGCCGGAGTATCACAGGTCAGTCTAAAAAATAGGAAATCACATATAGTAAGTCAGGCAGTCAGGGTTTTTTTTTAAATCAACTATTACTTGTTATAATATTCATTTTAATTTTTTTATAATAGTTTTCAAAATATGTATATATGTTGCTAGCCATAGTCCTTTTTCTTGTCTTTTTTAAAACATTCTTAATCAATGACTGCATTATAATATATAAGAAGGATTTGTTGGAGTAAAAAAATGAAATAACTTGGAATTAAAGGTAAATGACAAAAATTTATTATTGGTTGCCATGGTAACACCATGTAGTTGGTGTCGAGCATCGTAAAAAATCACTATAATTTTGTCCCAAACGCGCCAAAAGAAATGTAACTTCAAAAAGGAAAATATTTTTTTAAGAAATTTGATTCGTTAAAGCGTATAACTTCATTAGTTATATATTTATGTAGATAGATCATTGGATGCACTTTTATTATCTATGGTCATTCTTACCACAGGTATATCACAATATCTTTCTCACGACAATGCAATGATTTCTTTCATCTCCACTATTTTATTTTCCCTTTTATTGGTCGTATTGTGACTAACAGGCAACATAGTACAACAAATATTTAGATTGTTTTGTGATATTTTATAAGCTTTTGTGTTGACAATCTTATAAAATATCAAAAAACTATTTACTTTTTGATTTGAATAAAAAAATTATAATGTATCTCTACTAATTAAAAAGCTGTAAAAAAATACGTTTAGGAACAAATACCTAACCTAAAACAATTGTAATAGATTTGCTTTACGACCATTTTGTCGCTCAAACAAGTTCTTGAGGATTTGGTTTTAAGTATTATTTATATTTAAAATTATTTTTTGCTGTTAAAAGTTACTATTTATAAAGTATTGTACTTTTGTTTCTTCTTTGTTTTATATCAAATCATTATTATAAATTTTTTCAAATTAAAAAACCTAAATAATAAAGATATAATCTGTATAAACAAATAAAATATAGACTATACCAGCACTACAATGGAAAATGCTTCTCGCTTCTGTCACCGACCATTGCCAGTATCAAAAAGTCATATCTAATATTTCTTTCCTTCTTCATAATCACCTAAGTGTCATTCCTGTTCGCCATTTTTTAACACATCTGTAATAAATTATTCAACAATAATATTTCATTGATACACAAATGAATCTAACGAATTTAATCTCATGTAATACATGAAGAATGCATTTTGACAGTTAATTTTGACACCTGTCAGATACTTCGTCGTAATAAGGTTACGATTTTCGCAAACGTGTCTTTATTCATTGCGAGGCGAAACATATTAATGAATTTCGACAGCTAAAAAAGACAAACCTAAGGCCACCTGATACTACTAGTAAATTATTAGGACGTAAACTTATAATTTTTAGAATCCAGACAACCACAGATCATAAAATCAATATTCCCACGACAATCTTTAACACGAAATTTAAATTTCGAGAGGATTCTAAGGTATAAGGGATGGTAAGGTTTGTTTCTAATCTCATTCAATCACATGGGTTACCTATATAGGTTTATTACCCTGGCCGTAGCATAAGGGATCATTAACCTTAATTGGTGCATGTAATATTAAAAATAAACTAATTAAAACCATGTCTTATGATAGTATTCCATTAATGTAAGGTTATTGTTAGGTCTGAGAGACACTAAAAATTTTACTTTGCTTTGGTATATAACATTAAATCACGTAATTGTGCAAATAACACACGACTCAAGTGCCAGGGACACACAGACAAGACAGAGTATGTCAGTAAAATTAAACACCACTTTTACTAGGCACATTGACCTTGGATTCGATATCGTCGCAGTCTCCTTACTAGTAACGCTTCACAGTTGATTTAACATTAGTGATATTGTTTATCGTATGGTCATTTAAATCTACCGAAAAAATCGGTTAGATACTATAAATCTATAAACGTCATGTCTGCTTTCAATTTTGTAGAATGGCAACACTCACACGGTTCTTCGGGCGTCGTTCTTGGAAACTTCAAGGGAAAAGAAATAATTTTACCATCAACTAATTTCATTTCATGATCTCAATTTCCATCAAGTCATTTGACCATCATATATGTTATAGAAGTCCTCTATCAAATTTCAAATCCTACTAACCTACCAAAACCTACCATATCTAACTAACATATAACCAACAACAGGTCGCGCAGATCGTTAAGGGAGAATTTCATTATGCCTGGGACAAAATGGTGCGGAGCTGGTCAATTAGCTGAGAGGTACAACGAGCTAGGCGACGATAGCGCAGAAGATATGTGCTGTAGGGCTCACGAGAACTGCCGCGCCAACATCGGGGCCTTCAGAAAACGTTTTGCCTATTTTAACTTTAGGCCGTACACAATCTCGCACTGTCGCTGCGATAGGAGGTTTGTTTTTTTGTTTTTTTTTGGTTTGTTCTTTTCGGTAAAGCTACCAATTTGGTAGAATTCGGTTGGATTTTGGTTGCAAATTGGAGTTTTCCTGGACACGTTTGGATTGTAAATAAGAATGTTCTTACAACGTTCTTATTTAAAAAATACACTCTAATGAAAAAAAAATAGTGTATGTTATTTATAGATGATCTTTGTAATGATTACAGAATTAATAAAATCCTTTTTAGTATTTTAAGAGTTAACCTTTTTTCTCTTTTACAATATTGCAATAAATAAAAGTAAATATTGTGGAGTTATGTGCAATGTACATAATATAAATTATCTAATAACACACATATAATATTGTAACCTCTATTTGAATTATAGTACAATTTGTTTTTTGAATAAATCAGTTGCAATAGAAAATATCCGAACGTATCCAAAGCGATAATGGCGGGCTGCCATCTTATATCACATTTTTTTGTTTAATCTGTCACCCATTGTTCCTTGCTTTTTGGCGGTACCTGGTTAACGAGAGCGTTTTTCATATGTTTTATACACCAACAAACCGAATGTTACCAACATTCGGTTTGTTTTATATTCCTTAAGCTTAAAACGTTTTATGTATATACGTTTTCTGCTTTCTTTTAAGACACAACAAATATTACATTCTATATCAATTTTCTCCTCTTATATATAAACAGATGACGAAATTCTTTTTTGGCATGATCCTGGCGTACCTCTTCCGCTTCTACATTCATATTTGATACATTTATGTGTACATGATTTGGTTACGGGTACTTTATCACAGCTTTTCTCTTGTGTGTCGCCAGTTTATAAGTTAATATTCTGTAAATAGAGTGTATTTACCCGACAATCAATAGGATAATGAGGAGTCCAATACTTAGGGACTTAGGGTCCTTCAAGAAGCTAACGTACTCATTCCTTAAAAGGCCGGCAACGCATCTACAGTTCCTCTGGTGTTGTAGATGTTCATGGGCGTCTGTGATCACTTTTATAATAGGCGACCCGCTGCTGGAATACTCTCTATGATATAAAAAAAGTTATATTTGTGTGTGAAGTGGCGGATTTAATCTTAATGCCGCTCGTTGGCACGAAATTTTCGACCTTTTCCATAAGTCGATGAAGTTTCGATGTACAATTTTTAATATTCATATGTTAAAAACTGTACATCGGAACTATGCGAACTAAATATTTTCAATTTATCGGAAAATGTGCTAGTTAAATATTTCAGCTAGATAATTATTCATTTTATCGGAAAATAAAAAAGTATTTTCGCGAAAGCAAGATAACACGAAGATTTTTGTTTTCTCCTCCTAATTGCCACCCTGGGCACTAGCCCAAATCCACCCTGGTGTAAAACAAGAACTGTTTGATACAAAAATTGAATGATGTTCCCTTTTTAATAACAAATTACATTTTAAATATGAAGAGGATTGGACGGAGAGGGGGTTAACGGGGAACAAGAAATATTTCTTCTTTTTTCTTATTTCTGTCTATGCCCTCCTCTGTCTATTAAAGGTAGGCAACGCATCTGCAACACATTTGCTTGTTGCGGATGTCTATGGGTAGCGCTCACTTAACATCAGGTGATCCGCTTGCTCGTTTGCCACCTGCTACCATAAAAAAAAAAAAAATAATAATACTACATTGTCAAAATAAGTCACAAAAACACAATAGTGGCCCCAAGAATTTACCCATCGCGACTATTAACCAGTTATAAATCTACACATATCAAACTTATTACCCGTAAGCTTCCCGGTACAGATGGTCATTAGAGATACACGGGGCACCTTTACTGTAGCCCTAAATCATAAACATTTAATGTCCAATCAACGTCTCACTAACTTGCTTTGAACCGTTCCCACGAAATATGATTTTCTTAAATTCAACTGACAAACTAAGAACGCATCAGAAAAGACAGACATCGATCCCTTCAAGAATACCATGTTACATGGCTGGGCTTAGGAAGTAAAACGTGTATTGCTTCCTTATACTAAAGGGCTGCAATGATGTAAAAGTTTTAGTCGTGAGCTACTCACTACTTCACTATCCAGGAGCTCATTTCAAATAACAAACACTAGTGTTTTGCACACTGATATAAAGGAAACTTATTGAAGACTTTTGATAGGTTTGGCACATAAAGTTTAACGGCAAAACATTGGAACAAATTGCCGACGTCAGTTTTTCCGTCTATAATGATACTTCAAGAGACAAATGAATAGACTCTTGCTAAACTAACTCGTACCATCTTTCGACCACGTTACCACTTAACTTCAGACGGGATTGTGGTGAAACAATAGCTTATTCGCCATAAAAAAGGTGAAAGAAATTGTAGCGGTATCTCGAACAGGTCGTATAAATACAAATTAAGTTATAGTAATTGTGGAAATCGTTAAAATATTATTATAACATAAATTCAACATTGATGCGATCCCTTTTATTAAACCAATTCCTTTACTTTCACATCGACCGCAATATAAAGATATCAGATCGCGTCTCCGCAGTCGGTAATTAGCGGTGCCATAGACAAGTTTTATTTATTTTCGTTCCCTAAGTGCGTAATAAAGTAATAAAATACAGTGATCTATGGTTCGTTCGATGACGCGTCGACTTTATAGCTCAATTCGATTCTATGACCAATAACGATTATTGTTTACTACCATAAAATTCATAAAATAAAATGTTGGTGGTCCACTAATACTGGCAACATTTCTATTTAGAAAGAAAAAGAAGTCATTGCATTGTCGTTCAAAAATTAATGAAAAAGCTTATTGACATTTAAAAAATACTAGCCGCAATAAATTGTAGAAAAAAAAACTTGACAGAAAAAAGCGGGATGCTATGGAGCTACTCCGCGTGCCTGGCACCAAATGGTGCGGCAAAGGCTTCTCGGCGACACATTATTCCCAACTCGGAGGTTACACACGTACTGACAGATGCTGCCGAGTCCACGACCTAAGGTGCCCATTCTGGATAGGTGGCATGGAGAAGAAATATGGGCTATACAACTGGCGAGTGAATACTCTTATGCATTGCCGATGCGACGAAAGGTTCGTACAGATTAAAAAAATATGTGTCGTTAAATGCAACTAACAGAAGCATGAATATTATTATATCGGTAGCTCGAAATGCACTTTAGCCTCAAAATTGTCCGGGCCATTAAACTATTGCAAGTTCGAACAAGTTGTAGCTCAGTTGAAATCGTTAGAGTTGACATTGTAGTAACGATTCGAGTATTGTTAGTAAATTTTTCGATTTGTCAACTTGCAACACTCGATGTTCAAAATTGTCTATTGTTATTTTAGATAGTGGCGCCAATGGAATATTTCATTTTTTATTTCTTTTTAATTATCTATGAATTTGATTTTTATGGCCTGCCAGTATGCATTTTATTTTATTACTTTGCTTCTTAAATAAGTTTCGCTTTCGTTGTTGTGAATGTGTTGATGTAATATGTTTTTAGTAGTAGTGTGATTCGGTATTTAAATCTATATACTATAAAATAAACTTAACTAACTGGGAGTTGCTCGATTGTATCGACATTGATCGGTAAAAAAGATGGTTTAAGATGATGGCGTCTTCATGCATTCAGAGGAGGAGTACTTTTAAAGAATGTTAATGATGACATACCTATATTTGGTCTTAAGTAATGTTATAAAGAAAAAAATACCTGTTCTTTGTAGTGGGTTAGGTCTGAAATTACTAAAGCAAATCTGTAATATCAATAGGATTCTATCTATACAAATAAATAAAATTGAAGTGTCTGTATGTAATATCAAAATAAAATTTCCAGACTTAATTCACATGATGTATATACGGTACTTATAACGAAAATGCAATTTTTTAAACTTTTGTCTGTCTGTCCGGTTACTCCGGATAATCTCCGAAACGACTGAACCGATTTGGATGGGACTTTTACTGGAAGATAGGTAATATCGCAAGGCTTCAAATAGACTAATTTAATTTAAGCAAACTAATTAGGGTTCCGCGCAAAAAGTAAAGAACCTTCGAAATTGTGAAAAAATATCGAAATTATTCTGCGAAGTAATTAATATGTTTTATTTGATTCCACGCGAACGAAGTCGCGGGCAACAGCAGTATATGATAAGTTCCAAGATTTTTTTAACAACACGGGGCGCCGGGTAGTTTCTAGATTCTTTAATTGCAAGATTAAAGAATTCTATTAAATGTAAAGATACCATCAACACATACCGACACACCCTCGACTACCCAAGGTCTCTTTGTGGAGACATTAAGGGAGGTGTGCCAGGAGGTGAGCCACGATAATTTATGAGCACCAATTAGTTCGACCTGATACTATCGGATTTTTTGTAATTGTCCCCTTTAGAACATGGGAGGTGTGGAGTTGATAACTGTCTATAAATATATTTGAATTGAATGAGATGGCACATTTATTCGTATTTAAAATAAATTACTTAAAACTGGGATCGTTGTGAATCAGAATGAATGTGATGAATGAACCTGTGAATTTTTTATACAGTTGTTAATGGTAATTAACCTAATGGAATTTGAATGTATCGAATATAAAGTCATACATGGTTAAAACAAGTTAATTATCTATGCATGTGTGACATTAACTATAACCCGACTATGGCGAGCATCACTATATACGCACTACGCCTTGTGTGCGAAAAGGATAGTAATGAGCAGGTGCTATTGAGTAATATAACTTCAGTGAGTCAATGTTTTGGTTAAGATAATTTAATCTTATTCTCAAATCTATGACAACAATAATAACAATAGCAACAAACAAGATAGTGTTGCTAACGATAATGAGTATTCAATGACACGAAATTACGTCACCAGACTGACGGCCAGGCATTAGCAACTTGCAGTGATTTTTTGTATGTCACCAGCCTAATCGATATAAGTTTGTTTAAGACAATCCTTACCAATATCGACACACTTTCGCAATATACATAGATTTGCCTTATCACCACTTCTTCATTCATCTGTACAACCCGTTTGAACCACGAAAGCACATCTTTATTTTAAGTCGCAACGTCCTCTTTTAAGTTACAGAATCCCTTTCCACGTTATTTCCGATTCTCTTATTTTTCTTTTATTATCTTCAATTATTTTCTCGACTCCACTCATTTATGTAAAGGAAACACCACGTTCCTCTATGAAAATAAAAATAGTACAAAGCCACTCCACTGTCAACTATGTTCTATTCTTAATTCATGTCTTATCCGACGACAGGGTTGTGTATTTTTTACATTTATTTATTTCATTTATAAGTCATTTATTTTATAGTTTTTTTTTAACTAGACGCGTAGACGACCCGGGTATGTCTCTATTAATGTGCCATGGTGATTACGACGAACATTTGGGTCCCTTTTAAGAGATATATTGTACTGATTACTGCCGCTAATCCCTTGTAGATTGGAGGAGAGTTTTAAAACTGTACACAATCAAAATGTTATAAGACGTCTATATGTACGAAAAGGGTTGATTTGTAATTATGTCGGGTAATAATGTCTAATTTCCTGTTGTTGGATACCTTTGCCAGGTAAAAAAGGTTAAAAAATATTAGTGTGTGTTTTCTAATAAATTGAATGAAGCCAGTAATTACTTAAAACGATATTGACTAAACTAAATAAATAAAGTTAATATGCTAACTATAACGGTTGTGTAAGGGCGCGATTTATAAGACAACTAGCGCCTCTCTCTTTCATTTTTGTAGCCAGTCGTAATGTTCTAGAATGTTCATGCTGGAACTTTAAAAAGAGAAGTAATTATAAGAATAATCGATTTAAATACGTTTCCGTGTACAATAAAAAAGGGATGAAGTCATGGATCTTGTTAAATGATACAGATTGCCTTGAAATACAAAAAATAAATCACCAACGATCCAATTGTGGACTCTATCGGTCGAACCTATCTTTGATTTTATCTATGGTCGGACGATGCTAAGAACAGCTGTCAGTGATTCTAAAAAAAATATCTTGGGCATTTATAATGTCTCGTACAGCTTGTTAAATATTTTTATACGACTTTATTTGATGTGAAAATGTCTTAAATACAACATTGTTTGAGTCCTTTACAAACAAAAGAAGTATTTTTGTTTTTTTTTAACAAATTTATTGAACAGAAAAGACTTATATAAATATATATGTAAACCAGGGGGTAAATTTTTGAAAAATAGTGCCCAACTTGTTATTCGAAAACTACCAAAACCGATTAATTTAATTAGGAAATGCTATAAATGCGATGTATTTATAAAAGAGTATTTTAACCAATCGCATTCGAGTCTACCAGTAAAAATCAAATCTAACCTAATTTTTGACATCTGTCAAAGTAAAATATTTCGCTTGTCTCCGCCTCATCGTTAACTTTGCACTAGTAGCAATCGATCGAAATCGGATTATTGTAAAAGACACTTTACCAAAGTGTAATTATTTGTGCTGCACAGAAATAGTTTTGTATTGGCTACCAAACGAAACGAGCATGAACTTGTGCACTAATCCTTACAATGACAAATAGACAAGTCCACCCCCGTATCTGCGTACAGTTCAACAGAAAAGAACCTTTCCGATTCGATTAACAGAGGTACAGTTATCTCCAATAAATGACAAAGAAACCATCGGCACCCCACACCTTTCCACCCTTATTCGACGTTCATAATTTATGTATTGTCAGACGGCGTAGTTAACCTCCACGCCGCATTATTCACACATTATAAATCCCTCGAAGCGTGCTGATAACAGCGCCGTAAAGAAAAGATGGCGGATGCCGCGCCTATTGACAGCTCGATGACAGCAGTTTTGGCGCCATTCCTTTTCATCTTGTTAATTTATCAATTTTAAGGAGTAGGTATGACATAAAGTATTTTAATTTTGCGAAGTATGAAAAATAATTATGTCAATTTAATAAACAAAAAAGCACTACTGATTTTATGATTGTCATCATTCATCTCATAATTACATTACGTATGACAGTCCGGGGAAGAATACGAAACTGTGACATTTCACTCTTCAAAATCGGTAATGCTGTTTAGGGAACAGGAGGTCACAATGAAATAAACATACGGTTGACAAACACTACCCTTCTTCTGTGTCAGTGTGGTAAACTTATATTACTAATATAAATGCGTATGTATGA
>JWHW01026699.1:29438-39879 GCA_000931545.1 Papilio glaucus
ATTGATTCTTATGTTTAATTGCGTAAAATTATTTTATACTTTTAAGTGCATTTCTTGTTTTTGAATATAGTTTTTTTGAAGTCTGTTTTGTTTTCATTTAAAAAGTTTTTAAATGTATACACTAGTTGGTCGCCCGCGATTTCGTCCGCGTAAGATATATAACCTTCTCACTATTGATCGTTAGAAGATTTTATCGGATAGGTTGGTGTGTAAAGGGCATGGTATGAAAGTGTCTTCGGAGCATTTGGTGCGCTTGTGTTCGCGATGTGTTTGGAAAAGAATCTTGTTTTGGGAAATACTTTGTTCTGCCACCAAAAGATTCATTTGTTTACATGTGAAAGACGGCGAGACCGGAGCTAACGATTTCGTAGTAGTAGATAAAAAAATGAAAAGCTGGGTAGTAGACACGGAGCTTATCGGGGGATCCAACGTTGAAACTGACCATTATCTAGTCTAGTTTTATGCCAGATCAGGGTTTGTTCAAGCGTTGGCGCCACCGAGCAACCTGCATCTACTGTCCCGATTGAGCGTATGAAACTATTGCAAGATGATTGTGTGAAAGAAAAATATCGTAAGTTGTTTGAATGAAAGGAATTTGAAAGAAATGGACGTTGAGGGTGCTTAGGCTAAAATAATGAATGAAATAGTAGAGCTGCCGCCGAAGTATGTGGAATAAGCAAGAGGAAGGACGCCAGGAAAGCCAACACGGTGTGGTGGTTAAGTAATTTCGAATGGAAGTGGAACAAAGCGTGGCTTGATTTACTGTCAACAAAAGCCAGGCAATCAGACTATACGAATGAAGATATCGAAAGACTTGAGTTAAGATTCCGTATATTGAGAAAGAGATTGAAAGATGTGGTGAATAGAAAGAAGCAAGAAAGAAAGGAGAGAGATGAAAAAAGATTGTCTGACGATTTCCAGGCAACTATAAAAATGTTTTGGAAATTCGTCAAAAATGCCACAAAGGAGGGTCAGTACAATCGAGAGTGAATGTTGTTCGTGATGAGATCGGGGACCTTCTGAATAACGTCGTAGCAATTCTGGAGAAATGGACATTCAAACAAACTTTCAAAATATCCCCTATATTTTGAAAGTTTGTTTGAATGTCTCACACGGCAAATACTAATGAAGAACAGGAGTTGGAAAGTGAGATAACTTTGAATGAGATTGTGATTGCGATGAAAAGAATGAATTTTGGCAAAGCACCAGGGTATGACAGGATTTCCCTTAAATTGCTGAGAGCTGGAGAAGGTTTAGTTGCTCTTCTAGTTCTTACTGTTGTAAGATTTTCGATGTCGCGATATGTCGTGTCTACGAGAATTTGTAGACTTTGTTACAATTGAGCCAAATTCATCATCTAACAATATTTGGAGATGGTAATTTTCCGTCTCGAAGCTTAAATATTTTTTGTGGTTCTTATTTTAATGTGGTTTCATATTCATTAATGTGTGTCTAAATGTGCCTTTTTTGTTTTCACTGACATTTTTAAAATTCGTATATAATCGTATTACTTTTTGAATTATAATATCGTAATTCAAAAAGTATAATATACAGAGGCATGGATAACATAGTCTAAGTTGGTCGGCATTTTTATTAACGGTAAGTATGTACATTGTTGCCCAGTATGATATGTGGGGGAGGGGGATAAAGTGGGATCGTAACACTCCCACCGATAACCTACCTACCTAATATATAAAATAAAACAACTGTTTATTGTGTTGAATCAATTTAATAAAATCTTTACACATGATAACCTAACCTAAATCTAGCCTAAATATAGAACTAGGCTCTATGGATATCGTTCCCTTGTCTCTTTCCCATTCCAAGTTTTAAAAAGTGACATGTTCTTGAATTTTCTTAGTTGATTTTACGATTTAAAAAAAATATGTATCTCAAAAACTATATGCGCACGAGCTTCGAAATTTTCCATAACGATACTACATACCGAGGCTACATCCCAAAAAATATATGATCGTCATACTGACTGGGCAATAGTATACATATTAGCCTTATCAACTTTTAAGATGAAAAAAAAATAAGTTGAACACATGGTGTCGCGGGAGTTTTGTAGATATTGATGTGTTCTTTAATATAGTACAACATTTTTTTGTTCTATCAAAGAAATGAAAGACGTTTATGGCTAATTCTTTAAGGGTTGAGTTATTGCAATTTTAGTATATATCTCTAATTTTTTGTAGTAATTTTATTTAATGGTGATAGAATTTTTGAAATCGGTTTAGTAGTTTTTGAATTTATTCGTTTCCAACATACAAAAATACAAATTTTTCCTCTTTATAATATTAAGTATAGATGTCACCGACCGATTGTAAGGGCAGGCACTTTATAATCGGCCTAGGCAAATTCTAAACGGTCGGCACATTGTAAATTTAACGAATTATTGAGAATGTGTTTTTTAGTTCAGCTTGTAAATGTAATTTATAATTTTAGTTACTAATAGTACGAAAATAATTGAAAATAACATCACAAGAACATTTTGTTTGTTTACGTTTAGCAACAGCTTGCCAGCAAAAGTAAAGAAGTGACGCAGGATACGAGTTCCGACCAATCAGAGCGTACGTTTCGTTTGCTGAACGACATTTTTATCATATTCACAATATGCGTACCGTACTTCGCCCAATGACGTCGCTCCATTAGAAAGTGGCTGGAAATGAAACTGCATATTGTCAATGATTCGTTCAACTGAAAATGTGCCGATTAGACCGTTTAGATTTTGCCTAGCCAAATTATAAAGTGTCTGCTCTGACAATCGGTCGGTGACATAGGACACATGATTTTTAGTATAAACAAATAATTAGTAATTTAGCACCTGGACATTCGGCAACATTGCGAGGATGGATGCCGCCAGTCAGCTTCATTCATACATATTAAAATTAATGAGCAACTGTTTTTTTCCACATTTAGATAAATGTTAAATGATTTTTAAAGGAAGACAATTTATAAACTGACAAGTTCACACTCAATCGGCTTATATACCTCGCATTTCAACGATAGTGATTAACATTATTAAAAATTCGGAAACGCCGAAGTATCCCGACTTTTAGTTATCATGGTGCGTGTAGATACGAGTATCAAAGATATAGACGGGGTCATTGTACGTCCAGCTGTTGTGTAGTGCATTTGTCGTTGCAGTACGAACGTGGTCGAAAGCTCTGTCGATGTAGAAAACTACGCGTCGGTCAGTGCTTGGGCTCCACTGAGTGCACTGCGTTGTGGAAACTATGCCAATGAAAAACTTGGCGAGAAAACGAGTCGGGCTATGGGGAGGACCTGTTGCGGCGCTCCTTGCCCGGAGCCCGGCCCCCGGCCCTCGCCGTGCCGCCACTTGTTTGCTCGGGCTGTGACGACCGCGCGCCGTGCACGTGAGAACGCCGCTAATGTATTAACTCCACGCCGGCGGTTCTGTGGCCTACATGCGCCCGCTATCGTTGTTGCAATGGCAAGCCCTCGACTTGCAACAACTACGGAAAAAGTTACTAAAAAGCGTTGAGTAAACGATTTTGTTGGGTAAAATAACAAACTTACTGTGGACCGATTCTATTGTAATGAAAGATTTGTATAGATAGGGAGTATAATATAATACCTACACGTTAAAAGATGGCGCACATAATTTATGTATTTTTGTGAGAATTCAACTTGTCGTCTAAATCGTCGAAATATGCAAGAATGCTCGCATGAACAAATACCGTATAATAATTATTCTTAGTTTTTTTGTTAGTAGTTAACTATTTGCGCCCCGCGGCTTTACCCTCTGTGTATTTTAATTAAAACGTTTATTACGTATAAAATTTTAACAAAACACCTGTCTGCTAAATTCACATTTTTATATTGAACGCTCGAACTGTCAAACACGCCAAGATAAAATAGTCGTTTGGTTTTCTTAAGATTTAAACTTTCATTTTTTTCTTTCATAAGAACCTTCTGATAACAACAAACACCAAAATATAAAGAATTAGTGAAATCGGTGGAGCGTGTGTCCAGGGGAAATATGGACACGCTCCGGCTTCGCACGGGCAGTTGCTCCATACAAACGTTCATCCCTTTACCTAAGTCAGTCGTGCAAACTGTCAAACGACTGACAGTTATGCCAAAGACACTAAGGTGGTCCACATAAAAAAAAGTTAATAATGTCGTTAAGGTTTACTAATTATTCTAATTTCCCGCGCAACTTTTTTTTTCATAAAAACCTTTCTCCAGACAATAACTAGCGCCAAAAATAAGAATTGGCGAAATCAGTCCAGCCGTTCTTCGCGCGGGATGTCGCGGACCAAGGGAAATTGGAAATTATTTTTATACGTATAGATAGTATAGTAATAAATAGTACATTCTATTTTGTGCAATGCCAAACTTTTATAAAACCAATTATAATTTAATAAATAAATTTTATTTAATTATTAAAGTAATTAAATATAATTTGGTTATAAAATATAAAAATATTTAACAACCAATAATAATAATAATTTTAACTGGCTGCTTACCAAGCATATAAGAGTCAAATAACATATAACGGGTAAAGCTGGGGTCACACGGCGTTGTCCTGCACGTTTTTGTAGTGTTTGATTTTAGACGTACAATCGGCTGGGGTATGTTCACATGAGAGACGTTTTGATTCATATTAAATACTAATAGCCGAAGTTTTTACTGTTTTCACAGTGAGGAGACGTCAGTACTGGATCCCCCGCTTGATTGTAATTTTATATTGGTAGGTATAACCAGACTTTATTGTTTGGTTATCTTTTGCTACTACTAAATACGATGCGATTGCTCGAGGCGGAGGAAATATCAATTCAACTTGTGTGAACAACAACAAACAACGTGACTGACTGGTTATAATACGCACAACCGTCGTATTGTTGTTGACCTACGATATTTTATTACAACAATTTCAAATTTATACGGACAAATTAAATTCAATCCTAGTTCTCACAGATGTCCATTTATTACGGCAATTGTTCCTTGTGTCGTCCACAATCTCCTAAAGCTCTCTTTGAAATCGTGTCTTAAAAAGCTCCGCACAGGTCCTTATCGACTGCTTCTTTAACTTTAAATCAACGTCGCTATCTTTGTATATACTATAAACCTTTTAATATTTGAGACTCTAGAGAATCCTAAAGTAATTTTTATAATTGGGGTATTTTTTAGTAAACCTTTTATATCGTATACCCTCTGAGACCAAGAGCCCCTAAGATTATGGGGGCGGTGGCTGATTAAATGTTTATTTTTGTTACACATTTACAGTAAATTTGGTCAAAACTATTATTATACTTATATATGTGAACATATGACTTCGTTACGCTTTAACTAGTTAACCGGTCGACAAATTATTATTGACTTGTTTTTATAATAAATGTAAAAACACATTAATTAAGATATTTCATTAATTGAACAACGCAGCCGTTTTGTGTTTGCCATCGCGTTGAGTTAAAAAAATGAGTAAATAAACAAGAAGGTAAAGAGCTCCCACTGGATTATGCGCCCGTTGCTCCTTATATAAAACATTGTTTTCCAATTAGTAGCGCCCGATCCGACTTGCGAACTGGGATTAATACCAACCTACGTACCTATCGATGTACTTAATCTTCTTTTGAGCAGCCATTTTAAAAATATTAATTAATCGCCTTGTTTATTTTTTATAAGCCGCCGTTAAGTTTTATACGTTAGATTTATTATTTGTTGTTTATGATTTAGATATTTCTTTAGTAATAAACGTGGTGCCCTGCTTAGTTCTATTCCTAAAGTTCTTCTTTCTTCTCACCCTCATAGAACAAGGCGAAAGTAACAAGCGACCCGAGCTCATCATGTATTTGTTTTATATATTGTATTTATTTATTCGTAACCAGACGGAAACATTTTTCCGTTTAGAACGCTCGCAGCAGCGCGGCCAAATCTTATATCCTCAGTATCTCAATGCAAACCAGTGTTTTATTTATTTTTTCAAAGCGGAGAAATCTTGTTTATTAATTAGATGGTCTGAGTGCTAAAGTTTTATCTCATTGACTCTGTAACTAAACTCTTTCATAAAATGATTTATAACAAAGAAAGTTCTCGTACCTCGATATCATTACAGAGTTAAACAGCACTTCCTGTTCGCTTCAAGATGCTTGAAGCGAATCCGAAGTCCTATAGACTTAGGACCTGCAGATTAATAGCTGCCGACCAATGAAACTCTTTGTTAGGTTGTCTCACTTTAAAGATTTGTCACAACTACATTGCTCTGTGTGTCAGGACGTACGAATAAACTGCCTCGGTTAAAGACTCCGCAGATTATTTAATGAAAGCTGATTTAATGGAGCTTAGCGCGTGCGATTGGATCCGCTGCACCGAGCGTTGTCTGTGCCCAAAACCGGCCGCGAGTGCGGCGTCAGTCTGCGGCACCGTAGGGTGAACGCTACCCGGGGTTCAACTATCTTATCTCTTTTCTCTTGTGACTTATCGGTTAGTGATCTCTATTAGTTGTGTTGTGTATACTGGGTTGAGAAATGAGTTCTCAAAAATCCTGAAAGATTAGCAAATGCAGGGACGACCCACAAAATTTAATGGTCCAACTTAACTAGTTACTCGGAATAAAAAATAGTTTGTTTTATTTTGGCGACAAGTGACAGTGTCGTTATGATTATGATAATTTAAATAAATCTAAATTGCTTAATGCCCAAAAACATTTATTTAAGTATTCATTGACTCATTATTGTTGCTTTGTTTTTGTACAAGGTGCGGCCTTAAGACATTATTTTCTAGTCAACCGCAGGCGTGATGTAGAGCTGAAATTTGTTTTCATATATTTTAACTAAAGATTGTTTCGTTCAATATGCAGGCAAGACTAAAAAAGTGATCACGTGGATGTAAATACAAAAAAATACAGCGCTTTTCTAACCCCTCTGTGTGAGGGGCGTTTGTTTTTTTTTTACAAGCATAGATCGCGGATTGCCATTTGGCGCCTGATTCTTCAACATTCATACATCTACGCGGCTCGCCTGGTGTGTGTGTGTTCTTTACACCATCTCGTATGCCATCAACGTGGTTTGTAATAATTCGGCCACGACGACTCCAATAAATATATAAACACTGCCGCGCACTTTCGTAACGTGTTTTCGACAACGTACATTATGATTTATTAAAATGGTAAAACCGATATTATTTTGATTATATTGTTCTTATCCCTCGCGAGGCGCTTTTTTTTTCGGTATAATAGATACTCTATTTCCTTTCATGCACTCCTGACAACGTGTATGATGATCGGTCGTCGAGTCGTCGATGCGTTACAAAAAAACAGTCCTTACATTCGCTATTATAATATTAATTAAGATGCAATGCGTCGCAATATCACAATACCAAGTTGCAGCAGCCATAACTGATGCTAATAAAAGATATTTAATAAACAAAACAAAAATAAACGGGTAGAGGTATAAAAGCGGCTTATAAGCGAGTAATAAGGAAGCGTCAATAAAGATTTATTCATTAGATTTAATTACAGTAATCGCAGGGTTTGGGGTTGGTGATAAAGGTGGCGGGAAGTGCTCGGCGAGGGGAGGCAACTGTTGCATTAAGGCGCGGGGGAGGGTGGTGCACGACGCCCAAGTTTTGGCCCTTGATTAGAAGTATTAAGTAATATCTACCTATGTAGGTGATGCAAGCCAATAGAACAAGACGCGCGCGCAAGTGTTGTAGTATCAGATGCTTAATTTGCATCAAACAACGCCGGGCGTACGTCGTCGTTTGTAAACAGTACTTTAAAACACGTTTATTTTTATTTTTTACTTTTTGCGCGATTCGATTAAGAAGTCGACATTCATTGCAAATATTCAAGCGAAATAAATTGAAAATATAAATGTGACGAGACGTCTACGCCACGGCGGCGGTGATTCCACCCACTCCCTCCGGCAATCTCCGGCTTGAGGCTTCCCGCGCAGGGGAAATTCGTATTCCTAGTTAAGGTAGCAAATAGAACCAAGTATAAGTTGACTTTATACGTTGTTCGTTACTTAATAAAGGGGGATTGTCTTAACCAATAGTTATACTGACCAATAGCTCTAAACAATCTCCGATTGCTTTAATATCGCAAGCTCAAACATAAGTTACATACATTTTGTTGAATAAATCGCTGATAAAAAATCAGTCATTGATCATATTTTCATCTATGTTCCTAGTTCATGTTTGCTGACCTTGGCGTCAAGGTAAATACTTGTCAGTTCTCGAGCCGAGTAATACGCATACATTTTCTAGTATAGTATTCCTTCCCGATTCTCCAATCCCTTATTTCGATCGCTAAGAAACTCACCACTGACGGATCACCCGCTAGCTCCAAGCTGAAGACTGAAACCGTAAACGTTAGCTGTCATCTTTAATAACGCTGTTTGATAAGTATCTCAGAAACCGTCAGTTTAACTTTAAGTTTTTTGGAGAGGATAAAATTTCCCATCTTTTTCATTTAAACCTTTTCCCCTATAGTTCATAATATATTTGGAGATATAGTTAGATATCGGAACTTTTATTACCGAAACTATTTAAAAAGTCTGAAATGAGAAAGATCTACAAATAAGTTCTATCTGTCGTTGTTTTTAATGTAGAATGCAGTTTGAGATATTTACCAAAAAGCGTTTTTCAAGATGGCGGCTAACGCTCGCGGTTTTAGGCGACAAACTTAGATTAAGGCACACCCCCTGACTTAATTTATTTTATGTAGAGCGAACACATGGTGCTACAATTCCAGGACATTATGATTTCCTATTGGACTATAAAGATGAGCTGTGACAGTCGGTGGCCTCCTTCGCTTTCGATAAAATTATATAAGTTAACACATCTTGTTTTACTTAACGCATTTGCGCGGAAATTAAATGTAACGTCACGTTATGTGGATAAACACGGATGTCAAAAATAGCACTGCATTCGGCAGGGAGATATGACTAAAATACATGGTCGAACTACGAATTACTTTTAATGTTTATAACTTGGCTTCGTATTAATCAAACTGCACGACTGGGCACACAGGTGTTATATTTAAATTTATCAAGTCGACCATTTTCTTTTAGCAACTAACTTAATTGTACTAAATTGTACAATGAAAATCTAAGCTCAATACCTCTTTTTAGAATTACAAGGGTAGCTAGAAATGCAAAGTTTAAAAATGTATGGGCGGCATGCGGATGAGCAAGAAATTAGAAATTATGCATTTTGAGTAACATCGCATAGATTTAATATAAGACGGGGATCGGTACCTCTCGGGTTGGTTGTCCGTCGCCCGGCCGCGATGTCCTATAAATGCTACTTTAAATTGCGCCAAAGGTTGCAACAGAAAATAAACCGGAATTCTCATACTTTTGATAATGGGCACGCGCGTTCCATTTAACAAGAACAACATCGATATTGTTGGAAATGAGTGTTGCGAGGCCCACGGACGGCAGTGGTGCGGCTCAAAGTTGCTAAACTTGTACTACTAGTGTATACTATAAAAATCGCTCTCTAGCAATTACGCACAATTTTGCTCGAAATATCCCTATAAGCTACCATAGCTTCAAGTATCTACTTATATGCTTAATACGTATGTGTAAAGAAGTTGCCTATTGTGCAATTGTAAAGATACTGTACATTTTAGACATATCCCAAATATCTATTTACTGAAGGTGTTCGGAGTTCACAACAAAACAGCTTACCGTTTTAACTTTGCATCTTACGCACATTTTACTGGCGTGCATTGGGAAGCTAAGTCAGTTTGCGGTTCGAATCTTCGAGTCGATACCATACTAAACCAATATCGAGAATTCACTACCAAACCATTTTAATCATTAACCAGTGATTTTTGTAATAGTTTATAACATTTATTTTGACTGTAGTAAATCATTTTAAGACCACAAAGACTAAGTCCCATCAGTCACAATATTTTGATGGTCCTTCGAGCTAGGTCTTCGGTTTGCGATTTATATAATAACCATCCAGTTGCTCGTTAACTCGAAGTGCGAAAAAAAAACAGATGAAATGTATGTTGTTATTCGCTACACAGGAGAGCTCAAATAATTATGTATGTTTGCAAATAGTAAACTTATTTTATCGTTTTGAGGCACATGTTAACTAATGAACCGACCTGCCATCACAACTATACTGTCTACTAGTTTGTAGTAGTAGAACTGTATTATAAGGGAACGTACCCATACGTGGTATTTAATCTAAGAAACTAAGAAGCGTATGGGAAAACTACTTGCTTGGCACTTAGCGATTACGACTGTGTCATGACATAAAACGAAGCTAGATGACCGCCGCTGACACAATGCAAGCATGCCGGTGAAACTGGACCGAGGTTTTGTGGTGATAAATTATATAAATAAAGAGATCCGCACGCACACACACACGTGCTCTGAGATGCAGCTGGGATTGTGAGGAGACCCGGACGAGCGAGCGCAGGGCACGCGATGCGCACGCGCACTTACATCGC
>JWHW01026699.1:48903-69519 GCA_000931545.1 Papilio glaucus
GAATATATTTTAATATCGATCTTCTCAATATCATTGCAAATTTTTAATTATTTTAAAGTTCCATAAGTTTGTTGCAAGTGGTGTAAGTTAGTTTACTGTAGCAAAACTTGTCAAAAATATTGTAGTGTTTTTTTTTTTAATTTAAAAAGATAGAAGAAATAAGATGATAAAAGACAGATTACTTATTTAACTTTACCTTGACTTTACACTGGCGTAAGAACCGTGTCGCGATACAAGCTACAAGTCTTCTTATCACAAACAATTTGTCCAGATTGTCTGGTTGTCTCCGGGCAATACGTCTATTGTTGATCTTCAGTTGGTCTAGAATGTTGACCTGTTAGTTCTCTTTGCTGTCCAGATTCCTCCTTGGCCATCTGTGTACGTCTCCGAATTTCCCCGTCAGTGATCCTAGACTCAAAAACTCGCTTACAAACTGCAGGTCTGAGAGTTCTCGTGTTCGTGTAAGAAGTCCAGCTCGATCCACTACCATGACTTTAGTCTTCATCTTATTTATGGAACGACCGACCATTTCACTTGCACGCTCTACTCTATTGAACGGTTCAGCCAGTTCCCGTTTTGAGGAAGCAAACAACAGCGTGGTATCATCTGCTTATCGGAGAGTCCCACTCTTCCCCGTTATATATTCGCTATAGATATTGAAAAGAAGAGGGGATAGGATATATCCCTCTTGGACTCTTTTTTGTGGTTTGCAGGACGCTCACACCACATCACTCGCCCTGACATTGACTCACCCATTCTGAAATAGTGCTGCGATGAGGACTATCAAATGTTCAAGGACACCCACTTCTCGGAGAACAATGATATCGCATTAGCTCAATCCACTTTTCTTACGTATAAACTATTTAGATTTTTAAATTTTGTTTAATAATTAATGATTGTTTTTATTTTATTCTTTATCTTAGATCGCCTTTTACAAATTACAATGTCAGTTTTATAAGGTGAATTGGCTAATGCAAAATGTTATATAACTCCATGTTTAAAATGTAGTACAGAAAATATACGTTTTCTGGTATTTAATTTCTTATATTTGTAACACATTTTTTCAAAACTATTCCAAAGGCCACGCGCGCATAATCTCGAAACGAAGTCGCATTATTCTTAAAAGCCAGTGTAAGAAAATTAATAATTTGATGACATGTTTTGAAATATGTTAAAATTATTGACGTCTTTTATTATAAGTTTGTGCAAAAAGTTTCATCAAAATCGAAAAACATTTTTTTTTGTATTTTTAGACATTTTTTCGTCAAACCCTACCAAAGTTTCATCACAATCTGAGGAATGCATACAGGACAAACAAAAAATCCAAATAATTTAAGTAGATTTTAAAATCTTGAATCTACCAAGATGTGGTCTTTGGGTGGCTTTAGATGAAAAGCCTCGAGACTATTGAATTACTTTTATCGTGGGTTTACATTGCCGATAACATTCACACATAACATATCGTCGTCTCAGTTTTTTCAGAGGGAAAGATAGAGTTTATACGTCATTGGAAACCCACTGGTATCCTATACCTACTATCGCCTTTCCAAACGTGTCGTTCGATGGTAAATCGAGTAGTCAGTAAAAATATTACTAAATCAGTCTTATAAAACCAGAGAGAGAGAGAGAGAGAGGTCCTATTATGTTGGTACTAACTTGTAATATTGTCAACGTAGACACCCTCACAAGGTTATAAGTTAATATTTTGTATAAATAAAAAGTTGGTTGAATGTGGTAAATGAGTTGTGGTGAAGCGATCGGCTTGGCGATGGCGCCAGTGCGTGGGCGGTGGCGGTGGCGGTGGCGCCGACTGATGCGCGGCTGCGGTGAGTCAGTGGTGACGCCGCGGCCGCTGCTGGCGCGCGTTGTACTCGCTCAATCGCCGCCGCGCCTCTCTGCGCTCGAACGGAACGTACGCGCTGCTTGTGCGCTGTATTCCTATCCGCGATCGCCCAGTCGTCTCGTGAGCTCGTACCGATCTCTACCTCGCGTACCACGAGTGTTTATATTTCTTAGGGCGATGCGGATGCTCTAAGGCGCCTAGGCAAGAACCTACCGTGGGTGATGAGGTCACGAACCCTGTGGTGTGTGGTCATGTTTTGGTTACGTGTCAATTGTGTAGATGGCGTAGGCGGCGTCGGTATATTGGTGTGCGACTAGTGTTGTGTTTGCTACCTATTATCGAAATGAGGGCTTCGTAGGCTTTTGAAGGGCATTTAAGGTGGCGGAGGGTGGAGGGGGGCTATAATATAGCGGGACACGAGGCAAAGCGCCTGTACCGGACGAAGTAGGCGGCGGTATCGGGCGAACGCCCCCCGCGGGTCCCGAACGAGTACCGTGGAAAAAGCAGGGGCGCGGGGAGCCGCCGCACGGCTCTACTGACGAATATACTTCACGAAGTGCTTTTGCATTTGTGATTTTACCGAGAACGTAAGCCAGTTAAATGTTAATACGTAAACGTTATTAAAACGTTACGATACAGTGATAAATGAATAAGATTAAACAGAGTATGATATGAACACGAAATTCCGATCGATTTAGCGTAACGCAACGTACCCGGTCGAGCATCATGGTAAAAGCAAGGGCGCGGGGAGCCCCGCCGCACGGATCTACTAACGAATATACTTCACGAAGTGCTCCGGCATTAGTTACTTCAAGCGAAGTACCTATTAGCTTAGTAATGTAACGTTTGTAAAAATTTAACTAATATATAATAGTGATTTGACGTTTATTACAATACTATTCGTAAATTCTGCTTAACCTTGTAGTGAGACGAGTCGTCTCTGGAGGAACAACGTGGTAAAAGCAAGGATCGCGGGGAGCCGCCGCACGGATCTACTGACAAATATACTTCACGAACTGGTTGTGATTTTTATGGAAAACATTAGCTATTAAAAAAAAAGTTTTAGAACTATTTTGCTGTATGTAGCAAAGAGAATGTTGCGGAAGCGACGTAATTATATACAAATATGTTGACAGGTAGGCACAAGCACCGCAGACACAGACTTTTAATAATACGAGTAGGTAATAAAAAACGTTTCGCGCAAATTTTATAATTTCACACAACCAAGCAAGAGATTTTCAAATTCACCCATTTTGATGGCGGCTTTACAATACAAGTACTGTCATTAAAATCGTATCACCTCAAGCGTAAATTCCTAACAGAATTTTTACCTATTTTAACTGCACAACACAATAGTTTTTTTTCAAACAGCCTAAGCTCTTTATAGGGAGACATGCTATTGAGCACTGATTGCTATGCGCCGAAATTCGTAGTTTGGTAGCCTTGATTTAAATGATATAGCTATATTCGCATAGGTATACAGTACTCACAATCCAAGCCAATCAGATCCAAGATCATTTGTAATAATTTTAAAGTCTACATGCGCGTTTGTTTCCTTTCGCTTCGGTAAAGTAAAACGACTTGTTAAGAAAACGTCGCGAGTGTACTACTATTACACAGGAACTCTAAAACCAACGAATATATTAGCCGACGATCCGACCCGTTCTCATAGCCGACCCAACTTGCCTCGCGCCTCGTCCATCGACGAAATTAATCACGATGGCAAAAATGTAGATAAAGGAAAAAATAGTACTCCACTCGAAATCTGTTTCTTTGCTTGCATAGTTTCATTTCGTTTGCTTCTAACAATTCAATAATATAATAGAATTTCTATTTCCTAGTTACACCGAATGAGTCCACAACTTTAACAGTGTTGGGGCATGCAACAACATTTGTTAACGAATGTTGTTCATCATCCTCACAAGGCAGGCATGAAGTAGAAGTATTGCGCGTTTCTCCTGATGAGAGATGCCAGAGGCCTAAAGGTATACATGCAGCGATTTACTTGCACAAGTATACTATAATGTAACATCTGTTGGCGGATACTTGCGCACATTTCTGACTTGTACAAGTTTGAAAAACGGTTCAATTTTGGATTTCCTACTTGAGCAAACTTCCTTTTGCGTAAGTTTACTTAAATGTGTGTGGCAGAGATGCTAACAAACAAGTTTCAGTACAAACTGGCCAATACATACGACGCCATTCAACGATTGATTTATCTCAAAAATGAGAGACATCTGAGAGGAATGGAACTTGAAGATTTTGGAAGAATTTATAAGTTATTACAGAAATTAGCAAATAAAAAGTAAATACTGCCACAACAAGGATATTTTTATTTTGCAGATGATAGTCATTTAGATAGTTTGATTAATTTTATGTATTTTCAAAATGTATTAATAAAGTCTAATGCCAAAGGGAATTGTCGTTTGTTCAAGAATACTTGAGTAGTCTACGGTAACTTCGGAAATAACGTGTTGTTAACGTTAATCGCTACGTGTCTGGCCATCTTAATCTTAGTTTTTCTCATTCCTGTCCTTTTCTAATAAAGAAAGAATGGCATGGGAAAGAGTAAATCCTCTTTGGGATCGGGGGAAAATATGGATAGAAAAGATCCTTTTTTTGTTTACCTCTTCTATCCTCTCGTTGGTTCTCTTTAAAATAATCTAAAAAAAATTCATAATTTAATTTTAAATTCAAATATTATAATTATAAAATACACTTGCAAAGTAAACACACTTCCCTGAGTTTTTTTTCTAATTATTTAATTATCAGATAAAGACCCATTACATAATATTATAATCGAATAATGGTAACATATTATCGTAAAATAATTTTTTAGCACCCATATCTTTTACACTCTTACCACCACATGAGAATGTTGAGACTACAAACCACGAACAATCACAGTAACCTATCAAGATATTACCGCTTTGACCGGTAACAAATAATCATTTATGTCTAACAGAAGATCTAAGATAAAACATAACGTACTACTAGTCACAGAGTGTTTCATATCACCGTAAACATTCGACATGAAGTATCTCAGAATACTTTATTTTATGTAAGAGTATATTTATCAAAAAACATAATTAAAATAAGTTTATAAAGTAGGACGGGTGGGGCGGGGGGCAAAGTGCTTTACCTTCGTTTTTTTGTTTCGTTAAACATAAGATTTGATTTATTGAAAATGTGCAGTATTTTATGAAGATGTAAAATAAAAAAAAATTATAATATATTGTCGAATTTTTCCAATGGTCATATTAGTTATTAAAAATCGACATTAAAATCGATAATTTAGCGTCAGAAAGGTGCGGCGTACTCTCCCCGCGGGCCTCATTCCGCCACGCCCAGCGCGCGCATTCTCCAACAACAAAATCTACACGAAAATGGTTGCTCAAAGAAACGAGTCGGGCCGGCGTCGTTCGCGCCCCGCTCGGCGCTCAGCGCAGTCACACTAGACAGTCGTGCTCGTGCAGCGATCTCGATAGCTTGCGAGCAAACCGTACGCACGGCGCACACGTGTCTTCGCGCGCTCGCGTCCCATCCCTACCCCACGCCGCGGCCGTTCGCAGATAGATATCCACCCCTGTTCGCCGGTGCCCTACTTGCCGCATATTCTGTTATATAACACGAAAATAAACACCACGCCTGTTTAGCGAGCACGTGTGCGCAGCGACCGTACGCTAGTTCACACCATCATTCACCACGCCGTCGCCGCAGTCGTCGTCGCAATTACCACCATCACTTTATACCAGTGCCTTTAGGCTTTCTGCATTCGTTTCAGTTTATAGTTTGTGTCTACTCTATTCTTCCTAGAGCAACTACTTCGTAGAGTTTATTAATGTATTGAGGGTGTCAGTGCCATTTGTTACTTTTATCAAAACGCGTTAATACTTGAATTCAGTGAATATGTCGAACTCTTTGGATCAACAGTTTGGAAATCTCAGCCTGTCTCAAGAGGACCATGATCAAATGTTTGAACCGGAGGATCACCAGGATCAAAGGTTTGTTTTAAAGATTTTAATTTTATAACCTAAATAGTTTTATAAGATTTAACTAGGCATTTATTATTTGGTTAAATATGTAATGAAGCAAAACGTACTAAAACTATATTAATGTATAAAGAATCGTCTGTGTTAAATAGTTTAATCTAGACACGTGCTCTTGATAGTCCCGTAAAACTCCTTAATTTAAACCCCTTTTAATATTTATACTTCATGTAAAGCACATGGGCTGTGCAGAAATAAAAGGGATTTCATAGAACATTGTGGTGATGATTTTAATTTAGTATAGTTCTTGAGGGATTTAAATCGGCTTTGTTTTGTACACTGATTATTTTTCATGTTCGCCTTTATATTTAGAAATAAATTTACTTACCACTTCAAATCATAGATAGTCCTTGGATTCGTAAAAACTGCTAAACCTACTTCTAAATGCTACACTATTGCCATAATGCAAAGATTTGCGTTGTCGCGACACGTCTGGTCAAACAATTCGTCCTATCGAGAATACAAATTTACTTCGCGCCGCTGTTGGTAAATTGCCGCACATCAAAGCGTTTTATCGCGACAAAATTCGTGCGGGTTGGCTACACTTCGTGCGCTGTGTATAACGCGTTTCATATAAGAATGAGCATGAACCCGCGCCATCTTGTAGCGTCATAGCTGTCAAATCGAAGAAAATAGGTAGAGTTGGTAAAACTAATACTTTTAAAAGACTTGACCGATACCGTTCATCCCACTGCCTGAGTAGGTATCATCTTGCCGCCGTTATCAGAACCCCACTGCTGCTTTCTTGTACAAAAAATATATAGGTTAAAATATTTCACTGATAATATTTTAAAGATAATTATTTATTCGTTTGTTAATAACGAAACTATTCGTATTCTATTAATATCGTTACCGGTACTCATTGTCGAGACGCCTGACATATCATTCTTATACCTAACTACAGCTATATAACAGCAGTACTTTTTCCTAGTGGTCTTTGACAAGTCGAAGTCATCGTCGCGCGAGCACATTTTTATTTGAAACGCACTCACTGTACTAGTATTCAAAACTTGCAAACTTATGCAAAGTTAAACAATATAAAAGTACTTACTTTATTATTAATATTTATATAATATAGCGAAACTGCCTCTTCCATTTTTCCGCCAAGCACATCGTTGGTAGAACGAACACGTAAGTTTTTATCGCGCAAAATAAAACTAGAATGTTAAGCTTGGTTTTCACTACCTGCACGACGGATACGCTCGGACGAAGTGGACTCGTGGCCCTAGTGTGGCTCTTCTGACCTACTCACGCGCGATCCGAACTCAGATGCGCAGGCATCCGATCGAATTGAACTTAGGACCCGGTCCTACTCTTCCGAGTTCACTCAACTGATTTTATAAAAATTAAATGGCGTTTTCTAAAAAGAATTGCTTTTGCCGGTCGCTGGCGACCGGCAGTCACTTTTGTGTAGGTATGTTTCATTACCACCAAGGTATCCTAACCAGCTCATGAGTACCCTTAAAGTGTCGATAATTTGAATATTTCATCGGTATTTCTAATGAAAAATAAAATCATGGGACTCTAAGATCCACCAGCCTAGCTGGCGAAAAACAATAAATGTGCCAATATGTTACGTATTAGAATAAACGATCATGCATCCTATCAAAGGTCAAAAAGATACGAATGAAATCGGTACGGTCGACGACACTGGCGCGCAGCGAGCGAGAGAACGTATTTAATTTTAGCACAAGATCAAGCCAGATGATGTAAGATATTTTATTTTGATTCGTACAACTAAGACGCGTTGAGAAGTAAAATTAAAGAAAGCAAAGAGATGTGACAGAGAAATATTGAGCGTACTATTTGATAGAGAAGAACGCAGTATATCAGCTGCGCGCCACAAATCCGTAAAATATAATAGTGCCATGGTGGAAAGCATCGCTGTAGCATAAGCAAATAAGAACAGAACAGGACAAAGCTAGTCGAGTTGAGTTCAGAAGAGTATTATTTTAAAATTTCCTGTGATAGTTTTTCGGAATTTTCATGTGTATTTTTAACTGTTTGTTTACATGGTTTCATATTTTTCAATGTTGTCCAATGTCTGACGATTCGATCATAATTATTCTGTTACTAGCTGGCCCGGCAAACTCCGTTCCGCCCTATAATTAGTAGATGATTCACTATTTTAGCGATATTGATTTACACATAGAAGATCATATATCCATATACTGTCGCGGACTTTTTGTAGGACTCGCAAATGGCGGAATTCCTCTATATACTTTACACGTATCGTGATATTTTTGACAATTCACACAATATATTTATAAATTATAAGTCTGTATTATTCTGATGTATAAGCTATGTTATTGTAATGTTACATTAAAATTCATTGAATAGATTACGTGTGAAAGAGTATTGGCTTTCATACAAGAAGTTTAGAAAATTTATAGTAGCATGCTAAAAATATAATGAATAAATCGAAGTACAAAAGCTGAGCACAGAAAAACGTTATTCAAATAGAAAGATTAAATAAAAACAAATTGGAAAACATTGCCAAAAAAACAAAGATGGAGTGTCAGATTGATGTACATATTCCTTTACATAGTTCTATAATCTATAATATTATATAATAAGTAGCTGACTGATACATCAACGCAAACCGGTATGTCTTAGAACCAATAAATTCGAAGACATGTAACATCCACCAACCCGCATTGGGCAGGTTCAACTCAAATCAACCGTTAAATTTATTGTGTAATTTCACATTATATACAACATACCCTGTATACATATACCCTGTAGTTTTAGCCATTTATATCTTAGACTATTAAAACAAAAATATATAATAATAGAAAGGAATATCAATCTAAAGCTAAAATTAAATACAGATTTTAAATAATAGTACCGTTTAAGATATTAGTGTTGTTATTTATGTTATGGCCAAGTAATAAAACAATAACAATTGACAATGCCATCTGTCATTTAACAAATGGCGCCCAATTAATTAAATAACTCGAGTCGTATTGTGTGTAGAGTAGTTATAACTAACGATTGTGTTAGCATTACTTTTGATGTTAATAGTTATAAAAAAATTATGTGTTTTTCAACTTCCTAATTTATCCTCACGTCTAGCCCAAACTAGGGCCTCTAGAGACTTGAAATTTTGCACAGATTTATGGTAATACGTGGGTGAGAGCACTATAAGATCTCTAAATTCATCCCCTAAAGGCCTAAAATGGGGTTGAAAGTTTACACTCAGAAACTACCCGTGAAAAGCCGCGGCCAAGGCGGCTCGGTTGATAATTATATTTTATCATATTTTTTATGGCAAATCTATTTATGAACATATTTTTGCATAGTGCATTCGTTCACAAACTTTATTTGATAAAATATTATTTTTATCCGGTAAGCAGATGAGTGAAGGTTTCGACCCCCGTCGGATTCTCTATTATTTGTTTAAGACCACAAAATAAATTTAACGAAAACCAGCATTGTATGGGAATAAGTTGCTAGTATAAATCGAGCGGGGCGCCGCTGCACTAACGCCTCACCCACCCCACGTGTTTGTACGTCAGCAGAGCTTGTAATTATAGGTCGATGCACTTGAGCTCTCTCGTGCGCGCCGCGACCGAGTCCCGTCCACCGCGATGAGAATGCGCACTTCGGTAAGAGTTGCTGCGTATGTTTGAAAAATTCATTGACTACACATAAAACTAATACATTTTAGTAGTTCAATTAAAATTACTTCAGACGATTGGGATATGATGTGTCTATAAGGGCTGATGTTACTAGTTGACTATGTATCAAAAGGATTGGTAGAAGCATTATAATAAATAAGCGCTCCACCCGTAACCTAGAGAGGGTAGGCAAATATGCTTCTTCATACATCCGTAAATCTAAGCATATATGCTCGTCGGTTACCTTCTTTAGTTAACACTCACTTATGCAACATAAATTTGTCTTACTTCAATTGTTACTCTTCATTCATGCATGGCATGTTGAAAGTATTGAACTTCACCGGATCGCACCTTCCTAGTCACACCATCCACTTTTAAGGTACACATTTCCCTTTTAACTCTATTTTTAACCCGTCAGTCACGTCAACATACTTCTTAATAATCGCATCTCAATGGCATTAGCTCTACTAACATGCTTTTCCTGCCATTTGTATATTATAATGCAAGTACATTTACAGCGGTTAGGTATATAGGCATAAGGTTTACTTAGTCATTGAAATGTTAATAAACATAGCTATGCCAAGTCAACCAAGTTCAAAAGGTATAATCGAGCAGATCGGTCATCATAAAGGAAGGAGAAATTTGTAAGGTTATAAATATAAGACGTGTTCGGAAACCAATCCAACTTAAATTTAAACACAGTTTGGTTAGTTGTGAAAGAGAAGAGAGCTCAGATATTTTGAAAAACAATGTTTTTTTTTTCATGTATCTAAAAATCTTCAATGAATCGTAAATAAATGATACACCACATTTGTGTTCAAAACACAGGGTCACAAGAAACAGTCCATTATTACTAAAATTTCGCTCTGATAATATATTACTTTGCGAAGATTCGAACTGGAAGGTACTTAGCGTTTCGAAAAAGTGACTTGAACCACACCCCGGGTCCAATTACAATTAGTATAAATAATTGTTTACGTTACCAAGGGATTCCGAGATCACGGCCAACTTTTTCAAAATACAAGTGCCAAAGCATTCAGAGAAAAAAAAATATTAAACCGTGTGGTAAATCAAAATATTATAAAATATCTATCAAATACATAAATTTAGATACACATGTTTTGGTACGTTTTAATTTTGATAGCTAGGTAGAGAATTAGTAACAAAAAAATATGTGTGTAATATACTAAGACACGCCCCGGTTTCGCCCGGGTTGCACTTATGTCAATCCTATTGTTACCAAACTTACGGGAACAACCACCACCGCTAGGCCATACTGAACGTTTCCTGTCAATTTCATTGAAATCTATCGAACCGCACATACATACACACATAGCCTTTTATATATTAGATATAATAAATTAATAATGAATGTAGAACTTTTACGCTGTACGATAGCAATGCAAGGAATAATAATAGCAAAGCAAGATGGGTTTTGCCGGACGTCACGAGCAGCCCCCCACCGCCACCCTCCCCCCCGGCTCGGCGGCGGACTTGTGGCGCCACGCATGATAAGGAAGCGAGAAACATGTCGATAAACGCGTTAAGAACAGCATGACAAAGAAAAGTTGCGACCCGACAAAATATCGGGTACAGGCGTGACGAGCAATGAAAGTATATGAGAACTTACCGCCTGGCTACGTTTGTAGCTACTGGCGCTCGACACATTTATAACTATACCATCAATATAAAAAAATGCTGAGCAAAAGCCATGCTTATATAGGATTCTCATATCGTGGCCCCGTTCAGTAGTAAATAGTCAGATTAGAGGTTCACCGGTTGCCGCGAGCAGTAATAAATAGTTGTTTACAGAAGAGATAGTTCAACGGCCGCTTATCAACGGGTCGACGGAACGCTCTGCTGTACCTCGCCCCCTCGCCCCGCAGGTCTACCGCATCTTATCACTCACAATAACCTTTGTTCTATATGATCATAGGCCACAATGCATGTGAAGAATCGGTGTACGTACCGACATTTTGTGAACCCTTGTAACTTTTGCTCCCTCCTAATTTCAAATCTTAATGTTTATCGCGGAATAAAAATTAAGAGAAGGTATTTGATCCGTCCATTTGTACAATGCGTGACGCATGGGACACGAAAGCTCTATAAGGGTAAGACTAAAATGTTTTCATATTCGGTTTTTTCGCCAAATCTTGCGAAAAAAAGCCGAACATTCAATACAAAAAAATGAAATAATTCCACGACATTGGCTTCAATAGAAAAACAAACTCCATAATCTTTTTATTGATGTCATTTATTTGTGTTTTGTATTTAAACTAATATTTAAAACAGGTTTATACCTAATCAAGTAATAAGGAAAATAATGTACTTTTTTTGTATCGAAATTAACCAAAAATGTCCTTATTTCTTTCATTTTTAGTTTTTAAGTCCGTAAATTATTAATGGCAGGTTATGGTGCAAACATCTCAACGATTGCAATACAAGGAAGGAACTACCAAACTTCGACCGAATTTTTTTACCGAATTTTCGGCAGAAGTTCGTGTTCAAACCACATTCGGCCCATCTCTAGTTACGTTTTATACCTATAGAACAATACTAATTACAATTAGTTAACGTCAATTGCACCGACGCAGTGGTTTCTGCAAGTTTTAAAAGGAAATCTAGGTATAGGGTTATTAATGTTCTGTTAAAAACATTTTGTCTTCGTTTTATCGAGTATAATAATCTGTGGCTCTTCTCGCGTCTTTAGTTATTTATTGTTTTTACAAATATATTGAAGTTAAAGATTTTATTAATTTTTAAATCTCAACATTCACTAAGTAAGTTTCCTTGCAGAACTTACTAGTTCTGCTACATATCTAGTAAATTGCCAACTAAATCAAAAGAACAGTAATAATAGTGTGAACGTTCGTAACCCAGAGACCAGACCATACATCTACGCATACATGCTCGTATCCGTGTAATCCCTTATATCGCTCTTTTTTCTGTCATGTATATGAACCAATTACAAATAAAGATGAAGGTGCTCCTCACTTTAAATACTATTTTTTTTCAATCAGTGTAAAAGAAGAGCATTAAACCAACGTAGCTTAAAATTTTTCAAATGTATGTATATATAATATATTTGCAATGTTATAATACAAAAAGTAGCAGTTGTGCCAAAAATATTAGCATGTGGCACGGCTCCTCCATGAAAACTATGCTAAATATCACACGCCTCCGATATCGCATTATTTTTAAGTCTGTTGCATGATTACCCTTCGCGTATTTATATTTTATTTATTGAAAATAAATCAACAGACTTATTCAAATATACAATATAATTATCACAGCAACAGTTCCGATATGTACGCCAATAAAAGGCATGTACAGATTACATAAAAACAAGCGTTTAAATTATATCATAATTAATTAAACGATACAATCGGCCGTTGAACCAACTTGGAGACCTTATTACTGAACGCTTTTGTAAGCTGTCATTGAATATATCGATGCCAGGGTTGTTATTCATTACATATGCGTTTGTACAGGACTAGCGCAGTCGAGATGAGGTCTAACAAATTTAATATGAAGAATGTTTTTATGGTATTGTCTTGGAATAGTCTCCTGGACAGATATGTATATATAATAATTTAGCATGTTATTTAAATATCTTCCCAAAAAATACGATGACAGGTTGACACGCTGAGCCGCCGCTGCAGCTAGCTCGCTCATTCTAGTTTAATTTATCAGCAATTGTTTTATTTTTGCGTATTATACAAATATCAATTGTTCGTTAATTCAATTCATTTCATTGAGCGGGCGTGCCGCATTACGTGATTGGCGTGACGAAGTTGTTTTTGCGATAAGTTTAAAGTTACGTAGTCCGTCCCTCGCCCGGTATATTCGATGCGGCCAAAGTGATAGTGTCTATTGCGTGCGTGGTACAATGATTACTTACTATATTTTTTATATTTGTTTTGAATGACTATAAAATGACTAGTTTAGTTTAGTAGAAAGTATTACTTGCAGCAAATTGACAACAAGCTTATTATTAGAAGGTATTCTATAAATGTTTGTTGACGTTATGTAGTATAGTATTGTTGCGGGGCGTTGAACGTTAGTTATTTTGGTTAGTTGGTATGCGTCCCGCACGCCTGCGCAGGAAACTAGTTTGACGCGATTATTACGCTGGCGAAACGAAGCGATCATACTCGATTAAAATGAATGTATATGAATGTAGTCGTTCCTACGTGGACCAAAATACTTCTTATTTTTTTCTTTATGCTGGATTGATTGTAAATATTTCCTTTCCAATATGACCCTAAAGAGCTCGAACGATGTTGAAGAGTTAGGTGCAATTAGATTCGTATTCTTCTCTGGAGTGTGATAGCGCGTACAATAGTATAAAACAAAGTCGCTTCCGCTTTCTGTCTCCTTGGGGTATAACTAAGCAACGGATATAAATGCGGTTTTCATCACACGACAATAGTCAATTAAGAGGAGGAGGTTAATGAAATACATGCAAATTATAGTAGAGAATTTGAAAAATTTATTTGATGCAGTGAAATACACATTTTTGTGCACTTCCGCTTGCAAACGCTGGTTTACCCATATGGGATAAATCAAAATAATGTACAACTGATTTGACAGACAAGTACTATTCCAGATATCTAAAATTCAAAAAATCAGTAATTTTTGTCTTAAAAAAAAAACGTCCTATGGCGGGGCCACATACAATATTATGATATATCGGTATTGGATGCACCCTAAATAATAGTTTATTTTCTTAGTACTTATAATTGTAATCAACTCTATACAAATTAATTTGCTTGGTAGAAGGTACGTTTTCGGACTTGTTTCTGAAGAATTTTACATTCCTAATTTTTGTGATTCAGAAATTAACCGCGGGCAAATACACAAAATACTTTACGAAAATAACAACAAACTTAATGGAGCAATAGAGCAGAAAAATTGAGTCCGACTGTACGATACAAGAGCAACGCTCGTCGCGCGTGTATGCAGTGTACAGTTGTACATAGTTGCTCGCGAACTGAGCACCCGTGCGAGGCACCTGCAGGTGAAGGAAGGCGCGCGCAGGGGTGTGGTGCGCCGCCGCGCCCCTTTACATCCCGCTAATACCTAAAATTGTGTTTTGATAGAACCGTGCGATTTTCCGACTCGCGCTATTGAATTTGGATTTGATTAGTTTTGAATATCATTCGAGAAAAACAACGTCGACGAACAACGTACAAACGGTGATTGAGCGAGCGTTCCCCCCTCCCCCCCTCGCCCTCGTCACGCTAACCAGCGGGAGAGCCATGTTTTATCGATTTACTTATACTGTTTTCGAACTCAATGTATTTCACTAAGATAACAAAGGTAGTTTAAAGTGTGGTTCGGTTACTGTTTATTTTCTTTTGAAGAGGTCCAAAAAACATGAAGCTTTAAAACGTTTGCAAGTATTATTAAAATTAATATATGGTTGGTTAAAAATAATTTTTTTTTACTAACCACGAAACTATTTTTAAAATAAGTCTTTCATTACTAAAAGTTGATATAGTTGATACAAAATTCAAAATTTCAATAATAACGAATAAGACGGCGGCGTCTTATTCGTTATTATTGAAATTTTGAATTTTGTTATAAGTGCATGGATTTTATCGACAATCGATTGATCAGTGGCAGCACTAGTCACGTCACTTTGAAGGCTGTCGTTTTAATAAAGCTATTTTTAACAAACTATTTTGCGATCCGAAGCGTTGACCTTTATTCGTTCATCTCATTTAAATTGATAATATATCAAAGTACGCGATCCTATTTGAATTAGAAAAAATATTACAGACGTCTCTTCTTGTGGCCTGCCCTGTTTCCACGTTTTTTTTTTATGTGGGGTCCGTCCATACTGTTGTAGGTTTTGGCTATATATGTTTTACGGATGGCCGCTTGTCTGACGCTGACAAGGAGGGTTGCCTCGGGCTTTTGTGTATGAAATACTAGTAGATTATCGAAGTAATTTCTCTTAACCATTCCAAATCAAGCTTAATCTTATTATATTCGATATTCGAATGGCAGATTCGAATCCGCGACCATATTCCCAGTTCGTACCCTTAACCATTAAGCTATTGGCGCTTATTAAAAAAGATTACAAGACAAGAAGATTTTAAACATGATTTAAATAAAACGCCAGCTAGGTCGAAGGTTAATCTGTACCTTATCGAGGTGACAGCTCCAGCTCCATACGAGAGTGACGAAGATAACATTAGTATGTGGAGAGCGAGCCAGGCATCGATCAGGCTATGTCTTAAAGCTAGCTCTCATCGTGTCATCTCGCGTTTGCAGGCTATAGTTTTTATATTAAGCGAGTAGAGCGTGCGTAGAAGCGAAGTGGAAAGCGGCAGTTGTGGTATTGCAACTACAGGGACGTATTGCGTCAATGTAGTCATCGACGCCACGCATGCGGGGACGGTCGGTTTGCATACCTATTGATTAATGCACTTGTTTGCGCACTCGCGCCACTGGGTTTATTCCATTTTGATTTCAGCCAACTTTGATTCCGGTTACAAATATTTTACCTATCGGAAAAATTAATCGGAAATGCTTTATATATGTCACCATAATATTTTGAACATAGTTTATAATTAAAATTTATAATCGAGTGAATGCGGGAAATAAAATGGGGCGAGTAGCGAGGAGTCCAGAATGTGTCTGATGGCTCGTCTGGAAATACACAATGCTGTACTTAGTCCCCATTTTAATGTGAGGAAGTGAGAGCTGGGTTTGGCAGAAAAAGCATGCTAGTAAAGTTAATGCCGTTGCGATGCGATCTTTAAGAAGTATATAAATAGCATTATAAGGGAAAAGTGTGACTAAAAAGTAGATGTTGTGACTAGAATTGAGAAAGGTATGCTTTGATGTTTTTTCGGGCATGTCGATAGGATGAATGAAGAGAGAATAACGAAACAATCTTATTGCAAAAGTGAGTGGCGGTGGTGGCAGGGGGACGTCCTAGGAGAAATTATATCGATCGACATAAGGAGCATCCATAGATGACGAGCATGCATGCGGTAGATGTATGAATATAGAAGAAGCGAGAGAGGTGTGCCAGGATCGCGCCATATGGAAATCCATGATCTCTGCTTACCCCTCTGGGTTAAGTGCGCACATTTATTTATAATCTCACTAAAATAATATTAAACTATTAAAAAATTGTGAACTGAATAGTTTTAATCTATCGATGGCAAGTAATGTAATGGTCGGTGGTAGGATATTTTGCCTTTACAAACCTATTATATTCTACTGTTACTATTTAAACTAACAATTTTTTTTCTTTCATAAACACAAATGTTTCTTAATGTAAATCTTTTTCCTCTCGCTCTCATGCAAACTTTCGAAGTGATTCGTGAAACGGAACGGAATTGTATAACAGCTAGAGAAGCGCGCGCTTTGCTAGAGCTGACCATCAGATTATACCCACAGTCATCGGCTGTGTGCTGTTTTACAAGGTACAAAATTAACGTTGATATTTAATAAGTGTTTTAAAAAGGTAAATCACTACTAATTCAAATTTCCTCAAAGGATTAAAATTTTCTAAAACACATAAAAGTATCTAGGATTCTATTTTGTAACCTATTTATTGACTTTATTACAACAGCCAAATATTGCTTTTATGAACGTGGAAGCCTAATAAAGGTAGGTATGCATTATATTTTATTGACGTGTCAAGGTTACGAAATATGCATGCCGAGGTACTGTCTGACGGTCCTGGCCGACTGGGCGGAGTCCGCGCTGGTTGCCGAGGTACTGTCTGACGGTCCTGGCCGACTGGGCGGAGTCCGCGCTGGTTGCCGAGGTACTGTCTGACGGTCCTGGCCGACTGGGGGGAGTCCGCGCTGATTGCCGAGGTAGTAAGGAAGTAGTTAGATAATAGAAAATGCGAATTATGGTCGGAGTGAATATATTTTAGAACACGCCGCTTAATTATTATCATTGCGTTTATATACGCTCAAGTTGATGTATATTTGCGGAATTGATAGCGTTTTAAAGAAACCTTGACCCGTCGCGGCCTCGCGGGCATTGCTTCATACACAAAGTTGAATACACTCTTAAATTTCACTGCTCTATAAATAGTCGTACGGCTTGTTTATTTAAATCTTTATACTGGGAACGCAACTATCATGGTGCCGACGTTGGTTTTAAGACAACTTCATTTGTTTAAAAATAGCTATTTTTACCGATTTTTTAATTTACGATAATGTTACTACACGAACTTACATTTTTGTACAAAATTTCTTATAGGAAGTTAACCACTCCGAAAGGTCCGTCAAGAATTATGACAATACGGCCAGGATAAGAATTGACGCCAAGATCTTCATTGAAGACGCGGCGGGGGTAATGGAGGTGGCCAGTCGGCACGTGTTCGATGTGCATAACGTAGTCGTTGAGAGTCGAACCTGTTTATAGGCAATGTAAGAGAGGAGGATAAACGAGCGACCGTGAGTCATCGTGCGCGGATCGCGCGGGCCGGTGTGTACGAGCGGACGAACGGCAAGTGCGCGCACGCGCTCTGAGCAGCGGGGTGTAGTAGTAGTAATGTAGTTGTTGTTGTGTGTAGCTCTGCTATTAATACGCGGCAACAGCTCGAACTGGAACGAAACGCAGCCGCCTCTTTTCGTGCAGCTTGCGTTCATCGAGACTGCATTATACGTAGCTCTAACTTTGAATTTATTTATGCGCCATCGTAGTTCAACAACCGACGCCAGATGCTTTTATCCACGCATCTTACGTGTTTGGCAATGTTTTAAGGCTGTATATAATGTTTAATTAATCAATTTCCTACTTTTATTGTTCAGAATAATTTACCTTACTGTTTTATATAACAAGATTTTAAAGTGAAGACCCGTAATGTGTGCGTAGGGGGGTGGGGGGAATTAGTGTTTGGTTTACACGGATTTTTTCTAATACCTGATAAGAGTTTAAGTAGTTTTGTTAGATTTACTATTTACCCCTTGTATTGTAATAAATCGTTACCCCCCTCCCCCAAAGCTCTCGTGTAAGCTTCGTGTTTGACGGTCCGATTGCAAGTGTTAGTTGGGTTTTACCAAATGGCTGTTGTTATTATCTTTACATAGTATAAAGCAAAGTAGCTTCCGCTGTCTGTTAACGGATCAACGGATTGTAATGCGGGGTTTTGTTCAGAAGACGGAGTGATCAGAATATCGAGTAGCTACTTATTTACCTAGAAAAATACACATCTACTTATTACATTTAGTACTTTATTTGTTATTTTCGTGTACGTGATTTTAAGCAATTGCTTTAATGTGTGGCACTGCATTCATATTACAATTCCTTGAAATTGTACTACTAAATTGATTGTTTTAATATTTTTTATAAAAAATTTAAAAAATTCTTTATAAAAAAATCTAAGTATATAGTTAGAAGAGAATGCTGCTGCAGTTGGTGAGCGAATGAGTGAATGTCGGCGCGGGCAAGCGAGAGCGGCGCCACCTGCCCGGTGCACGGTGGCCGGCGGCGACAGGTGTGCGCCGCGTGTCCGCGTCCTGCGCGCCCAGCTCTACTAGCAGCCCACTACTAACGAACGGAGAAATTTACATTTTACTAACATACGGAAGAAACACCTGTTATTAGCTTGTAAATGATTACTAAGTCCTTGCAAGTGAACCGGGTGGTAAAGAAAATGGCGCGTATTTAGTGTTGCCATAAATCATTTATTTCACCGCATGATGTTTAATATCTAACTAAGCCAATGTTACACAAACAAATTTATGATTTCACACCCAGGCAGCTGACGCGCCTCGTGACAGCCGTCCAGAGGTTCCCCCGCTATAAACGGGGCTTTTGGGGTCACGGGTGCATAGGCTAGGGGCCCTAAGCACCAACAGAATGGCCCTGAATGTAATGACCCCGAGACGGGCTACATTTTTTAGCGAAGCGTTTGAGGGGTTGCGGTTGCGTTCCAAATGGGACATCCCGTGATCCTTGGTCAACGCTGTGGGCGACCACCGTGGGGTTTTTGTCGGTGAAAGTGTCGTACCAAGACACAACTTATCTTACCCCTATAAAGATTAAGTATGCGTAAGGCATTTACCCACGAATAAAAAAAGGCAACTTGTTGCGTGATGAATAAAATAAAATCCACCTAACTAATATACAAGATTTCCTTGACGGGCAAAAGAACTGTTGCCATGCATTTGTACATTTATTGGATTTAATTTTTATTGCCACTATATTTCAGATTCAGTGTTGTGGATTGTTATTGTAATCGCGGTGCACTTGGAATAAGAAATGACACATTTTCGAATTAGTGCTAATGACTGACATGTTTATTGCTTGTATACAGGAAACTGTTCTAACGATTTCAATTAAATTTTGTTTATCCATAGTTAAGTTTAAATCTATCAGATTGCTTTTTCTAAAATAATAATACTAAAACGGTTTAAAACGGCTTCACTCACGGTATTTACGTGGAGTGCACGTGGAGTGCACACTGTGCGAGGCGGGGCGCGACCGCGAATCAATCCTGAAGAATCACCCTGAAGACTCCGACCTGTCGAAACTTGTCGGTACAAACGATTTTGAAAGCCAACTGTTGCGCAGATATTACTTTTTATACAAAATGGGAAAAAAATTATGTTGCGGCTGTGTCGGCGCGGGTTTGAAACAATACAAGGACCTAGAAGCTCGGGAACCGCGCTTGGTAGTCATGGGAGTATAAAACAGCCTTAAGGCTCAGCACTGATAAATACAAAAAGACTGGGTCCGCCTCACCTGTGCGAAAAAGCCAATAAGCATTGCGTGTCCACGTGAGAGATATTTTTATTGGTTATCATATGGGTGTAGTTACCTATTTTTGCTGACCTGTTTATACATGCTTATGATATAACATGCATGCTTGACAGGTAACAATGAAAATAGGGAAGTAAGCATACCTCTAGACATACTCTACATGTTCAAAATGTCAGTTAAAACTAAATTTGTTCCGTTATCAATATAGATTAGCAAGTTATCATAGGCGTGCTTATAAAACACTTAATTTTAATACTATTAATACTTCATGAAAAAATATGTCTCATCTATTTATAAGATGGGCGAAGGTCATTATAATATAGTATAAGAGACAGTGTAAGGATACACTGTCTCTTAG
>JWHW01026699.1:97745-113019 GCA_000931545.1 Papilio glaucus
TACTTTTATATGTACTACAGATCGCCCAGTGGTCGTACATCAACCATAATTCCCTTTAGTTTCTATTGTCTTTTACGTACGTTATATTTTATTTGATATAGATATTTTACGTATTCGTAATATATATGATGGAAAAATTTCAGCGTCCTCTACAAGCACTGAAAAAAATACTACACTATCAATAGATTTTGTCAGAGTATTTTTAATATTAGGGCATTTGCGATATTACTTATTTTTTCAAAAATAAAATGTACGAGATAAAGTATACATACATTTTGCTATGTATGTATACCTGCAAGCTTGTCCCGGCGGTCATTTGTCAGGAACTAGGCGCTAAATGTAGGTAAAAATAGTTCTCATTTTCCTTACTTGCTTTCAGTGCTGACTTTTACATTTGTTTTAAAAAATTAATAATCAACATAGTCAGACGCTTTCCCCCGGCGGTAACTTTTACCAGACACTTTACTTATATTATCAGTATAGATCGTCTCTATGGTCTACTTGTACGGAAACTTTAACTATGCCAAATGTCAAACGCCTTCGTTTTTGCATTATCCTTAGAGGCAGGGCAGTTACCGTCGCTTCATACCAGGCATGCCTGCTCATGCTTAGCGAGGTGATAGAGAAGAGGAGTGGCAGTGACTGCGGCCGTCGGAAGTACTGGACTGTAAGTTAGACCAGCTCAAGAATGTCGGCCGAGACATGAACTAGTTGTTCTCAAAACAGAACGCATTGCGTTGCTGGAAGTTATTTTACTATAGTCACTCTTCGTGCTGTTTTTTTGTCTTTTGCGCAATAAACCAATCTTACAGAACTAGTATCGTTGAAAGGTTTTTGTTAAAAATAAAACAATTGTTCGGAATTACTTCCATTTTTATTATTTTTTTCACGACATCTATTACATACATAATATAGTAGTACAAAGGTTATTTAGAAAACTTACTTTAATCAATGCAGGGAGTAAAGGCTTTAAAAAATACATAGATTTATAGTCAAATCGATTGAAAAAATACTCATTTGTTATAATAATAATATATGTTAAATCCAAACAAGCAACCCAGCAATAAGTTTTACATATAATTTAATTATATTACATACATTATACATAAAATTAACAATGTTTTAGAAACATATATTCATATATACCCATTGAATCACAGAATAAAATTCATAAAGAATACTAATACAAATACTAAACAAAACATGTGCCAATAGTTTGCTGAAATAATTATGATTTAAGAAACATTTAAGTAGATATACATAAACGTTCTAACATAATAGTTCTAACCAATGAAAAAATACAAGAAAGGACAGTTTTATAAGACACCAAAGTACATTGAAGATACATTGATTACAGGACACAGTTTAATTGTCCGATGATATCTGTCATGTTTAACAGGAACCTTGTCTGCGCGAGCTCGGGCCGCGAGCCGCGAGCCGCGACACGGACAGACAGACAAATGTTCCTATTAGAACGATCCGAGGACGTAAGAGCATGACAGGTACGCCGTATCGGACAACTTCGTTTCTTAACTCTAACACGTCGATCTTAAGAAGCTACCGTGACGTCATAACACAAAAACTAATATTAATAATAAAATAATATTCTAAACAAGAATAATCACTTAATAAAAAGAGTAACCTATTACACAAAGTATTTAAATAAAGTAAAAAATGTAATTTTAATTGAAAAACTTATTAACAATGTGTCTTTTGCATTTGTGACGACATCGAGTCTACGTTTTATAATATATTGAGTCATAGTTTGCCGTACACTGAGCCGTGCGCCCTGAGGTGACGTGCTCAGCGCACGAGTCCGTCAGTCCGTCAGTCCGTCAGTCCGTCAGTCCGTGACATGTCGACGGATGACACAAGTCAGTGATCGATTGTTAAGTCAAGTTTAATATTAGTTATAATTGATGCAGAGAACATTTATGCAAATTAAATTGTCGAAGAAAAAGTACGTACATAATATTCGAAATATGCATTTCCATAACGAGGTCATCGAAACAAGAATTTTGTGAGTGAACAAAATTGATTTATTGATTATAAAAGCTGTAAAAACTCAGGTTAGGCAGACGTTATATCGGTCGCATTGAACTAATATATGTAGCTAGTTCGAGTATTATATTATGCTGCCAGCAAAGTTCATCTAAATGTTAATGACGTAAACACGATCGACCATCGAAAGACTTAGATGAGCCTACAACCCGATAACATAGTATATATCCTAACAACTATATCTGCTCCAAGACCGTACTAATGTCTTGCTTACCGCCAAAACAATAGTTACGACTGAAGCTACAATGCCGACCGATTGCATCTCTGATAAGTGACAAGACGCAAGCTGCGCGGCGCATGCGTGCTCTCGCTCTGTGACCTTTACGGTCACAGTCGTTTCTATCATTAGTCTTGGATACATTCAGCATTTACACACCGAATATAACTCGGACGTTATCGTGGCCATCGCGGAGGTGTCATCGGCGATACCTCGTCGGGTCGAGAGAGATCCCCGCTGGGCGCCGAGAGGCCAGCGCAGCAGCTTTGGCCGACCTCTGCGGCTCCCAGCGGCCAGGATCCAGCTGTGGCGTGACTGTACCACAGTACTGGCTACGTATTGTATAAATTACGAAACCGATCGCCTCGAGGGAGGCGCGGCAGCAGGGCTTCGGGGGCGCCTCTCGTCTCTCACGTCGACCTAATTTAATGGGGTAACGGCATGCCATTAACTATAAACCTATGTCCTTAACCTACTATAACTATTGTTACAACATCAAAATATTTCTTAGACAAAACGCTATGACAGCTTAGATTAATATTAATGGGTACCATATGCATGCGTGACTTCCATTTTACTGGATACAATTAATCTTATAGCGCGATGGTGCGCTTACATCGGCGTCATCGCCGGCGCCGGCGCGCGACATGCGGCGTCACGCGCCGACCACGTCTACCACTATATCTAGATACTTACCTTACATTAAAGTTATTACGATCAAATTACTATTAACTGTACGTGTATCATACATAATATATATTATTAATCTAATTAGAGAAGTAAATTAATAGTAGTATTTTGAGAGCAGATGAATTAGTTACACAATGTATAGCGTAACGTTGAGAAATCGATAAGGTTGCGGTGGGGACGGGGCAGTCGTTCAGCCTGTAATAGTATCTCGCATATCTTATCTCGCAGTCGCCGAGGTGAGCTCGTCGACTGAGCACGAATGTACAACATTGTATCGTCACAGACCAAGCGGCACAAGACACGCCATCTGTATTTCATATTTAATATTAATAACGAATATAAACACCGAGACACAAATATCGAGATTAAAGTATTGTGAGAGCGAGACACGACGAACCCGGCCGCCAGTAATTTCTACAATACCGAAGATTTCCTTAGATGCTCTGTTTCTGCGCAACCCGGTACGACTAAAATTCCCTACGACGAGACGTCATAGTAAATTTTATCGAGTATACGTATACGACTCGGAGGGAATTTGACCACTCCTCAAAATGATCTTATCTGGACATATATTACGCATAGTATTAACATCCAGCGCCCGTGATATCGAACTCGTCAATACTGTACATAAGCCTACTTAATATTAGTACTCGTATGTCCAATAGGTATATCTATAAACGAGGAAGTTACCCCTCCGATGGCAAGGGGGTGTCGCAGTGCAGGACTGCGTATCCTCAATGTTTATATGGTGGTGATCTCATTTGTTAGGGAGGCTTCTGTGTCGTGGGGCGCAGAGCGCGTCCACGTGACCGCGTACTGAGCGAGTACTGACCGCGGAGGCTGGTGGATTGCCTGCCTCCGCCGGTTTCCGCGCCGATGCTCGTCATCCACATTTAAGCCGACGTATTCGTGCTTAAGCCATTTCCGGCCGCACCGCATCATACAATTATAAAGCTAGGAAAATAATAATAAAAAAGTGAAAAAATGTTAAAACCGTGCCAATCGACATTGCCTCCGAAGCGCTAAGGTCTGTGAAGCCTGGCCGGTCGGGGCGCTGCGGTCCTATCCGTGATCCGTACGAGTTATTCGTAGACATCGTATATCATAGCAATTCCCCTGTTAAACTTACAAATCGAAATTATCCTAATAATGTAAAGAAAAATAAGTACTAAAGAAATATAATTCAAAGGAAAATTTACTTAAGATAATAATTAAAAGTAATACGTAAAATAATGTAATATAAAGTAAAATATCGAATGTATTGTAAGGTGTATTATTACCGACCGGCCGTCGTTTCCTTTGAATGTAAGTTAGTTGACCGCGATGCCGTCACACGACCGCCATTGGTGGCGTGCCAGCGTCTATACCGCGACCCTAACTGTATACAGTGTAATCGTAAACGAAACCAAAACAACTTAGGAGCTCTACCACGTGCTCAATCATACAAAATAATTATCAGCTTATAATTTATATAAATCACATAACAACAAAATAACTTAAATAAAGGCAAAGGGTAGTTTTCTGTTCTTCAAAAACTGTTTAAGGGCGAAAATGTAGAGATTTGTTAGTAAATCTACATGATCCCCCCCTTACCCTGTAGGTGGGTCCCGGTCTATCTTTAACCCATACGAAAAGCTGCGTCGATCGTCTAGCACTTTCGTCGGTATTGTATGATAGCGTGGTACTTCCCCGGTCGAGCGAACCCTTTGCACCCTATGCTCTGGGTGAAGAAAAACATGAGGCAGGGCGAGTAGGTTGCCGCTTTACCAGTGAGTCGGTGGTCCTCAGTCGAGCCGAGCCTTTGGAGCCAGCTGCGGCGAACCCTGCCCCCTGTGCAATATTACAATTAACCGACAGAAACTTAGAGGAACTAAATTATAGAGTAATTATCCTACAAGAGTATGGTTTAATTTTATAATATAATTCGATCGAAGACAAAACACACTGTACACGAGTGTGACATACATTTATAGTATATAAAAGATTAAAGTGAATATTGATTTTGCTTTAGTTTTTAAATTTACGTCTACTATAATATAATAATATGATAAAAATATAATTGCTTTTAAATACTTCTACCACATACCCACATAGTCGAGTCGAGTTCACTTACAGAGCTTACGTTAAATCGCTAACTGGGCTGATTACAATATTTTGAAGAAAAAAACGTGCGTAGCGCACAAGACGAGACAATTGTAAATATAAAGTTGGATTCAGCATCGGTAACAAGTTTATTTTAATATTGATATTTATAGAAGCTATATGAAACCGCCTAAGCGCAGGAATTGGCTACGGGAATGCAAACACGTCGTAATAACACGAGAATATCCTAAACAACATCAAAGCTAATTTATTATATCTATGATGGCGAGTACGACAGACATTATTAAAGAGTAAAAAACCGCACGGGAAGACGTTGGGGGAGGCGAGCGCGCGGCCGACCGGGCTACTCCACTAGATGTTCAGTGACAGCCGCGCAGGTGGACGTACACAGCCCGGTAGCCCGAGTAACCACACGTACATGTTTATGTATAGTACAGTAAATATTAAAACACGACAAATAGCTTTTTTAAATTTATGCTCCGAATCATGTAAGCATCTAACACAGATATTTTGGACACATGCTATATATTGAACAATAATGTAGGTAAATTATACGAGTGAATTAAGATAGTTATATGAATCGCATAGCCGACACGCCAAGCGGCGCTACCGACCTGTACAAGTGTAAGTATAGACGTCCGGCACTAACCACACGGCGAACTGATATTACTAATAATTATTATACGAAAAATCCATTAATCATATTATAAACAACTAACTTACTTCTACAGCTAACTAGGTACCATCAATTGACCCTTTCTTTTGTAAAGAACTTTATGTGTATACTGGTATTCTGCCAAAGATGTTTTCAATTAGTTGCTCCGTCTAACTTGGCGAACAGAGCAAAGGGCGGAGCGTGCGGGTAAGAGTGAGTCAGTGTTGGCACTGTGTAGGCGGCTGGTAACGTTGCCGGGGTCTGATGATGGTACCGGTGGTATGCCGCCACCCTCGGCCGCCAGAGCCTCGTCCGTCGTACAGCAGGGCGCACCGCTAGCAGGGGAGGTTGACGCTTAAGGAAAAAGGTGGTATATTCCCCCTTACGCCCCTTCTTCGCTGAATTATTATAATTGTCTATGGAGAAATTGCATTCCTTTTAAGTACCCCTAAATACATTATCTTACCTAATATATACATAATTACATACTGCTGAACGACACTATTAAATATTTTTACATTTTGAACGGCGCCGACTATCAAAAAGAAAATAAAAATCCTCAAACGCCACCATTTCTTTACTGAGATGTTAACTACACGCGGAAGAAGGCCTAACGTTAACGTTAATGGTGACGGGGGGCCGGGTGTTGCGACCGTCGGCGCCGTGGCTAGGTTGCAGCCCTAAAAAGGCTGGCAGGGGCCGCGCCGTGCACGCCCTAGCCTTCGACCCCCTTTCTGATCGAAGCAGTATGCATTGACACTCATCCAACGTCCACACATGTAACGAGGCGGCTGTTTGTTCGTCTCGAAGAGAGGATTTTGTTTCAACGGACCACGAGGTGGCTGAGCCATTTGTGCTTGGACCTATTTAAGGATAAATTAGCTCGACACTCCCACTGTCCGTCTCGGCTTGGATACCTACTTCAAATACATATATAGACAAGATGGCGTCGAAAGAACTATTTATAAATAAAACCTATAAGTGAAATATTTATTTGAGTAAAGGGATTCTCAATTAAATTTATTTATTTATAGAAAGAGGAACTTATTAGACTATAACATTTACTATTATCACTATATTTTGCTGAATGTAGTGAATGATTCATTAGAAGGTAAAGATATGAAGATGAATGACGCACATAAGACGAAAGTAATGGTGTTTGAAAGAGAACAGAGTAAGACAGTAATTGATATAAATGTTAATGGTAAAGAAGTGGAACAGATGGAAGAGTTCGTGTTTGTTTTGTAGAGATGGTAAGCATGTTCAAGATTTCGAACGACGAGTGAATGCGGGAAATAAAATGAATAGGGATATAGGTACAGTGCTGAGGAGTCAGAATGTGTCTATAAAGGCTCGTCTGACAATGTATGGAAGTGAGAGCTGGGTTTGCAGTTTGGTAGTACAGTTAATGCCGTTGAGATGCGATCCTTAAGGAGAATACATGTACCCTATTTTAATCCTATTACATTATGTACAAGTACATAATGTAATAGGATTAAAACAGGGTTATAAGAAAAAAGTGTGGCTTAAAAGTGGATTTTGGGATGAGAATTGAAAAATGTATACTTCGATGGTTTGGGCATGAATGAAGAGAGAGTAATGAAACAAATTTATGTAGCAAAAGTGAGTGACAGTAACGTAAGGGACTTCCTAGATGAACTTATATCGATCAGATTAGTGACATCCTAAAGAAGGGCGATATAAGGAATGCTCGTAACGAGCATGCATACGTAGATATGTGGATGTAGAAGAAGCGACAGAGGTGTGCCAGAATCTCGTATGGGAATTCATAATCTCTGCCGACCCCTTTGGGTTACAGATGTGACCGCGAATATATTTTATTTATTTAACATTACATAATTATATTTGATTTTTATAAGATATTCGGATTCCAAACAAATTACCTGCTGCATGTATAGGTCCCCAAGGTCTGGGTCAACGCATACCGCTCCCACCAGAAACTAACACAAAATGATATATATTTGATCGCGTCGTTCTTACATCAGCAATTATGTGGATAAATATTAATTAAGTTAGTCAAGTTACTAAATAAGTAAGTTTATACAAGGAGTTTGTTAGAAGTCACGAGTAGAGAAGTAGTTTCAGCTATTGTATTTTTGCTCAGACACTTTAATATTTTCATTGCTTTTAACGATTATTTCTTAAAAATTATGATTCTCTTTGTGTGTTCCAAAATATATATGATCTAGTTTGAATAAAAACTTTGTACGGCACAAGGACACTTCTCACCTCTGTCCACTTTAAGATTTGGAAAGGTATTAAAATATTATTATTTTATATGCATCACTTTTATCTTAAATACTAAAGAAACGAATGTTGTGTATTATATAAGGCTATATATAAAATGTCTGTAAGCAAGCTAATTTTGAAAGGTACAAGTGCGAGCGCTATTTATTATGTATATACTTATGTACTAACAAAGTTAAAGGTAATGGGCATAACGGCGATATTTTTATAACATTAAGTAATGATGAGTCGCCGCGCCGTGCGAGTCACACTGCCGTTAGACAATACACCATATTGTCGTCTCAGATTTTTCAGAGAGAAAGCTTGTATCGCGACGCGACAGTAGAAACCCACAGTTACAGTATCGGGCGCTCGCCGTTTTTGCGGTAGTATTCGGAGATAATTTAAAAACAGCGCCATCTAACAAAATGTTGAGGTACCAGTAGGTTATAATCAATTTATCAAGTGCTACAAAGATTTAGAGAGGGTTCAAAGGTTTTAAATTATTTGTTTTTTTTCCAATATTGTTTCAAGACAGACTTCTACGTATAAAACGTTAAAAGAAAAATAATATTTAAATACTAATGCTTTAGGGTTAATTTCCGATGCACATGAAACATAAGTAGTTATCATTTACGCTAGTTCATTATTTTAAATTTACTTAGTGATAAAGCGCGTTAAAATTCATCATTTATTCGATGAATTCTTTAAATTTAAATACTTATTTATATATTGAATCAAATGATACAAAACCTTAAAAATGTTTACAAAATAGCGTCGCGAGGTCTGTGCGCGTGTCGGTGTAAATAGGCTTGACGCATTTGTGAGGCAGTGGCACTACAGCTGTATAGAATATACACACACGCACAGACACACGGACATGTCTATACCTATTTTATGTTTATAATATATCTTTAGCTGGCAGTATATAAATTCACATTACCGTTATTGCTCACGTATCAACTATACCTAATAATTTCATCACAGTATTATTCTCTGGGCGCTGAGGGTTCGCATTCCTGTCAGGTCGTGATATCTATCGGGCCTTGAATTTACGATAAAAATATTTTACCAACAAATAATTAATAAATAACATTTAAAAATAATATCTATTACTATTATACTAAAAGTTTATTTTCATCTGCCTCGAGACTATAATTGGATAGTAATTTAATTGTTGTTGAAAAGGCCATGCCAATCATAATCATGATATCATGGGTCCGGACTTGTCATGGCTAACTGGTAACAGATGCCAGGAACGCATTCTCAGCGTCCGGGGAACATGTAATTACTATAAAAACTAGGGATTCACCCGATACCGATATGCCGATACTTTCGATGTTTGCACTTTAACAAAGTAATGTAAACGCGCATCTTTCGTATATTTGGTTTCAAACGGGTACGCACTATGCTCGAAGAAAACCCGCGCTTTAGTCATTGTTTTGCGTACCTAAACTTTGCCCTCGCGTATCGCTTTCCGACATTTTTGTTGCTTTTAACTGCCGTCGCACGTTATATTTTTTCAATGTTAAATAAAATACTAAATCACATATGTATTAATTAGTTTTTTTTTATAAGCCGCTATTAATTTAAAATAAACACTACACCATACAACACCAGTTACCATAACTATTAAGTAACGGTAGACTGTGGTCTCCTGTATCATCAACTCAGTATCCCAAATATTTGTAATTGCTAACTTTATCTGAGGGTCGTCCGTTACATTTGAGTGAGAGGTTAGCGAATGGTTAGGGTAAGAAAACCAAATTTATGACCATTTGCCTTTGCAAATGGTCATAAATTTGGTTTTCTTGGCGTTAATTTCGACACCATATGCCTATGCCTATGCCTATGCCTATATCCAAGTGATCTAATGCTTCTCCGAAGATCATCTCAGAGTATAGGTTAAACAGTATCGGCGATAAAATACATCGTTAGCGCACTCCTAGTAAGATTTCTGCTTCGTCTGTCAGTTTACCTTCTTCTCGTACTTTCGCCGTTTGGTTCCAATAGAGATCTTTAATGAACCGTACCTCCTTAGAGTCGAGACCGATAGATGGAAGTATTTCGATCATTTTAGCACGCTGTACTGTATCAAATGCTTTTTGAGGGGCATAGTGACATGGGGGGTTTACTTAATATAACACATTGTGTGTGAATGGTGAATCTGAAGTTTAATGAAACTAAGTGAAATCGACAATAAATCTATAAGCGCCAGAGAGTAATTAAGGCGCGCGGGGGGTTCGTCCGCAGTATATATAATTCCCCGCAAGGGGGGCGAGGAAACGCAGAAAAAATGTAAATTTGAACAAGTGATCTCCCTTTCTAACTGTAGCCCCGTCTCTCTCGACGGAGCGCGAGTTTAAATGTAGCGCCGCCTTCCGCGGAAAAATTGTCTCGTACCAGTACAAGTAAAAGCAAGAAATAGTGAAGTTGGGATCCTCGCGCCGCTGACCTTCGGAAATTAATTACGCGTTTTATTTACAGTATAGTACACCTTTTTTTTATGGGATAAGGTGGCAAACGAGCGAGCGGATCACCTGATGTTAAGTGAACGCTAGCCATAGACATCCGCAACATGCAAATGTGTTGCAGATGCGTTGCCTACCTTTAATGGATAGAGGAGGGCATAGACAGGAACAAGGATATTTCCATTTCCCCGCTAACCCCTCCTCGTCGAATCCTCTTCCCATTCCCATCCTATCCTCCTATCCTTATGAGGAAAGGGTGGGAAGGGGAAGAGGACTGAAGTTAGGCCTCCGGCACCTCACTCATCAGACGAAACGCAGAATACTTCTACTTCTCGCCTGTTTTCTGTGAGGTCGTGATATTTCACCGGTCGAGCCGGCCCATTCGTGCAACAGATGTTGTTGTTGCGGGCTCTACAAACAAACAAAACATATTGGGTATTGTACACTGAGGTGCAGTGTACAATACCCAATATGTTTTGTATTAATACTATAGGAGTTTGTAATTCTATATTCCAAATTGGAATTCTTTGTTTCTATGGCTCTGTTTCAGGAAAAAAAGGTAGGCCCCGGAGTTCCGGACAATTTCAGAGCCCGCAAACATAGGGGGAATTATACCATATGAATATTTCGAACAACCACTCACAAGGGACCCTGGTTCCAGTGGCGTAGAGCGTCAGATATAAACAATAACATCACTTGAACTTTAAAACATAGGTATAGCTCGCAACAACAACATATGTTGCACGAATGTGCCAGCTCTACGTGGTGAAATACCTGGACCTCAGAGAAAACAGGCGTGAAGTGGAAGTATTCTGCGTTTCGTCTGATGAGTGAGGTGCCGGTGGCCTAATTTCAGTCCTCTTCCCCATCCCACCCTTTCTTCAAAAGGATAGGATGGAAACGGGAAGTGGATTGAATGGGGAAGGGTTAACGGGGAAAAGGAAATATCCTTATTCCTGTCTATGCCCTCCTCTGTCCATTGAAGGTGGGCAACGCATCTGCAACACGTGTGCTTCTTGCGGATATCTATGGGTAGCGTTCACTTAGCATCAGGTGATCCGCATTGCTACGTTGAAATTAATTTCGCCAATTTAATAATCTCTCATGCCTTTTCTTCTCTCGCTTCTTTGTGGTGTACGATTGTTTTAACTGACTTGATAATTGCTACATTTTCATAGACCACTGTTTGTAATGGTCTCAATTTAACATTATTGAGGTAATTTTAAAAAGAAAAAATACAATGAAAATTTCTATTTTCTTTTAAAATCAGGTTAATTTGTATGACTTTTAGTTTATTTCTTTTACTGATGTGCTTTAAATTTTAATCTGGTAAAAAAAATTAAGCAGTGAACTCCATTGTATAAAGTTCTTTCCTGCGTTATGTACTGTAAAATAAATGTGTTTAAGGTCGGTAACTACTATACCTAAAATAAATGAAATACCGCGAACAAGCGTGAAGGAGAAGTATATTCTGCGTCTCGTACGATGCGTGAGGTAGCGGAGGTCATGTCACAAAATGCCTACCGCATATCCGCCCTTGTCTCTGAGGAGACGACACCAGTGCAATGCAGGTTCGGCATTCCCAGCCCTCCTCGCTGGTGCCGCTTTGAGTTTTTATAGAGGTTCCCTACTCGTGGCCGCCGTCTTGAAGAAGACAGAGGCCCGCGGTCCCAGCGTCGGCACCGGGATTACGCGCGCAATACGGCTGTGAGGGGAAGGGTAAACAGTGTGTTCCCCTCGCAGCCCCACTGCGTCGTAGTTGCGGTGCAACACCGCTGAGTCGCGGAGGATAGTGAGAGTGGCGCACCGCAATACCAACACTCTTCCCCCTCCGCGAGTCTACCACAACTGCGGAGACACCTTAGTCCCCGAAGTTCACATCGAGGGCGGATTCAACCAAGTCCACCCTAAGCAGTCTCCTCAGGCCGGCCCTGCGCCAAGGACCGGCACTCTTCTGAGTGCCCACTGGAGTGAGTCCGCTGGATCGGGTTGCCCGCAACCGAGGTCACGGGCACACCCTTAGTGTTTGGTTCGCGGGGCTTTCGCCCTACTCCAACTCGTTCAAGGCCGAAACATTCTCCTATCCACCGCCCGGGGACGCGCCACGTCGGAGATCACCTCTCCGCCCACTGGGACAACCCAGCAGGTCCGTGGGAGGTGCCGGAAGCCTATCCCAAGTTTTTCTTTCCAAACTATTACCTTGACCTTTTCCATCGTAGTCATGAATAACGTACCTCAATGAAAACGAGTACTTGTACAAAAATAATCTAAAACAACAAGCAATGTCGTTAACAATACTTGTCATGTATTTATCATAAAATAGTTGTTGAAAAATGAAACAATACTTATGTAGGTATTAGTTGAATATATTTTTCGAATATTAACGTCTGACTTACTCGGTAGTATTGCTCTTATCTGATAATGTAGCTACCGATCGAATCTTGGTTCGGTATCACTACCATTTTAAGCTCTACTCGGTTCAATAACGTACCGGCGCTGACAATAGTGACAGTACGACTATAATAACATCCTACAGTCCACATAATACAGCCCACTCAGTAGTCGTAGATCTTGAAATGGTACTGAACCAAGATTCGATCGGTAGCTACATTATCAGATAATAGCAATACTATCGAATAAGTCGTACGTTAATATTCGAAATATATATTCAACTTATGCATACGTAAGTATTATATTTCATTTTTTCAACAACTATTTTATGATAAATACATGACAAGTATTGTTAACGACAATGCTTGTTGTTTTAGATTATTTTTGTACAAGTATTCGTTTCATTGAGGTACGTTATTCATGACTACGATGAAAAAGGTCAAGGTGACATTTTGAAAAAAAAAATTGGGTTCTCCTCCGGCACCTATCGCATCGGACAAGACGCAGAATATATACTCCTTCATGCTCGTCATCTGTGAGGTCGCGCTATTTCATTTATTTTTGGTATGGTAGCGCGGACCTCAGGGACCGGTCTTTCTTCTTGTAAGAGAGCCGTATATAATGTTATTGTTACTAACAGATGCTATTATATATATTCATTTGAAATAAATATTTATTATTTATGTATACTTGGCTACTGCTAGATCTGTATTAAAGAATAAAGATGATCAAAACATTATATTGTAGAAAGAACAATGGCGACATTGGACTTGCTACGGACGCGGACAGAAAATGTATGAAAAAAAAAACATTCTTTATTATATTCTAGTGAATTTAATAAAGAATGTTTTATTTTTTTTTTATTTTTATAGTTTTAATTGAAAATCGTGTTACAATCTTTTTAGAACTTACAGTATGGCTAGAAAAATGAAAAAAAAAATTATGTTTTTATGCTATAAAAGCCCTAATGTGATTCGGAACGCACCTTAAATCTCGTTCCATATGTTCTTTTGTACTTAATTATCTGTATATTACGTATTTAAAAGGATTATTATTAAAATGTCTGGTCACAGTAAGGTTTTATTTAAGGCAGAGTTTCCTCGGAGCGTATTTTTAATTATTAAATCACAGAAACTGTGTAATAGAAAAAAAAACACATTTTTAAATACGATGACTTTTTTAACGTCTAATGGAACGCGCTTTTTATAGTCTATAGCGTAATCTCTTCTCATGATCTTGACATTTCATTATGCTCTTTGACCATGACTGACATTCATTTTGTAAAACCTTTATATGTGCATACGGTCAATAAATCAAGAATAAAAGTGATAACTTAGTGGTTGAACTCCTCCACTCCTCCACTCTCACTCCATACAGGGGTAAAAGTTCTCGAACTCACAGTAGGATAGCGTGACTCATTAAAGAATGAACCCTTCTCATTTCTGATAAGTGGCCCGGCCAGAGTGACAGTAATGGGCAGTGTAAACATGCATAATATGTAGTTTTAATACTTATTATCTCTAATACTTAATAAAAAATAGAGAAAAAAAACGTTAACGGTAAAGAAGTAGGAAGAACGGTAAACAGGTGGAGGAGTTCGTATATTTGGGATGTATGTTTAGTAGAGATGTTCTACTTAGTTTGGGATTAGATGGCCGTGTGTGAATAATGTCCCAGGTATTATTTCAAGAGAGGTAACACTTCGCTCTTGTTTGGTTACTAAAAAAACTTAATTTTTTGTTAAGGAATTAAGCCGGACGACTCGGTACACGACTACCAGTAATGCTACGTCGTAGGCAATATTGTGCTACAGCACAGTGTTAGTAGACAATGCCGTAGCATTGATATTTTTAGAATTCTTTAGGCATGCTTGACGTGGGGAGTAAGCTAGCGAATGAGCTACGAGAGCGTTACGAACACTGTGATCGGCCGAGGCGATCGGAAGTTGTTGTAATTTGGAACAGTTTTCGTTTTTTTATTAAAATATTGTAAAACCTGTTGAATTTGAATTTTATTGTTAAGATAAAAAGGTTTTTTGTTCGATATTATTTATTATATTATATTTTATTAAAACACTGTAAAGACAGTTTTGAGTTTTTTCACTTATTTTACTTGTATTCAATTTTGAATTTTATTGTTAAGATAAAAAGGTTTTTTTTGTTCGTTATTTAATTAAAATACTGTAGAGCCTGTTTCGTTTATTTTTATTTTATTCAATTTTGAATTTTATTATTAAAATATAAGGGTTTTTGTTCGTTATTTTATTAAAATATTGTAAAGCCTTTTTTGAGTTTTTTCATTTATTTTTCTTGTATTCAATTTTGAATTTTACTGTTAAGATAAAAGGGTTTTTTTGTTCGTTATTTTATTAAAATATTGTAAAGCCTGTTTTGAGTTTTTTCTTTTATTCAATTTTGAATTTTATTGTTAAGATAAAAG
>JWHW01026699.1:115995-132531 GCA_000931545.1 Papilio glaucus
TATATATTTAATGGGTTAAGCTAAGCTAAGCAAACGAGCAAGCGGTTCACCAGATTTTATCTGTCCTGACTGCTACCCAATGCCAATGAGTTGTAGAGGCGTGGCCTATTTTTAAATGACAGGGAAGGACAAGACAACCTAACACCTAACAAGATCTCTAACGTGTTTCAGGGATATCGTCCGCTCGGACCAAATAGATCAGCGCGATATATTCATCAAGTTTAAGGTAGCCACGCCCCACGCAGCCCTGTGTAGGTGCATAGCAGCGCTTCTGCCGTAGCCCACGTCTGGACCGAGTGCAAATCGTTACCTTTGTTCTTAGCGACAATCGACTCTAAGCTGCTGACGATAACACTATACATATATTTTTAGTAATTAACGTACAATAAAAAGAATACTTGAAAGAGCTTTTATTATCTACATGTATATTTATCTCGTGCACATGGAAGTGGAGTATTTCTATTTACCTACACACTTAATTATTATAAGTTGAAAAGATCCTGATTATCTTCTGAGAAATCTTATTAAAGAATATTTATTTAAATTCTATATTATTTGCAATATATACACATATATCAATAAATCGATATAATGAAACTCGATTAAAAGGCACAACGGGGACTTCGTTAAAACTTACTAATATGTTTATTTGATATAAATAATTTAAATAAAAGATACTTAAAGTTAATGAGCGTAACAAGCTAATGTTAGTATGAATGGGCTCATGTGTAATTGTAATGGAATGTAGTAAGATGGAGTTACTTATATTAAACTTAACTAACGGTGTCTTCACACTACCTACTACAACACATCAACTGTCGTGACAGCAAACTCACAAGTAGTAGTAAACACCCTCAGCTTTCGATACTTACATTCTATTATAACCTATCACTTTATTATCTTACAAACAACTTAGTTTATGTTTAACTTTTCAAACACCCACATACTTATTATATCAGCATCGCCAAGCAAAAATAAATTTATCTTAAGTGTCATTATTATCGTTTATGTGAACATGTTATAAAGATTCTTAAATACAAACAAAGCAATATTAAGTGTTGCCAACTTAAAAAAAACAATAGATAATGATTAGAATAGGCTAGCCAATGACAAGGTTTCTAACCATCATATTTAAAAAAAAAAACATATATAACATTTATTTGCATAAGTTTATGTGAATAATCAGCCATCTTGTTTTACTAATTATTTGTTTTTTATTGATATAATTTTAAAGACTCAGTCGTTTCTCTTTTCACGGTTAACTTTAAGAAATAATATTATATACGCAGACGAAAATCATAGTAAATCAGTAATCAAAAAGAAGAATGAAAGTATTAAAGAATAATAATATTAACCCTTCGACGAGTCTGACAGCCAAATGACATAATAAAATTTGAACAAAAGTGCGCCTCATTGCGTTAAGTCATCAAGACATTAATAACATGTTCCATCACAAAGAAAGCCTTCGCCCAGAAGTAGTTAACAGAATTAATTTTTAAAATTAATAATTTATATTATAAAATAGAACTGTTAGAAAATGTCATCACAATAATTACAATATTATTAATATTTCCTTTTGCTGAGAGAATACGTTTTATGTTCAATATTAATATTCTATTAATGTTGAATAGGTAAAATAGGTATATTTATTTTTTGAGAATATTTAGGTTATAATTTTCATTATTTTGGTACAAAACTTTGAAAGTACTACCATTACATATCTTAATGATTTGTTGATGTTTAATTATGTTATGACAAATTGCATTTTTTAAATCATTTTATTGTTAAGTACCTTTAGAAAATTTAATTATGTGAATGTGTATATTTATTGTTTCCATTAAAAAGAATGCTAAGTGCTAAGCATCTCACATGGGTAGGAAAATAATAAATCCTCTAGAACAACTATGAAAAATGTTGTAACAATTTTGTATTGGACAAACAAATTGTGAAAGTGAATTCTACGTGGCCCTAGCAGTGGCACGTTACCCTGGCCAACGCACTCATCTGCGTTGTACTTTTGTGTACAAGTTTATGGTTTTTCTTAGTAAATATGCATTTACGCAATCTACATAACTTTTCACATAATGACCTTTTTCCCAAAACCTACACATTTACGCAGTCTATATACCTTTAAACATAAACCAATAGAACTATTATAAGCGTGTTAAAAGATACTAACATTCGAGGAGTTGGACAACAATGTTTGTTTGTATTTATAACAGCCATAGTTTGTAAGACCGACTTTAAGAAATTAATTATTTTAATTTTTAAATTCGGTGTCAAGTTGTATGTATATATATATATGGGGAAAACAANNNNGTGAGGTCGTGGTATTTCACCGGTCGAGAAGACCCATTCGTGCAACAGATGTTGTTGTTGCGGACTCTACCACTGTTGATGATGATGACAAAATCATAATTATACAATATGAATGAGCTCATAGTAAACCTGCACTTGAGTATAAGGTCTAGCACATTCAATTGTATATGAATAAACTGTCGTGGTCGTTGACATCCATCACTCCTGTACCGAGAAAGTGGCTCAGGTCAGTCTCAGCTAGACCCGACGTCAGCGTCAGTATCACGTAGATAAGGATAAATTCACACTGCTCTCACCAAACTTGTGCATTGCGCTAGGAACTGTCCTATTCAAACTGCGCATGCTCACTAACGACCTATTTTTTAAAGTAAAATAATTAAATATCCACTCACACTCGTAACCTAGAGGGTTAGCATACCTCTCTCGCTTCTCCTATACATGTATACATTAAATGCTCGTCGGTTACGGGTACTAGTTATTATCGACCTTCTTTAGTATGTCACTAATCTAATCGATATAAGTTCTCCTGGACTCCTGCGGCTTCCCCTGCCAACACTATCACTAAATTTCCTAAATAATATTGAAGTGTCTTTATATAACATCAAAATAAAATTTCCATACTCAATACACATGATGTATGTACATACATATATGTATGTAGGTACTTATAACAAAAATATTTTTTTTTAATTTTTATCTGACTGTCTGTCTCTCTGTCCGGTTATTCCGGGCAATCTCTGAAACGACTGAACCGAATTTGATGATACTTTTACTGGATGTAATTGGACTTATAGAATTAAGAGTTAATTCACCAACTTTAACTAAACGTTTGTTTGCTTTATTTACTGCCTCATGAGGATCATGTGCCATATCTAATAAATCGATCGATTTTGAGTCTTAACTAGTTTCATCATCATCAGCCGCGTCGAAACACTCGAGAGCTCCACAACGTTGTTGGTGAGGGCTTTGTGAACGAGGAACCCGACACCGCCCTGGGAGAGCTGGTCTCCTTTGCGGTAGTAGTAGAGATTTCCAGACTCAAGGATTACGGTATATATACTTCCAGTTCACCCACATCCTCGTCTCGCCTCAAAGTCCGGGTGTTAAATATGCAGATGGTCTGTTGTTTATGGTGGCCTACCGACCGGGGACTCTTAGCACCCTCCGCCCTACCGTAACCGTGGCCGCCACCTTGGTCAGGAATAGTAGAGCTGCCGGGTACTGGGGGCCGCAACTGGCTGTTTCCTTTCATTTGGGGAATCGTGCCCATAAGTCGCCACGCTGGGCATGCGGGTTGGCGACTAGGCAGTTTAACGACGTACCCAGGTCGACTTAACTAGTTTACAATTTGCTAATTCTTTGATAGACTTCCATAGCCACTTAGGATCTTTACGAGCCGCGCACAATCTTTCTCGTTCGAATTTTTTATATTATATTATATTTATATTTTTTAATTAATTTTCATTTCATTATATTTCTAATTAGAATGCATCGAAGTAAGCCAAGGGTCATCCATGGCTTAATCATTTGATTTTTTAAAGGTATAACTTTTGTGATACTTTGTATTCTAAGACAATCTTGTAAAATACTTATTAAATTGTCTGCAAGTACGTTCGGATTATTTAAAGTAAATAAATTAGGTAGATTATATTTTAAATATTCTAATGCATTGCTAGTATTTAAAGAAGTTTTAGTTTTTATGTTTTTGTTAATATGTGTTTCACTAGATATTTTTAAGATAGTCCTGGAGTGGTCGGTAACAGTCGTGTTAGCAATAGTTGCAGTTTTATTTTTAGATTGTAGTTTTATAATGATATGGTCCAGGCAACTTGGACCTCTAGTTGGAAGTGAATGCCCAGTCAAAAGCCCATGCACGGCAAGCATGTTTAAATAGCTAAGTCTATTTATGCGTTTGTGTGATTTCTCATCCTGCCTACAGATCAAATTAATGTTTATATCACCAGTGATTACACATTTGCTATTCTTAATGTTTTTCAAATAATTATCTAAGGACTGTTAACTTTAGTCCGGTGGTTTTTAAAGATATGCGACCACTCCATCTGCTTGGTTGAGATGATTTTTCGTCGTATAAAAATTATAATTCGGAATATAGGGTGGTTACGCCGTTTTAACGTTGGTAGTTGCTTCCCTTCCCGTCCTTTTCACGCACAGTACAGGTGAGCGAGAAGGACGCGCCCCGCAATCCATAATTTCCACCACATCGCAAAAAAAATGTAAAGGCCGAATCGTCGACGTTGCGCGTCTGACGCTCCGCATCTTTTATTCGAAGAAAATGTGAAAGTGTGTTCAAGTTCGTGCTAGAGGTGTCCAGAGGCAGGAGAAGACCGGCGAAAAGACAAGGTACTGTGCTTCCTTCCTTTTTTCAGCAGAACTGCTTCAAATATCGTTTTCCCGCAGTTTTGTACTCGTCCCACCGTGCAACGATTTAATTAAGAAATTTAATTAAGAACCCTCGCATCATGGGTACGGCGTTCACATTTGGTCCTTCGAGACAAAACTGCGGGAAAACGATATTTGAGGCAGTTCTGCTGAAAAAAGGAAGGAAGCACAGTACCTTGTCTCTTTGCCGGTCTTCTCCTGCCTCTGGACACCTCTAGCACGAACTTGAACACACTTTCACATTTTCTTCGAATAAAAGATACGGAGCGTCACACGCGCAACGTCGACGATTCAGCCATTACATTTTTGTTGCGGTGTGGTGGTAATTGTGGAATGCGGGGTGCGTCCTTCTCGCTCACCTGTACTGTGCGGGAAAAGGACGGGAAAGGTAGCAACTACCAACGTTAAAACGGCGTAATCATAGGGTTTATCGGTTCTTCACCTACATTCACTAAGAATAATCAAATCTATTTCAAATTTGAATAAACCTAGGTTAAGTTGTAAATAATCGATATTTGGTTTGCACTTGTTAATAGCCTAAAAATGGTATCGACGTGTACATTTACAGCTTTTATGTTATCTTTATCATTCATAGTATTAAGGCAGTTATTCATAAATATTTACTAAGGACAATAAACAGAATGTACCTGGGAAATAAATTATTTTAAATATGGTGAGGTTTCGAATTTGTATGCGTATGTCTTCGGAGATGTCGTTGCTGGTAACCTTATTGAGGGTTATTACAGCTTCTGTTACAGAGCTCACGATCCGAATGATCTCGAGCTAAAAATAAAAATTCTAGGTCCCTAGTGTAAAACTAGGGACCTACTTGCTAGATTGAGCAGCAATCTGTGTGGGAGTTGCGTCTACTTCAGTTGAACGGGTTGCCATCGAAGACGATATAGTAATGACGATATAGTAGTGAGGTAGGAGCTGTGACGTCTACGTTCAGAAGGCCTATTAGAAGATGCAGCTCGTTCCCGTTTGTGTTGGATTTGCGTGAGTGCTAACTGTCGTGTTTACTGTTTAGATCGCCTGCTAGTATTACTGATGTGTCTAGCGTGAGCAGGGATCTAAGGTCTGTGTCTAGTAATTGTTCGGTGGGAGATGCACCGAGGCTAGTGTAATAGGTGAGTGACCTGTAAGGGCGATTTTGCACACTGCCGCTTCTATACTCGTGAGATTTGTATGCATACGCTAGTGCAAGTTTATAAACAGAGACATTGATGGTGTAGATGTATAATGGAACAATTGTTATTACTATTTAACACAGGATACATGTGTGATCTTACATAACATAAAAGTAATCCAGAGAAGAAGGCCACTAAGCTATTACAACTAAATAAACCTAGTCATTTAAGGTGCATGAGACTGTTCACTTGAGCTTCATTTTTTATTATTACGACAGGTGAGTTCTCATCTTTCCTAACGTATATTCTCCCGTATTCAGTCCAGCAAAATTTGTACTGCTTTATCTTTACCAGATCGCGAGCAAGGAAATGTAGCCTTGCGCCTTTTGCCGTTAATTGTTCAGATTGTCGTATCCCCGTTGCTTGTAAGACCTAAATGTTCGCCCATAATTTTTCTTTATTTTATATTGTATGCTTTAGTTATCTTAAGGAATTCCGTTTTCTGAATGGTAGACGATATTTCCACAATGATTGGCTGATTGTTAATTTTTTCTTTTTTGTTCTTCCCCTGGATACGATATATATCTTTAATGTCAGGTTTCTCCACTTTAAATATTAGTTCCGGATAGACGCACAACCATTTTTATAAGGTCTTTAGATTCATAAGGCAATTTTGGTACATTTTTAATTTCAATGTTCATTTTTCGACTTCCCCTTTGTAGGTCTTCTATCTTGTCTTCTAGGATAGTTATGCAGTCTTTATCTTTTTTAACTTGTACTTCTAATTTATCAATTTTTCTTTTTAATTCTTCATATTGTGCTGACAGAAACGCAATGGAGCTTTCTATATTGCTATTAGAAGTTTTAATTTCTCATAACGTAGGGATTTTTTTTAATGTCTTTACTTTGTACAGTTAAAATTGAACATATCATGCTCTTCATTTCTTCTCTAAATGCATTAAAATCAGTTTCATAATCGGGTACTCTCGCCCTTTTATTACGTGGAGGCACATATTTAGGCGACGAGAATTCTTGTGCAATATTCGATTCTGGCGCAGATTTAAACAATGACGCATCTGTAATAATTGATGACCAGTGGTCAATATTTCAATGACCCATTAAAGGGACGTCTTCCTCTCTCAAAACTCTGTGTTCAAATTACATTCGCCTAGTCAATCTTTATGTATAAATATTTTTGTCATCACATCAGTCATCGGATTCGAACGCAGCGTTAACTTCGAGACGATATTGATTTCGCGCATTTGACTAACCGTCATACTGAGCGTTAATCGAATTTTGTGAACTGTTTACAAGAATTTTAACATTATATGCGGGTATTTTTGTTTACAGAGAATGTAATGTCGTTAACTAGATCACTTCACTGATATAAGAACACTAAGATTTATTCAAAAATACTATTAAACACCATTTTACACAATTTATGAATATTGTTTAGTTTTACGCAATAACACACAAAAATCAGAATAAATAACTTGTTTTTTAACAGAAATTAATTATATTGTCGGAGCGTGAGTGGATCGCGTCTACTCTCAGCGCAGCGGGGAGGGGAGAGGTAAAATAAGATTAACCATCGTACTAGTTTTTGTACCAAAAAACATTATTATTGATTCCCACGCGGACGAAGTCGCGGGTACTTTAAATTTAAAAAGCTAGTTTTAAAAGAAATAAGAGGAATGGATTTTGTTTTAAAGTGAGTCGTCTGGGATAACTGAATTTGGAGTAACGACGACTAGAGGAGCATGTATGTGTAGATGTAGAAGAAGCGAGAGAGGTGCGCCGAGATCACTCTGGGCTACGGGCTTGAGTGCATATTTATTTGTCTTACTAATGCTACACCTTCAGTCATATTTTTCAAGAGTAATATGACTTACTCGTGTAATGTTTTGTGAAGTATATTTTTAAGAAATCAATTTAAAAGAAACTAATACAAATGTCACGAGTTAACGCACCACAGTAATGTGATAATTAATTTTCTATAAATAATCAAATTGTATTAAAGAAAAAACATAAGTTGATGATGACAAAGTCTATATATATAAACGTAGTATTAACGTTTGTATAGTATTAAAATATTTAGCGTACAACGGGACGCATAAGCCCGTACGCGCCAACAATAAAGACCATGTTAGCGTGGCGGCGCTACGCCTGCTTGCCTACTGTCTTACCTTACAGCGGCAAGGTACTCTTTTTGATTCAAACTATTTTTGGGAAGACTATTGATTCTAATGTCTTATTTAAAAAACACTTGGGTTATTAACATGCCTCGGAGCGCTAAATACAAAACTGCTGTCAAACATAACACCTTGTGAGAACATAAAATTTGAAATCGTGGCCACCCTATCGATCGTCGCACATCGTGTCAGAAGCTTTATTTGGTTAGGATTATTCAAATCGATTTCCTTTTATTAGAGTGATGTACTTCGTAATTGTGGGCGAAGAACTATAGATATGTTATCTGTATGGACTGTTATGTAAACGGACGCCTATGTCATAATATTTAGTGTCAGCCTGATCAACAACTAAATTACACGGCAGCTAAAAATTACTTTAATTAAGGTATCAATGATTACTTTACTCTTTTCGTTATTTATTTTTCCAATTTGTTTTGTTATTGTATTTAGCTTTCGACATGTTAATTTAAACCCTAGATAACTTTTACAGTATCTCTTTACTATGTATCTTCTAAAGATCTATGTACCTAAGCGAGACAGATAGTGACTCTGACAGCACAGAGTGAGCTAAGGGTACAATCAGACGAATGATTAATAGTTGTGAACGCGAGATAGCTATATAGAATCTATTAAACTAAAACGGTTAAATTTTTTAAAAATTGTGGAGAAAAATATAGTAAAGTGTACAATAAATCAGCTAAAAAATTATAAGGTAATACTTGTCCTTTGCGTTCAGGTTCAGGTGCAAGGCCGCCAGGTCCAACGTACAAGATACGAGACTTTTGCCGAGGCCCGTTAAAAGCACTCACAAATGTCTAGATTTCTCATTGCCTATCTATAAAATTACTTTTTACTTAAAACTAGTATTTTTTACTTTTTCCGGTTTTTTATTTTTTTTTGTATTTTGAAATTTATTAACTTTTTATATATTTTTGTTTTTATTGTATTTTCGGGTTTTTTTTAATTTATTTTAAGTTTTTATATATTTTTTAATTTATTGGTTTTTAAAATTTTTATGATTTTTCTAATTATTTTTTATTTTTTTTGGCATTTGATTTTTTTTCTTAACATTAAATCACTTTAATAATGCTATATAAAATAACTACAGATTACAAGGCGTATATGGATTTGCCACTGCTAACCTATCATAATCATTTACATCTACATATACAACATTTTAAGCCAAGTTATGCCCATTACATTTAAATATATATGTAAATACTATATCTAAAATGTTGAACTACCTACTTGCCTAAAATAAATTTGCGTAATATTACTCAGTGTATCCCTACCTTATATAACCTAAATTACACAAATATTGCTGTTTCAAAGTGCGCGGTTATATTTATACAACTTACAACTAACAGAAGACTTGACGCTTTTACTTACTATGCTATATTGTAATAAACTTTATATTAATTAATAATCATTGGTGTATCGATTGAGACTAAGGTTCGAAGTTGTGTAGCAACAGAGAAACAAGTCTACGTACTCGGGATCCCAAGAAAAATTATGTGCTTATATATGTTGTGGCCATAAATTAATCATTTCATGAAGCGGCCGCCCATTTCATGAATTGTCGTATTTCATGAAATGGCCAATATGGCCACTTCTTGATGTGGTCTGGCGAGATCGATGAATAATCAGCGTTTGACGATATGAACAGCTAAAGACACGGCTACTTCATAACATTAGTGATCACATCGTAAAATAGTTACATTGTCCACCGTTAGAGGCGCTGGCATTTTTTGTTTATGTGATGCATCATGGCGGCGGACAATTATTCTGATAAAAAGCTAACATTAATGGGCCAATTAATGAAAAAAATGAAGTGAAACGCCGTTACGATAGAAAATTATCTAAGATTACTCAGATTAAAGGAATGCCACTAACTTTTAAAAGTACAGCAGGGTGACCACGCAACGGGAATCAATGGATAGTCCATTGATTTCAGTTAAATGTTAGTTGTAGTTTAGTATAAGTTAGGTATTGGTTGAAGAAGGTTATGATAAGTCAAAATGAACAATTAATTGTTAATGAAAGAGAACGAGCGCATAGAGAGCTCAAAAGAGGCTAGATAGATAATGGTACAGTTCGGAAGCGGGAATTTAAAGTTGTTCGAAATTATGGCGTTATATTTACGAAATTGCAAATTAATATTGACAGGAACAGTCAGTCCTGAAAGAAACCGCAGTGAGGAATATATTTAATGTTCGTCCTTCCTCCTTTAATGACATGGCCAAACGTTGGTTTACTTATTATTAAACGTTGCTGTTTCAAAGATATAGTCAGTGTTAGATGGCCATTTCATGAAATGGCCAATTCTACGATATGGCCACGACATATATAAGTCAAATACGTCATGTAGAAGCGGCGACGTACTGAGTTAGTAGTAGACATTTCATTGACGAATGACGTCGAATGACGAAACAGTCAGGTGTTTTATCACCCTTTAATTCTTCGCCAGGAAATATCAAAGGTAAACCTTTCTTGTTGCCGTTTAGGCTTTTTTGTTTTTGTCTTTTTTATCAACAATCAACAAGCGGTGCTTACCTAACAGCAAGGCTTTCAAGTACTTTCGTGTCATTCGACTATTTGAGTAACACTAATATCGTAAGGGTGCTATTTCTTGTGTCATTTTGAATAAGTTTATTTAATGTCATCTCCTCTTATTAAAAATATTGGTGAGCTGTGACTCCGAAACTCTTACAAATTTCAATCTATTTGAGAATTTTTGTTGAATAATTATATAACGAGTTTTGATTACAGAAAGGATTTGAGAAATTATAATGCATCGGTAAGTTGTAGAAAACAAATATCAAACTATCCGGTGGAATACACACAAGGAATTTTTGTTCTTAAGAAGATTTTCGGCAGGCAGAGAACACTACTAGCTCTGCATTGATTTATTTTTGCTTATGAGAATGCATCATGGTCTAATTCAAGGACAATTCTTAGTGAGAAATACAAGGCGTTAAAGGTATGCATATATACTAGTATATGTCTGATGTGATTTTAATATAAATTATTGGCAGTCATTTTTACCAGGGTCCATACGAGTAAGTAGTACTTTACACTGCAATTTAAACTTTTAGGAAGAAATGAAATAAAACTTGAAGTGTCCTTGGAGTTGTTTTTTAAAAAGGTATCTCTGTTGCTTCACTTTTCCATCGGCTAATTGTTTTAATAACTAATCTCATTTTAAACGCTATTTCATCATCTGCAGGTACTATCGATTGTAACTAGAGTAATAAAGAATTCATCTCAAGTTTCAAACAATTCACTATCCTAGCTGGAGGTTAAATAAAATCTTTCATTTATGATTTTATAAATATATAAATATTGTATATTTGCAGAGCGTTAATACGTTACACCTATAAGCAGACCATTGAACCTAATAAAATAATTAACAATTAATCTATGCATCTTAACGAATACGTAACGTTTGTCAATTATTTGTCGAGAAACGAGCGGTCTATTTGTATTTAAAGAATTAATTTTATTCAATAATGTAAAGAAATAAAATGGACCCGTGAAATTAAAAATGAACATTAACGAAATTTTGGTTCGTCGTAGGCCGCTTGTTATACGATAAATAGTTTTAAATCTATAATATAAGTAACGTAGATTCAACACACATATATCATCTGTTCAAGTCTATATCGGTTAGTGGGAAAATTCATCAAAGGCCTCTGCGGCCAATTGATGGCGCCATTCATAGCAAACTATCAACAGCGACCTATTATGTCGCTATTCGTAGCAAACTATCAACAGCGACTTATTATGTCGCCATTCGTAGCAAACTATCAACAGCGACCTATTATGTCGCCATTCGTAGCAAACTATCAACAGCGACTTATTATGGCGCCATTCATAGCAAACGATCAACAGCGACTTATTATGTCGCCATTCGTAGCAAACTATCAACAGCGACTTATTATGTCGCCATTCATAGCAAATTATCAACAGCGACTTATGTCGCCATTCGTAGCAAACTATCAACAGCGACTTATTATTTATTAAAAATAATTAGATTAAATAAATATAAAGTTACCCGGGTTCCTTTCAAAAAATAGTGAAATAATATTTTGAACAATTTAAAATGTAATCGAAATAAAAGAAATAACTAACTTGAGTTTGTACGATAGTGATTTTAGTCAACGTTAAGTGACGCTTTAACGCATCAGAAAGATGCCGTCAGCTATTGAAATATTGTTAAAGTTAAGGAAATGCATATTCATGTTTACTCTTAGTATTCGATATTTATCGAATCAAACGTTTACATACATTGATCAACATCGAAATTGTTTTTGGTTGAAAAAACAACAATTTTCGAACAAACAAGGTTTACAAAATTAAAGTAAGTTTGATGCAAGTCTTCTGGAATGAATGTACCGCTGAAAAGTCGACGATAAACGCTGCCAAACTGCCATCCGCTAGATACCGCTGTAGATGATCCGCTTACTAAGATGTTTACTTACTGCTTGTTGTTTTGCAGACGCCAAGCGAAGAAACAGGAATAAGAAGATGCAGCGTCTAATCGTCTTCTTTTCTCAACAGCCTACTTCTCTTCTGATTCCCCTACGACAACGAAATTAATATCTGTTAGTCATCGCTTATTAATTTTCGACCTTGGGGAATCTCAACAACCAGTATTGGGGAATTTGGTATTCTAAATCTCTTTAAAAATATAATTATTGGTACAGACGGGTAGGCTGCGACGGGAAAGAGATATTAGATGTACGAAATTAACGGCGCGATGGTACTACGCCTTATTTCCAGAATTAGACGCGTAACTCGTGAGTAAGGGTTGCTTTATTGCTTTCGAAAATTCCTTAAAAACATTATAGCTACATAGTAGCTTATAAAATATTATCTCACTCTGTTATAAAGCGCTCGTTTATTTATGAAATATAAATAAATAGAGATACTCATAGAAAAAACAAACAGGACAAGAGGCCTTAAGGCTCATCGCTGTACTTCTCAAAGCTTTTAGCAAAGGATCGCTAAAACAAGATACTTTTAAATTTATCTATGACGTTAATATATAAAAGGGTAACTGCATCCTTTGTAGAAAGGTGAATATTGTCGAATGTCTTGTGTCTGGCCTGGCCTGGATAATAATTTTCGCTGTGTTTTAGCTTATGTCGATCTTTTTTATTAAATTACAATTTACATAGACTTTAAATAAAAATGAATAGTCAACAATAAAAGCAATCTTACCCGTAAAGTGTTTTTTTGGTGGATCCGGCAACTTCTTAGGCTTCGGCGGCTTCGGCGCCGTCGATGTGTAGTACAATGTAGTCGAAGTAGCACCATATCCTTTCACTGGGGCCTGTTGCTCGTTTAGTGTAGCGGGACGCGAGGGGATTTGCCTGGTCATCGTTGCTGTTGAAGGAAACATGTTTTAAAATTTTATAGTCTAACTATTAACGAATAGAGAACTAATAACAATATATTGGATCAGAAGTTATAAAGTAAAACTCCGGAAAAACGACCGCAGCACAGTTTTAATGTAAAACAAAAATTACTTCAATGATACTCATTGTAAGATTGTCAACCAAACAGAAGAGACTAGGGTAGGTAGAGGTGCCCCTGAGCTATTTATTTTTCATATTCACTACCAAATACTATTTAATGTCGTTACTCTTGAGTATACGGTCACTCAATTTGAAATTTCGTTACTAAAAAGTATGAAAACTTATTGTTTTCTCAAAGGACATAGACACATTTACAATACAGGCGAAAGGACAACAGCAGCAGATTTAAATTTTAACTGTGGTAGAGACCGCAAAAACAACATCTGTTGCACTGCAGGGCCGGTCGCCCGGTGAAATACCACGACCTCACAGAATACAATTATACTTCTACGTTTTGTATATCGTTTGAGATGCCGGAGGTCCGGTGTCAGGCTTCTGGTTCCCTATAAAGGATAGGATGGGAAGAGGAAGAAAATTGGAGATGAAAAGGGATCAATAGGAGAAGGAAATATACTCTATCCTCTGTCAACACAACAAGTGAACCGCTTGCTCGTTTGCCTGCTTTCATAAAAAAAAGGAAGGAGTATGCATGCTGTTTTTTTTTACTTATTAAACCAATGTATACTTACTTCTAGCCAAGTACACTTCATCTCTGTCACCAAGGTTATATGGGGGCGGGGGGAGGTCAAAGTTGTAGCCGTAAGACGCCGCGGGCATGCCAGTCATAACTTGCATCACGTTGTGGTACGAAGTCAAGAAGTTGATGAGGAAGGTGAACTGGAGCTGCGGTTTCAATCTCGATAGGATCCTGAAACAAGAGAAAAATAAAGTTTTATTTTCATAAATATGTGCTTACAAACTACAATTTGCTGGAAAAAAACGAACCGAAATCAACACGGTACAGAGCTCAATACCATAGCCAGTAGGCCGTGCCATAAAATTGCAAAAGTATGGGGACACAATAAATAATTTGACATTTATAAATATTAAACAGGCTTTTTTATGTATGTTTCCCTTCTGCAGGGACATAGAACTCCTCGCCGAGATAGGGAAGGGGCCGTAAACCCCAAGCTTGGCCAGTTTGACCCGGATTGGTAGATGTAACGTGTGTTCGAATTTGGTAGTTCTAAGACATGCCCGTTTCCTTACAATGTTTTCGTTCAAATATAATAAATTACGCAAAGTAAATCGCCTGTCTGGGTTCGAACTCTAGACCTTACAGTTGGTAGGTCGGGGCCTATACCACTGGGCGACCACTGCTCTCATTTTTATTCGATTGTTACAAATTTTTTGTTTCACGAAACATGAAAAAGAGCAAATTTTGTTTAAAAAACTAATTGAAAATATAAATTTTATTAACGTCTGGAACACTGTACAAATTCATGTAATAGAAATTGTAATATGTTCTTGTATTTATTGACTATTCAAATATAATGATGCTTTGTTTTCTGTTAATACAAATTAAACTGTAAAACAATCTATTTTATTAAATTCCCGGTTCCAACGTTCGTTTGTAGGCGAATGCAGCAATATGATTAAAAGTTATTATTAAATGTTCATACATATATGAAAATGTTATCAAATGACGATTTGCCGTGGGTCTATAAGATCAATCAAATCAACTAATTGGTGACGATAAATTATAACAAATAAAACAAAAACAAAATTTAGTTATCCCCGTAGCAGTATGCATTCTACCATTATTCACTTTCTTAAATTAATTGCAAGATAATTTCAAATATTGTAGTCATTAACGAAAAAGGCACTTGACTAAATTAATTCCTAAGGCAGAAAAAACACTATTCACGTCAGCGACTTTGATAATAATTAGGTACTAAATTTGCTGAGCCTAAGCGGCGCTAGCCGACGCCGCGCACTGCATCGAACTTCGATTACGGCCGATCGCATCTGCGCGGCGCACAACTATACTGAGCATGCGCTATAGATTCTAGACATGGGCGTTGCTCGTCGCTCTATCGACCGCACCCGGGTGCACTATATCACTTTCTGATTTAACAAAGCATTAAAGATATATTTTCTTCAGTGCACCTACCGGAAATCTTACTTTTTGTTTTAATTTATTAAGGTAAGGTAACTAGCTATAATATTGAATATTTTTGAAGTCGACATAAACTTTTGATAATTGTTGTTATCGAAGTAGCAGAGCGCTAGCAATAGTAAATTATCATTACATTCAAGATTTAAAAAATGTCGTCACTACTAAGTGTCATTGTATCGGAATCAAGAAATTAGACGCCATTTTGGACGACGAGGCGGCCAGTGGGGCGGTATCTGACGCCGGTCGCTGTATCGATTGAATCCGCTCACATCTACTGATCATACGCGATATATTTCCATTACAAAGAGTAGGCGATTAAAAAAGGTTAGGCGCCATAAAGTCAAAACTTACTTGCAACAGAGACAATGATACCTAAAAAACCTAAAGCAACAAGCACAAGCGCCCGGGGAAAGGCGAGGCCGTTTGCTTCATCGATCGTATCCGAGAGAGAGATTATAAATAATAGAATAAAAAATAGTAAATAACAAGAAGAAATGTAAAGAGGAATTGAGATAAATTTAATGGGAAACTTATTAAATACGTATAAAATGGAAGTGAAGGTTAACTCGATTTTTAAAGTGAGAAATTACATTTATCGAGTTTGTCAAGTCAGATCTGGAAGTCTCAGACCCCCATGCTACGGAGGGAATTACAAGACCAGCTAAAGTGACGCAGATGATTGATTAACCATAAAACCAAAACCATACAAATTAGATTTTTTTTATCATAGATAGTAGTTGGTTTTGAAGGCAAGTGATTTTGCAATTTGATTATTAATTTATTATTTCAGTGTCAATGGAAATGATGCTGTTAATATGAAACAATTGCAATTCATCAAAGAAATAAGTGGGGCCGGACAAATATTAGTAGATATGTAAAAAAGAAAAAAATATTGAACAAATCCTAGATGCCGCTGTATTGTAAGAAAAAACTTATCATCTCATCGATTACCATGT
>JWHW01026699.1:160155-171345 GCA_000931545.1 Papilio glaucus
CCGGGCCTTGGCTCTATCGATTACGACCACGCCCTGGCTTGCATTAAAATTAAAAACATAGTTTTATTGAAATAAAAACTTCTTTAATCGCGTTAGACGATATTTGGTACGGCAAATCTTATAGAAAGATCGACATGCTCAACACGTATCAGTTTATGCGTGATGGTGGCAAACGAACAAGAGGTTCAACTCATATGTAATGACCGGTTACCCATAGACATCTGCATCGAGCTAACGTAGCTCTAATGGACAGTGGAGGGCACATCCTCTCCTTATTAGAATGGATGAGAAAGGAAAGAGGAGTAGAATAAGACTTCCGGCACTTCGCTCATCAGAAACGCAGACGCTTCTACTTCACGCTTGTCTTCTGTGAGGTCGTGGTATTTCATCGGTCGAGCGGGTTCATTCGTGCAACGGATGTCGTTGCGGGTTCTACCACTGTGATGCTGCATCGTCTTCGCACGCGTAACACTAGGTATCCACAGGGAAGAAAATACACGTAACGTGTGACGACAGCCTAAATGACAAGATATACTGTTGTATTGTCTCAATACAACTTAGACTACCATCTGGTCTATAGAAATTATAAATAATTATAACATTTACTATAAAATATTGAGGTCAATGCGCGATGTTAAATCATACTTTTGACTGTACCAAGTTACACATAGCGACCTAATTTTCTTATGATAGGTTCAGTATGTCCCGGGTAAAACACCCGAGACATACATCGTGACCTACAAATATTATACAGTCTATATCTCAAGGATATATACCTGTCTAACAGTGAAAGAATTTTCAAAATCGGTTCAATAGTACCAGAGATTGCCGAACATACAAACTTTACCTTTATTATATTAGTATATTGATTGCTCTGTACGTAGAAATTGTTATCGGACGATAATGGACGCGACGGCGATGCGACGAGCGAGAGCGGGCCTTTCATTGGTTCGCTTAGCCAAGGCGGTGGGAAACACCAAAGAAGCACGAAGCGCTCACTAACTTACAATCAGCGGGAGTCCAAAACTTGACTCGACGAATGCAAAGACACGACCGATAGACAGAGATAACGCTCTACAAAAAGAAAGAGAAAGTGATTTCGCTGCTTTGAATAAAATAACTAAGGTTTCTTGGATCTTAACAATTTAATAAATAATATTCCAGTGTTGTGTTCAACCGATCTTAATGAAATGTATATTATGTGTAGTTCGGTCCAACTCGAGAGATTCATCTTGATTAATGAGAACAATGTTTTTTATCGTAGTGGCGGCGTAACTTAGTCTATTGCCTATTGCTCTGGTCAACACATCACGAGTGTTTCCGTGGCTACAGACAGTTACTGCTGCACGTGCGGAGCCGGCGCGGGATGCTAGTATTATAAATGTTGATATAAGTTTGTTTCTTTATGACGATTTGACGCTTGCTAACATATTAACGCGGGTCCCTCCCTCCGCCCCTCCGCCCCTCCGCCCATACCAAAGAATAATTATCCGACGTCTATTATTATCAATATACAACAAGGACGTTATAATTTTCAGCCAATCGCTGCGTCAAACTGCGTCGCCGGTCGCCGGTCGCCGCGCATGCGCGCTGTAGGCTACGACCGGGGCCGTGTGGAGGGGCGAGAGGCGACGCGATCGTTTAAACTCGAAACAGAATTTCTCGTCAATGCATTCCTGTCTGCCATCGCGGACAGACGGCAGACAAGAATGCATACGTCAAATAATTACTATATCCGTAATATATAATATATAAATGTGTATTATTAAATATAGTATCTAGGTAATTCAAAACGTGTTATATTTTAGTCTAAGCATACATGTTGCTGATGTAAAAAAAGTGTGTGTGTCAGCTCCGATGGACGACTGGAGTAAACTACTCACGAACCATTATAAAATACATAGATTAGTAGATGAGGGTAAATTAATGTATTTTGTATAAGTAAAACATGCATGATACATTTGTTTATATTAATTTACAGTGAATTCGTCAAAATACATAACGTAGCCATTAAAATATATGAAATAAAAAGTATATACTGATATAGCAGATTTAGGCCATATTGAGGGAGTTGTGAAAAACATGGATCAACATCTTGGATTTACAATGATACTGAATAGATTAAATTGTATTGTCAACAGAACTAAAGGTGTGTACCAAATATTAGATCAGTCTGTCAGCAGGTAGGGGGTACAATTTTTATTTGTAAATTTTAACCAGAAAACAAACAGGCATCAAACGTTCCCACCCCGCCGTCTATACTCTGTACTGGGAATGCGCAAGATAGGTTACGCGTGAGATCCGTTTCCGTAACGTTTATTATGTAACGCTTAGGTTTAATATGAAAATCGAGGATAAACTCCAATAATTGGGATTTAATATAAATTCTGTTATTTTTCTCGTAGTTGTTAATTATTTAATATGAAAAATGTCACTATAATGTGCACTTCCTACGAAGTTATGTTCCTTCATTAAACTAAGCTTTTTGTCTACAATGCTTTTTATAATCATACATTAGAGTCTATACTATATTTTATTATTATTTACACCATTTAGCACCAAACACTAAATCTCTGACATTATATTTGTCCATACCTATGCATCTATAACGCACGTTCTGATTTCCAACTCTACATTTGGTACATTAAAGTTACTAATATATTACGGTGTGCAAATAAAATAGAAAGGCTGTCTTAATTTCTTGGTATTTTTTATTTTAACAGTCTATTTACATTATATAAGGGGAGCTACAGCTGTACAACTTTTTCTACTGGTATAAGGCTACTAGGCCACAATACAATAATAATAATAGCTATATATAACAGCACGCAGTGTTCAGTTTTTGTATATGCGCATGTACTATGCTTGTACAGGAACAGGCGGCTGCGTCCGCCGTCAATGTGACAGTGTCATGATTAAACAGTCTGCACTAAGCGAACGGTCGTATCATTACTCCCTATACTTAACAGGTTTACTGTTTATGCTGTCCATACACCACATAAAATCTCCTGACTAACATTATTTAAGCACAATATAATAATATATAATCTGTAGATTTTTTAATTACTTTTTTTACTTTTAATCTTTTGTTCTTAAATTTGTGAGTTGTTTATACTACGGCTCAAATATTAACTCAGGTTTCGGATCTGTTTGGTTCTAGGTATTTGGGGAATGGATCCGACATATCTTCCCTTAATGTCAAATATATAGATATAGGTACGATACCTCATATTGTAGTATTTTAAAGTTGGCCATAATTATCTAACTTCTATCTAAACTACGTCGATATCGACAAAGCAACGCTCATCTCTACGTCGATATCGACAAAGCAACGCACGTCTCTATGTCGATATCCACAAAGCAGTGGACATTTCTATGCCTGACCAATTAGCCGTGGGGTGATAAGGCGCATGCGCCCTCACCTCGCAAACTGCAATGCGGAGAAATGACCGAATTTGAAGTTAAAAATATATAGATTATAGTTAATACCTATATGTAACATTTTTATAAGTTTTTGAGTTTTTTTGTCCTTAACATTTATGTCTATATATCTACTTATTAGATTATTCGGCTGTTAAACGTAAAATAATTTTAAATTTTCATTTTATAACTCCTTTTTAAATCTTAATTATTAAAAAAAATTATTGTAATTATAAAAAAATTCTAACAAAAGCTATCAACCCCATACCAACACCAATTTATAATTTTTTCAAACCGATTGTTTTTATTCGTTTAAAATATTATTTTAAATAAATTTCCAACAAAATATCGGTGTAATTATGTAGTTTGAAATGGAATTCGGGGTCAAAAACCAATGATCAATGAGTTTTACGTCGACATACAGATGGCGCTCTTTACGATTGCGTTATTTCCCCGAACCTTACACCGTGATGATGTGACTTTCTAATATTTTTTACGTTACGAAAATGATATTTTAAAACTTTGAACTGAAAAATAAATATCGCACCATTCTTATAGTTAAAATAAAATTACAGTATAACAATATAGTGCAAATTGAAAACAATTACCTCATTCGTTTATTTCTAACAAGAAACGTATCAAAAGTACAAAGCACATATAAACTAAGTTATTACCGTCAACGCCAACACTGTGTGATTATACCGTAGATTATTTTTCACAACTAAAAGAAACCTTTTAAATTACTATGGAAATTTTAATGAAACAAGTTCAAATAAAAAAGAATAGCAGTAAATTACATGTGGCAAACATGTCGATAGAAGCATAAAAAAAGATATTTACAAACAACTATTTAGTGGTAAAACTCAACTTCCAAAATAAAATTGTTAGTGAGCAATAAAGTAAATCTTTTCACTTTCAAAACATGAAAAATACGATCCAATCAAACGTACCTAAGAGCGCCATCTATTTCAGGTTCCAGCAACTAAATTTGCGGCACCAGTTGGTTTGAGCTTTGTTTTACATTTTATTTTTAATTTTCTTCACATAATTATTTTTTCTGTTTTATGTTCTAAATTTTAAAATAATTACCAATCTTTTAACAAACTGTAGGATGTGGAACGCCAGCATTGCCATCTAGTCTTGTATTTTACTTAATCTGTGTGAACTCTGATTTTCCCCTTGCTTTCCCAATAAAACGCTAATTAATATAATTTAGTGGTTTTTATTAAAATATAAGAAGTGGCGACGAGTCTTCATAAGGACCATAAGTGCAGCGACAATTAAAAACAGTGAAAGCAACAAAATATACATTTAATAACGAAGTTGTGCATTGCGGGGCGTGGACCGCATATTAATTTTGGAAGAATTTATTGTTTTACAGTTACATGTATCAGTTATAAACGCATCATGAGACCGAAATTAACCATGTCAGCTTGTGGTGATATAAGACAGTTTGAGGGAGAGAAGTGGGAGGTATTCAGACAACAACTTGAGTGTTTTATACTTGTCAATGTTATCACTGAAGATAAAAAGGTAGCCCAGGTTATTACTAAACTGTCTCCAAAAGTATTAGAATCTAAATAATCTAAACTATTAGATCTAGTTTGAAGAGTTGTGTACTAAACTCAAGGAGAAATATACCAAACCATTTTCAACTACCTTGGAAAGAGCAGAGTTCTGGAAAAGTAATCAATTTCCCAGTGAGAAAATCCAAGATTATGTACTGGAATTAAAAAAAAAGACCAGCAAAATGTCAATTTAAAGATGTAAATGATCAAGTTAAAGAGAAGTTTATGGATGGTGTGTCCTCAAAGTTAATTCAATTAGAGCTGATGAAAATTCAAGTTGAAATGTCATTGGAAAAATGCATTGAAATTGGAAGAATGGTAGAAGCTGCGATATTACATGCAAATGGCTCAAATAAATTGACAGAAAATATATTTTTTTATCAAGAGACTAAGAAATAGTGGAACAAGACCTAAGCATAAACAGAATGATAACAGTAAACAGCTTAGTATGAAATGTTTTTGCTGTGGAAAAGAAAATCATGTGAAAGCTGATTGTTATTTAACCAAAAAGTTTTGTAGTGAATGTGGACAGACAGACACATTTATAAGATGCATTCTAAGGAATGCCAAATTAGTACCCTGGAAGCAAAGCAACCAGAGGAGGATGCAGAGAAACCAGAAAATGTTATACAAAATTTATTTCAAGAATATAAAACACAGTGTAAGCATAAATAGGGTACCACCAACTACATAGCACTTAATTTCTTTGGCTTTAACCTCAAATTTTTGTTGGACATGGGTTCAGATGTAACAGTTATGTCTATAAATGACAAAATTATGTACTTTTCCCTCTCTTTAACAATTCAGTTTAGAAACTTTGACCAGACCATTTCAAAGACTTTTGATATTCTAACAAATTTGACTGTTAAATATAATGAGGCCACTAAGTTACTTAATTTTTTTTGTTGTAAAAGATAATGCCTCCAAAGTAATTGGTCGAGATTGGTTGAATGAATTGAATCTATGGCCCCTAAGTTTGAGTAACAATTTTGATATTGGAACTAATTTAATACAAAATGTTTCAGATTCACAACAACTAGTTAAATTTGAGTTCGCAGAAGTATTCAGCCCGGGTTGGGGGCAACACTATCATTAAAATTAAACCAGATGCCAAGCTTTGTTGTTTACCAGTAAGGCAAGTACCATTTGCACTATGAGAAAAGGAAAATAATGAAATTACTAGACTAATTAATAATGGTTGTATTACTGAAGTGGAACGAAGTGAATGGGGCACTCCCGTACTGCCCATTCTAAAACCAGATGGCTCAGACTATGTGGAGATTACAAGTTGACTGTAAATTAATGCTTAGTGATTGATCATGTCCCACTACCACATGTGGATGACATTTTGAATACTCTCAAACAGGGTGAATATTACTGCGAATTAGACTTGAAAGAGGCCTACTTACAGGCATTGCTTAGTGAACTAAAGTACCACTATTGTAACCTAAGCTAGAACTTTCAAATACAATTATTTACCATATAGTGTTAGTTCTGGCCCAGGAGCCTTTCAACATTTAATGATGAGAAAACTTAACAAAATATTTAATACAATTGTGTTCATAGACAACATTTATATTAAAGGAAAGGATGTGCAAGATAGATATGAAACTTTGTTCAGGTATTAAAAAAGTTACAAGAGAGTGAATTTAAATTGAAACTAGAAAAATGTAAATTATTCACAACTAGTTTAGCGGTTTTTGGATTTCATGCAATCAAAAATGGTGTTAGTGTAATTAAATAAAATATTGAAACCACTGTTAAATGAAAAAAATCATTTTTGGGTAAAAGTAATTATTATGCTCGACTTTAAAAAAAATATGGCCACTGTGTTAACACCACTATATGAAAATATGAGAAAGTGAGAGAGCTTTTCAAACTATTAAGAGAAAATTAGCATCAGCGGGCAACTGAAGGCATCAAGATCCAAAATTAGCACTAATCCTAACCTGTGATGCTTCACAGGCCTGGGTGCAGTACTGTTTAACAGAGAAGAAAATGGTATAGTCAAACCAATAGCTTTTACCAGTAAGAAATAAAAGTTATAAGGTAAGGAAGCATTAGCGGTTGTTTTTGGAATATCGACATTCAATAATTAAATGTATGGACGGTATTTGTATTTAATAGTTACTTAGTTTTAAGCTTGGAATTAGAATAAATGTGGGAGAGTCTGGGATATTAGACGTCAGCATTCACATCTAGTATATGTCATTTTATTTGATCTGTGTTAACTCTGGTTTTACCCTGGCTTTTTTAATAAAACGCTAATTAATATAGTTTAGTGGTTTTATTAAAATATATCAAACTATTTCTCCTCACTAAGTCCAGCTCCAGATCCATATTTCTCGAAATTAAATTGAAAACAGAGTCATCTATATGGTGTGAGGACAACCACGCTACGGACATCGTTTTTAAAATTTATTTCCCACCTAAATTTAGATTCTTAGAGTTATATCTTAATTTATAGATACATTATATTTAAATGTTCAATAAATATTAACGTTTAATCAAAAACGCCATTACACTCTGGTATGATTTTTAGATAGACCAACAGATGGCGCTTTTAGCAATCTCTACAAATATTTTTTACAACTCAAAATGTTTCGAAAACTTTATGCACCTATAATATTACTAGAATCCCGCTCTGGCTTTACACACATACAAACACGCGTGACGTGCGAGGACAGCCTAGATGAAAAATATGTATTATGTGTCAATAAAATAACTTCACCGATATCTCTCAAAATAAGCCATCCAAGCCTCGATCTTACCTACCTTTTAAGTTGGACCAAATTACACACAATAAGTAAAAGAAAACTTATAATGAAGCTAATATTTTTTCCAAAAGGTTTAACACGAAAAGAAAATAAGATGAGTAATTCACGATAAATTTCAAGGCAGAGGCCAAAATGATGATTAATTCTCCGACTAGAAACTTCTAGGTGTATCAAGTTTCGGGTTTATCTATGAGACAACGCACCCTCCCTTTGTGTTTGAATTGTACGACGAGAGTGTAACGCATGTGCAGTGCGCCTTGGCCGGTGGGAAGCCTTTTAAACAGTCTCACATCAAACCCGATAGAGCAACTGCCCGAGCCGCGGTCTACGGAGGGAGCCCTCGACTTAAGTTACTCTTAAAAAGGTTTAGGTTAGGCATTTCGCCCTGCCGCCTCGGGCTGTAGATGCCTCTTCTAGAAAGAAATGAATAAAGAAGAAAAAAGAATTTAATTCAGATTCGTTGAGTAGTAATAATAGTAATTTGGAGGTTCATCGCGGACTATCATCCTGAACACTGGAATTTTATATAAAAAGATATCAAACTATTATTAAATATGTTTATTCTTTTTGTTGGAAGTTTTACCAAAAATTATAAGAAATTCCACAATTGATTTACTCATTTATACGTATAATACTTTCTTATATTTATACTAATACTAATTTTACGCCTGTTGCTTAAAAGAAGCAATTATTTTATTATAAAAGTTTGATGATACATTTATGCAGGCGCTAGAATTTAAATTAATATTTTATATATTTTGAAGTGAAAGTCTAAAAGTTGTGGGTTTAATTATAATTACAATCAAAGATATTCGTTCCTGAAGGGGGCTTTCGGACAGTTTTTTTAAATTTAACTTGGCAACTGTTACTACTATATTAATAGTGTTTTATCATCTCACCAATCATATTTTTTAAACATTAGTAAGTGTAAGGCACAAAGTAATAGAAATGTATTTAACGCATATCATAAATAACAATGCTTGTATATATAAATCTAAACGTCCAAAAGCTTGCGAAAATTTATATTTTGCAAAAAAAACTATGAAAAAATGATTTGTATGAGATTTGTGTAACATATTTAATAAACAACACAGCCATTAATTATATCTGGCATCCTAGTTACGATTTCCATACGACATAGAACTGGTATCGTGGTGGGGAGACATAAATAGAGCTATTTTTTTTTTACTTTAACTTAGTGAAAAACTGATATATTTTCCAACAGGTTCAAAACGAAAAGAAAATAATGAGTAAAATTATGTGTTAATTATTCTCCGACTAGAAACTTCTAGTTAGTGCATCGAGTCTCGGGTGTATTGATTAGACAACGCCCTCTCCCTGTGTGTTTGAATTGTACGAGAGCGTAACGCATGCGCAGTGCGCCTTGGCGGGTCGGAGGGAAGCCCTACATACAGGCTTAATCCCCTGGATCCGCCAAGGAACATCTCAGTGTATTCAGTGTATATACAGTTCGCTCTTCCGTCTCTTGGGGTGGGACAGAGTTAATAACGCTTTGAACTTTCATATTTTTTTAAATGCGGCAAAAATCGAGCATCGTTAATATAAAAGTGTAATAGTAATAGTGGATGATTTCGAAAACCCCAAGTACATCCTACAATGAAATTCAAATTCAGAACTCATTAGATACTATGTCAAACTATTAACCGTCGAGCCATATGTGCATTTTGATTGTTGTGGTATTTTTAGTGCTTCCAACAAATTGCGAAAAGTTAGTTAGATAGCCTTTAAATTTTAACGTAAATTAATACAATGCTCGGGGTCATATGAGGGTTGTATTTAAGACTATATCTCACTATTATCATTTTAACTGTATGATAGAATAAAAATCGCTCATGTACAGAGACCGGCTATGAAGTAATCGATAACGCAGAGCGCAGCTCCTTGCGCCGGGCGCTGATTCGAGAATGTGCAGCGCATGCGCCAAACACAGCGGTCGGCGGTACGGTTCGGCGAGATTATAGGTTTGAAAAATGGCTAAGGTTGTTAAAATAATTGTTATTAAGTACCTATATTCAAAACTAACGCAACGCAAAATCGATAAGTTATTACGGTAACACAAGACAATTTAATTATACAAGTTCACAAACACATATTTTACGTGGGCTTCCACTGACGTATAAACTTGTCGAGAAATAAGGTTCCCTCTGAAAAAACTGAGACGACAATATGTTTTGTGTGAATGTTTTCGCCAGTGTAAACCCACGGGCACAATAATTGACATCTTCAAATCTATTGGAATACACAAATCGTATAAAATCAAGTGAATAAACACGCGACTGACAGAATATTTATGTTTACCTTAAAGATGACACATTGAAAGTACATTAATTATTGTTTATTTATTGGACGTTTATTCCTGTCCAGTAATTGTATTGTTCAATGTGTCCACATCCTTATAAAATGCCTTATAAAATGCCGAAATTAAACAAGCAACAAAACTGTCAAATGAAAAGATGAGAAAAATCAATAATGTTTTTTATCAGCTTATAAAATTATTTCATTTAATATTTATAGTGCTCAAATGTATTTAGTTCAAACGCCTTTTTAAAAATGAGCGGCAAAATGTACTTAATAAAAAATAAATAAACTCGTGTTAAAGTGTATTATTTGTTGTTTCACTTTCATTTCGTATAATGAAAACTCTCTATGATGTTCAATGAGTTTGGTTGTAAATAGTTGTAATTCAAAATAAAATAAAATTTAACTCGTAAATAAAAAAAACGTGGATGTAAAATAAAAAATAAATAAAATAAATATAAAAGTATTTATTAATTGTGCAAAATGTAGGAATACATTTTATTGAATTCTGCGCAGACGAGGTCGTGGGAACGGCTAGTATGTTTAGTATTTTTACCAAATCTAAAAAATATCAAAATATCTCTGCAACTGTTCTTGAGTTATAATTAAAATATATTAATTAATGTGCTATTTGTTTAAGTTAAGTAATAAATATTTCATTATCTGTTAAAGTTTGAGGTTAGAGTTGTTCGTCGCTTGGTAATTTACTAACACAAGTGTAAGATAATTATTTCCAATGGAATAAAAAATAAGAAATTTCCGACACTAAAAGTTCATTTTTTTGTTTTTTCAGCAATGTGGAACAAATAAAACTAAGGCCTATACAAAGTTGTGCGGGATAGTTTAATATTTTATTATTTATTAGTTAAGATTTTATTCGGCCAGAATCTAATAATTTTCAGTTTTTTTATTAATGATTTGATGAGTAATATAAAACTATAGGTTTAATGGTAAATAAATAAATATAAATATAATTTAGAAATAAAACTTGGATAAAGGAAAATCCCACTCCAAGTTATAATTCAACGCGTCTGAAATCGCGGGCAAATACTTAAAATACTATTATAATAATATATAATAAATATAATATAAATAAAACATAGGAT
>JWHW01026699.1:191562-205388 GCA_000931545.1 Papilio glaucus
GCCCTTTTGAATACTGCCACTGCCACTGCCACTGAAAACCGCATCAAAATCGGTTCCGCCGTTTCTGAGATTAGCGATAACAAACGCACAGACAAACAGACATACAAAAAAAATTTCTAATCATCATTGTTTTGGGTCCTATTGCGTTTGTGAAGGCCCCTAATAATAGTTTTTGTCAAATATCTTCTATGTACAGACAGCGATCAGTTACATTTTTATTATATGTATATGTATTTATTGAAAACTGTCAACTTTACAGAATCATAATTCTAGATGGAAACCCGACATATTTCTTATATGGGAATTTTATTTGACATAATATTACGCGGTGGTCTTGATCGCACCAGAACGCTCTCGGGCTTATCAGTTTCAGTGCGCCGCACAAGTTTGTGTCCCACCCTCAGTGTCATAGTACGTCCTGCGGCAAAAACTTCTCTCTTACTCATCTAGGGCGCTCTTAACTGTAATACCGTTATCATTATTTTAATAAATCCTACTCACCCCTCTTTGTTTGTTTATTGTGCAAATTTTATAATGTTATTCCTGCTCTCAACACGTACGTGATACTTCGGTGGATAGCTGGTATCGGCTCCAATCTTTAATTCTATAAATTTTTATCCTGTGTGTAATTAAACGCACTTGTTATCCTAAATAAATAAATAAATAAATATGTGCTCACGCCCGTAACCCAGAGGGGTAGGCGGAGATCATGGATTTCCATTTGGCGCGATCCTGGCACACCTCTCTCGCTTCTTCTACATTCATACATGCTCGCATACATGCTCGTCGGTTATGGGTGCTCCTTATATCACCCTTTTTTAGATAAAATACAGTATTCAGAGAGACTCACTCCGTCACAAAGGTACTTCACCAGACACGTAGCGCCCTCCTCTCGGTTGCCACTTATCGTAGATAAATGCTATCAGTCAGCCAGACCCATCCAGCTAGACGCTCCGTCTTTTACTGACAGTATTTAATTTCGACGTCCGATCTCATGACTCGATGCAGGCAACATGTTTTTATTTGTCTGTAGAAGTGTCAAGTACAAATGTGGCGACTACAACGGCTCCTGAACCAGTGCCCGCAGAGCCTCTGATTTCGCTCGACGAGCTGGTCACCGATCCCGGCTACGAGGACGCGGCGAACTTTGGCTACGAACTGTCGTTCATTTCTTTGTTTGAGAGGCTGATGGTGTGTTAATTTCTATTATGTCTTTTAAGATAATATCTTTAAATGTACAACGTCTAATTGTTTTATTTAATTTTCAGGACTAGAGCACCGAGCGACCGCCCCGCGACATGTTGCAACGTATCAATATAACATCGTGTATGCCGCCTGAAGTAAGACTGAAAGCTTTAAAGATGTCAACTTAGTTTTCATATTTTGTAAATCTAAAAATATTATTGTTAACTATTTATTTAATTGTAAAGTTTTATTTATATAACGTTGTATATAACGCAACATTTTTACGTTCAGATTTACACACGATGAAGTTCATCTCAGATTTTATTTTAAACGTAACGTAAGACTGAAAGCTTTAAAGTTTTAAACCTTGTTAAACTTAGTTTTGATAATTTTGTAAATTTATTAGCGTATAACTATTTATTATTGTAATAGAAAAATTTAAACCGACGACCGGTATTGTCGCTACAATACTGGTCGTCACTTCATCTGTATATATATATGTGAGTTATATATGTATAGATATATGATGATGAATATGTTTGTCCGTTCTATATACACTGGCCGTCCCCTTTTTACTTACAAAGCAACAAGACTTCGAGCTTTACTACTTTTACAACATTTTAAATATATTAACGTTACTTTAAAATATTGCAAAGTTGTTTTTAATTCTAAGTTAGTTCTAAGTTATATGTACTATGTAATTTTTAGCATATAACTATTTATTTTTGCTCACAAAGTTTTGTTTTGCTCAGTTTTTAGCTGTGGACGAATTTATCATTATTTTGCTGCAATGCTTAGGAAGTGAAAGATTATCCTTGTTTTATTTTTAACTATATACACTTAAGATCATGGCCTACAAGTTTTGTTTCTAAAGCTTCTATTTGTTAAAGTAGTTTTTTTCTTTATATTTCTAAAATTTTTAAAAATATGGCCACTACCAGGATTATAGGATTTTTTGAAATTTTTTAAAGTTTGTGGCATGTTTTCATTTTTAAATTACGGCCGCCACCAGTTTTAATTTTATAAGATATCTTTACGTTTTTCTAAAGTTTATGGCATATCTGAACAAATCTAGTTTCAACTGATAGTTTTTAACATGTAGAGTATGTCTAGGTATCCTTGCCTAATTATTACTGTTTATGGCTACCTGGAAAGCATGTACGAACAAGTCAGCAAAAATAAGTAACTACACCCATCTAATAACCAATAAAACTTGGCATCGAGAGAAAGATAATTTAATTATTATTATAAGGATTCCCTGTAAAAACTGTTCAGGGAATATTTTTGATATGAATTGCATACTCTTTACAATTTCAAGCCTGTCAACAATAATCTAATACATCCAGACCAGAAATGCCATAGAAGGTTCAGATGTATTTTGAGAGGTATGTATATGAACCTTACTACAGTAAAAACCACAGTAGTGGATATGAATGAGAGTGGTGATGTTTGTTGGTGGAGAGCAAGACCATGAATTCACCAGATACTTTGATAAGAAATGTTGTAAGGTGGAATTTTATACAAAACACATTTTGAATAAAAATTTAATATAAATAAAAAAATAAATTACAATAATTGTTTCATTAAAATATTTAACTCCAATATTTTCTTCTCCTTTTCCGGCATCAAAATATCTATTACTAATTTATGTCTCAACTCTTCGTGCGACAATTCTTGTTGCTGATATTTTATTTTCAGTTCCTCCTTCATTAGACGGAAAGTTTTTTCTTTAACTCTTTGTTAATTTCCAGAAGTATATTTTTATGACTTGCACTGAAAAAGCAAAAAACTATTTAATCAAATTAACAAAACAGATTTACAAACTATTAATCTGCAAATATTTTCAATGTATTATTACATCTTGACAGGTGAGTTTGCACAGTGGTACGCGCTATCGGCTATGGTTTTGAATCCCATCAAGAAATTGTGTGCGACAATGTTTAAAAAATAAATAAGGGAACAGTTTCTTTAAAATACATATACATATTTTATTAATCAACACATTTCCTACATGTATGTATGTAAGTGTAGACACAAATATTAAAGTAAAATAATGAGCTGATCACAGTAAACTGTCTACGTGGAGCAGAGCTAAGAATGGTACCAATGAAACAATAACTCAAATAAAAAGCAGTATTTAAATTTTGTACCTGGGGTGATTGAAATCTGGATTAATAAAAGAAATTGTATAGTAAAAATAGTACACATTTTACCTCATCATTTGAAGTATCAATAACAATGTATTCAATTATAATTGATTTTTTTTCCATCTACTACTTCTTACATACATATAATAATAATCAATTCTTAAGATAAATATTTCCTCTCTCGAAGAGGAGGCCTGTGAGCCTGCAATGGGGAACATTCTAGAAAAAGGCTGATTTATTATTATTTATTAAGATAAATAATGCAACTATATGCCCAATCTAACATGTCAGTGGTTTAATAAATCAAAACCTATATGAATAAAATGATGTCCATTGTTTATTAGTGCAGGAAATATTATTATTATTATAAAGAAATAAATAAACATATGCTCACGCTCGTAACTCAGAATGGAAATGGAAATCTATAATCTATAACCTATCCCAGTTAGAGATTGTGGATTTCCAATAGCGCAATCCTGGCATACCTTTCTCGCCTCTTCTACATCAATACATTTACACATACAAGCTTATCAATTACAAGTACTCCTTATCTCGCCCTTCTTTAGTATGTTACTAATCTGATCTAGCCACTGAAGCATACCTTTCTAAATTCTAGGCACATCATCCACTTTAAAGCCAGTTTTCCTTAATAATGCTTTCAAATCCTATTACATAATGTGACACCTAACATACTTTTTAAGGATCACATCTCAACAGCATTAACTTTACTAAAATGCTTTTCCTGTTATATCCCGCTCTCACTTCCACACAAAGTGGGGACTAGTACAGCATTATGTATTGGAGGAAAAGCCTTCATAGACACATGTGTGTCTGTATGTACATAATATTACCATAATTATTAATTATAATTACCTCTTCAATGCCTAATAATATTTTTCTTTTAAGCGTCACAACAATTCGCCCATTATTTATGCTTTTTGTTGCATTCTGTGAATAATACTGAATTTCACTATTCAAATACAAATTTCTTTTTTTATATCAGAAAGTGGCAAATGCGTAAACCATTTACCTGATGTTAAGTTTAAACTGCCAATAGGCATCTGCAACATCCTGAGTTGCAGATATGTTGTTTGCCTTTGATAGACTACAGAAGGGATAAACAGAAAAAAAAACATTTATCCCATCCCCATCAAATCCTTCCTTTTTCCATTCTTTACTCATTAGAAAAGGATGAGAAGGGGAATATGACTGTAATTGGGCCTATGGCACCTCACTTGTCAGATGAAACACAGAATACTCTACTTCATGCCTATCGTCTGTGCGGTTGTGGTATGTCACCGGTCAAGCCAGCCCATTTGTGGAACAGATGCTGTTGTGGGCTATTCCAGTGTTTCATACACATAATTAATTGTTTAAATATGTAGGTAAGTAAAGATGTAAAATCTATATCACACTAGAGCACAAGAGGATAAAATATTAAAAAAGCTGACAAATGTATGGGCAGACAGACTGACCCCAGAGGTTTAGAATATGTATTTTTTTTTTCAATTTTGATATTAATTACAGAAAAAAACTTAAACCCATCTCAAATATAGCATCAGTATCAAATGCATTTTTTCTCTTCAGTAAAGTCCGTTGGACATATTTGCACGATTGTTTGAATCTTTCCTGTACGTGATGGTGGTGGTGGCCCAGTAAAGCGAAGAGAGAGCTTTTGTACGATACTTTTTTTGCTCTTATTTATTTCCTTCTCCAAAATCCTTTTAACTGTCTTACATCTCTGAGCTTGCCAATGAGTACTTCATATCTTTTATAGGGACCATATTATTTAATAGCACAAACCAGGTGTATGCAACTTGTATAAATACTACTGTTGTATTAATAGTACTGAGAGTTGTACTTTTTAAATATTAAAACCTTTTCCTTCGCAGTCCAGTTATTTCCACGCTTGCGATGTTTCATCCACTTTAAATTAATTGAGCGCACAAATTACGATTCTAGTGTTTTAAAAACTGAATCAATGCAATCTTTCGCGCCTTCGAAAACAGAAACTTTATCTTTGTTTTTTTTTTGTTGGAATTCGAGTTCAACTGTCATGTCTTGTCAGGTCAGGTCACGTCAGTACCGTATCTACAATGATGCTGTTGATTTACGTACAATGGTTTTATTAAAAATTAATTGTGCCTGCACCAGCTCTTTAGATTTAATATGTAGAATTATCTAAAAGAAATCTATATTTTATTATAATTTTCAACACCTATATTGTATATTGACAACTAAATTACACAACTTTTTTGTATAGTGATTTATAAAATCTGCTTTAAACGAATCGTGTTTTAGGGTTACCTATCTTGTTTGGTTAATATTTCTTTTTATAATTTTCGGCACTCGAAAATTTCTAATCGCATTGTCTGTACCGGTCGTTTATTTTCTGTGTTTTACTTGTCATCCATGGATGTGCTTGCACAGGTTTTAGGAAAGGAATGGGTTGCACGGATTAGATCTTTTCGTTACAGAAAAGTTTCTGGCTATAAACCATAAAGTTTTCTGCGCCTTCGTAGATTTAGAAAAGGCCTATGATAAAGTTAAAAGAGATGATCTGTGGTTAATTTTAGTTGACTTTGTCTTCATGGATGATTGTTTGAAAGACGTAGATTGTGAATTAGGAATGGGTGAGCTGGTTGTAAAATATCTTGTACGCCGATGACCAGATCAGGTACAGTAGTGAGGAGTCAGAATGTGTCCATGAAGGCTCGTCTGGCAACACACAATGCTGTACTAGTCCCCACTTTAATTTATGGAAGTGAGATTTGGGTGTAGCAGTAAAAGCATGCTAGTAGAGTTAATGCCGTTGAGATGCGATACTTAAGAAGTATGTTAGGCGTGACACTGAATGATAGGATCAAAATAGCATTATAAGGGGAAAGTATGGCTTAAAAATAGACGTCGTGACTAGAGTTGAGATAGGTATACTTCGGTGGTTTGTCAAGTTGAAAGGATGTGTGGAAGACAATGGAAGTACAAAGACTTGTGAACTTAAGTACACAGTGTCTAATCGGCGGTAGAGGTTGAATTGAAAACATTCTCAAGTTACAACTATTTAACATCTTTAAACTTCGTTTAAAACGACATTTGATAGGGGACAATCTTATAGGTTCGCGTGAACAGCTTGAAATGCTAATATCAATTTGGAAGTTTCGATAACCTTTTTTTATTTATTTTTTGTATTAAATTTAAAATGTTCTGGGTTTTCTGTTTTGTTGGCAGTGTGTCTGTCAGTGTTGTCACTACTGTACCTATATCCTTTTTTATATTTTTATTATATTATATCACATAGAATTAAAATAATAGTTTGATTTACAAGTATGTATAACATTTGTCAAAAGAACTATCTACAGTAGCTCCATCTAGTAGAGATATGTCGAATCGCTTCGTAATTGCTATGCTGAAAGGTGCATCATATATATCGTTTAAAGTGACATCTATTGTTATAAGTTAAGTAATAAAGTTTCATTTGTTCAGGAAATATATACGGTTATATTCAAGCAGTTGCTCTGTTAAAACAAACAGAAACATTTTTTCACTCAGCCCAGACATCTTCCAATCCTCAAGGATAAAAATTAAATTATTCCGAATACTTAAGCAGAGATCAACTTACATAATTCATGTACACAACACAACAATACTAACACCGATATAATACACAAGTTCATAAACTAAAAATCCAATTACACACGTTTAAAATAATATCTTATTACTAACTAGTGACCCGCCCTGGCTTCGCCTGGGTACCACTAAATATGTTGATCCGATCGCTACCAAACACAGCTGACACCGACTCAAAAAATAAATATGATTAAGAATTGATTCTTATGGTTAATTGCGTAAAATTATTTTATACTTTAAGTGCATTCGTTGTTTTTGAATATAGTTTTTTGAAGTCGGTTTTATTTTTGTTTAATATTTTATTTATTAGGCCAAATTGCATTGAGAAAATTGTTATTGATTTTTAAGCGCCATCTAGTTTCCAATTTTTGATAATTTCTAAGTAACGGAGAATTGATTATCGTACTAGTTGGCATTTTTTCCGCTAGGGTTTTAGACGTAATAATGAAAAATATCAAATTTTGATTTTAATGTGTAAAATAGTTACTTTTATTCTCTTTTGGTTTTCTAATTGTATATTGCTGCATTTCGTTTCTAAAGTTGTACACAGCTACTAGTAACGCCATCTAGTCTTGAAAGAATAAAATAATTTTCTTTACTATGGCCTAATTTCAGTCCTCTTCCTCTTCCCACCCTTTCCTCATAAAGATAGGATGGGAAGGGGAAGAGGATTGGACGGGGAGGGGGTTAACTGGGAAAAGGAAATATCCTTATTTCTGTCTACCCCCCTCTGTCTATTACAGGTGGGCAACGCATCTACAACACATTTGCTTGTTGCGGATGTCCATGGGTAGCGTTCACCAAACATTTGGTGATCCGCTTGCTCGTTTGCCACCTGCTACCATAAAAAAAAAATATGGGATGGGACCCCGTAATAAATTTCTATAATTATTTTAAAGGTCATAATGTAACTAATAACATATATAACTAAAAATTCAACATATTCAACTGAACGGTTATTTTATAGCATTTTTATCGAACAAATATTTGACATGGTTCTTTAAATTGATATAACTTTTTTATTTATTAACCGATTGAGATAAAACAAACACTAAATGTAAAGCGAAGCTTACCACAATATAATAGTGTAAACCGCACCCAAATTGTTTAAGCCGTTTCTGAGATTACCGGTAACCAACGCAAAGACAAACAGACAAAAATTATATTAATAACCCTAATAACAGTTTTTTTTTCAAACATCTTCAATGTATAGACATATCAGTTTTCTTTGTTATTGTATAGATATTGCCTTCGTAAAAAGATTTCATTATTACATCCTATATACAATTACATCATATTAACAACTATGTTTCATTACTAATAATGTTAAATTCTTGGACTCAATTTTTTTTTCGAAAAGTACATACTCTTCATGTACACTAAAGCTTACGCTTTTGTCTTCCATCTTGAGGTGGAGAAAGCTCGCCAGTCGCGTCGTGCATGCTTGTGTTCCTTGTTCTAAATCGAAGCCAGCACAGCATGTAATCGGTAATCTACATTTTAAAGATCGCAATATAAATTACCATTTTTGAACAGTGGCAGTAATTACGCCTGCCCGGTGTTAATAGCAAAACCGTATAAGCAGGTAGCTAGGACGTATTTGCCTAATATAAATTACCTGTCTACCCTCACCATTGTCTTTCGTTCCTTCTTACCTATCCCTCATCTCCATTCCTAATCGGACGTTCTTCGTCCTCGTCAGCGACTCGGACTTAAGCCGCATTCTGTAATATGTTCGTTTTCTTCAGCAAAAGGACCGCAGGCGCTTTTATTTCAAACACTGCTGCTCCAGGTTTTGTGTTGTGCTGGTCCAGGAGCACATATTTAGACGCGCGGGGGGCGCCTTCAGCCGTCGCTCACCGTCCCCCGCGCGCTGTTCAGTCACAATCGGTACAGCAACGCACCGACGTTTACATCATCTTGCCTTGACTCTAACCAAATAGTAATGCAGTCCACTCCATTAGCATCAATCTTCATGTCAAATTTCACAGGAGGTAAATAAATCAATCAACTAATTAAAAATAACATGGTTTCGGCGTAATTGTCTAGTAATGATTATCAGTAAAATTAATTTAAAGTTGAGAATGAGAAGTCGACTCTTTCAGATACTACGTAATTTTTTTTACCTGATGTTCTGTGAGCGCTACCCATAGACATCCATAGACACGCAAATGTGTTGCGGATGCGTTGCCTACCTTTAATGGACAGAGGAGTGGATAGACAGGAAAAAGGATATTTCCTTTTCCTCGCCCCTCTCCCCATCCAATTCTCTTCCCGTTCCTATCATATCCTTATGTGGAAAAGGTGGGAAGGGGAAGAGGACTGTAATTAGGCCTCCGGCACCTCACTCATCAGACGAAACAGAGAAGCATATTTCTACTTGACGCGTATCTTCTGTGAGGTCGTGATATTTCACCAGTCGAGCCGGCCTAGCAGCGCAACAGATGTTGTTATTGCGGGCTCTACCACTCTTAAAAATGCTACAAGATTGCTGAACGGTTAAAACAAATCCATAAGTTTATTTTTTTTAATTGCAGGCATAGTTTCTGACTTCAACGTGGCCTTTAGGCAAAAAAACAACTCCTCAAAGAGAGCAATATAATGTAAATGTGATAGAACCTAGGCCTTGTCATTTATGTTCATTGTCCAGAAGTCGTCGTTTGTTAAAAAAATAATAATTAGACATTATGACTCTCGCCTTTCGTGGAAAAAAGAATCAATAAATGGTATTAGTTTAGTTGTGAGGCTATGCTTGTGAGCAGTATTGATGAAGGCAGAGGATGGAAGTAGCGGGGCTGAGTGGCGTTGGCGTGGCAGTGGTAGAGTGTAGTGGCAGTGGGCAGTGGCAGAGGCGGTGGCAGCGGCGGCGGGTGGCAGTGTGCGGCGCGATGTGGCGGCGAGTCGTGTTGTGGCAAGCGACGCTCCTGCTCGCCGACGCGTTGGACTTCACATACTACACTCGCACGCGGCTCTACCCACCTGCACCGTCGGTGAGAAACTATTGGCATTATCATTAAGGAACATGTCCTTTAATTGCGAACGTTATACAATCGCTGTTTATTTATATTTCTGAAATCTCGTTTAAATAATTTTGTAATATATCTTTTTATTATATATATAACATCTTCTACGTGCTCTTTTCCCACTTTTTAATGTGGAGTCGTTTGGCTATAGCTTTTTTAAGTCCGATAATTTTCCAAATAATTTATTAATATTTTCAAATAAGCTTATACTTGGTTGGGAATGGTTCACTACAATAGTCGAATGGCGGATTTGAACACACGACCATGTTGTGCATGTGTCGCAGTCCGTATCCTTTGTCCATTAGGCTATTGGCACTTCATTATATATGTTAAATATACTATGTTAAAGCATTTTGGTAGGAAACGGTTCACAAAAGTTGAATGTTAGTTCGAACCCATGACATCAGTTCTCGGTGTCCGTCTAACCTAACCACTGGGGTATTGGAGCGTTGATTACTTTTTATTCGAGCATTCACTGCGCTTTAAAGCGTGTGTTGCATGTGGTCGTAGCATTAAGTAGCGGAAATGGTTGACTCCTCAAGTGATCGGCGGCTCCCTTTCCGCTTACTATATCGTTATATGTACATACGTCTTTGTGAAGCGTCCGTTAATAATAAATAAAATTATTGGTACATCGCTCGCATACCGCTGTGGCGTGCGCTCTTCGCTGCGATGCGCACGCACCTCACAACTGTAGCGTTGTTATGATACATTGAATATAGTTTCTTTTGTGACATTATATAAATTATGTGGGGACTGAGCGGCACACAGCCGCACACAGCCGCACACACTGTGCGTGTTGATGCTCGCGCTTTAGTGACGCGCATTTTAAGAACTGACCGGTCCCATACAACCGTGTGCATCCGTACACAGGGTAAAGGCTGGTTTACACATTACGAACGACCGGTCGAGTCGATCCATTAAGTACCTCGCACCGTATAGAGGTATCTTACCAGTTAGGGCTTGTTCACACAGAGATCGGTTTTACAGGATTGTTTTAAAACGGTTCCTCCGCTACTGAGGGTGATGTCCACTCCACGTTTAGTCAATGTACCGCCATCTATCTATAAAAATGGATGTTATCGTGTTGTATTGGTGTCATGGTACCTGTGTCGGAGCAAACCGCGGCATTAATGGTCGGGTCTATTTTCAGTCAATGATTTCGTTAAGGTGAACGAATTTGTTCATACGCCAATACCGAATAAAATCGTACATGATAAAACTTATCTGTAAAACGAACTGGTGCACATTTAGTCGGATCGGTATATTTTACTTGATCTGGAATACTGTAATATTTGTGAACTCGCTCTATTCGCTTTCAGAATAACATAGCAATCGTATCCAATAAATTGCTCACGCGAAGCCTCTTGTTCAAACGTACGTGGCGAGACACATACTGAGCGAAAGCCAAACAATATGTTATATAATATTATATAAAAAACTGACTACTTAAATTTCAGGTCGAGTGCTTTGATTATCCGGAATGGAGTCCGAACAGATACACGAGGGAGTCGCTCGCCGGTGAGAATGTGCTTGTTTCTAGCCTAAGTCAAACCAACGATTATCTCACGCTCGTACATCGTACACATTTGTCTTATTGTTTTACCGCATTATTTATTTATTACAAAGCACTGCACATTAATTACACTTATATTTAATACGGAACAATTTGATCTTCGAACCCAGAAGGACAAATAAGTTCACTTTTAAGTAGTATATTAAAAATAAAGTCGGCGTTCGCCGCTGTCGCGTCGCAACCCAATGAATGTCACTCGTAAGGTCGCTATGTATCGCTATGTACCTAGGTCCACAGCGATACATAGCGACCTTGGCGTGTTCTGGCTGATCACACTATAAGTCCTTGTCCACACAATTTTCGTTGATTCGTTCAGTTGACAAGTTGCTGACCGTTTATAACATGAATGGTGAGATTACAAACTGACAGACTACACAATCGGACGATGACATCTACATTGAATAATTGTTGAATGGAGATAGATGATTTATTATTTTATAATTAGAAGTATGTATTTTGTAATAATTAAAGTTTTTGTCCGCAGGCTGGAGTCACAGCAGGCCGTCCAACTTTATATTCGACGGCGGCTCTTATTCAACTACGTCGTTCGGAAGGAGTGATTCGTTCTCGCGGAGATTAGATTTGTTCCCCTCCAAAGAGGATATAGTGAAGGAGCATGCCAAATTGGTCCAGGATATAAACGGCTTGAGGCAGGAGCCGTTCGTCTTGAGACAGGAGTCGCTCGCGGACAAAACCGGAGACTACGATGACACGATCTATTTGGAAGAAATCGAGACGATCCCGACGACCTCGCAGCCGTCGATGACGTCAGTGTTATCCCAGAAGAAAAAGCCGTCCTCTTCTATTCCTGTTCTCCTGGTCGGTGGAGCGAGCCAGCACAATGTGGTCAAGAGCCAGCCGTTACACGCGAGGCCTACCATCGACCTCGTGGGAACCGCTGTGTCTCCGCTGGTGAAACACGCGAATCCCTTCATCGGACAATCGAGCTCGACGCGCACGATCCGTATCTGCAAGCCGGTGCAGCCCCCCACTGCGACAGTCTACACCAAACCTAAGCCAAATCTACTTCAAAGAATACTAGACGGGATCGTTTCTTAATATTGAACACTGTCATTTATATTGTTTCTATTTTTTATTGTGTTTGTGGTTTCGATAAATGTTCTGTATAATATGGACTAGTCTGATTGTCTTTAAAAATAGACCAAGTCGTTGACTGCGGTGGCATCCGTAGCGCGGACACGTGGGCTGTGGAAGACCCCAAGTTTCTTCGTCCTTGATGATTTTCGAGTGAGCGTGAACGTGAGCGATGCGGGAATGTTTATATATTATTAGTTAGCAACATACATGACGCGCGGGTAGAAGGCGTGAGGGACGCGAGGTGAGCGCACGGCGTGCGTGCCGATGTATCTTTAAGATACGATGTGTATATTGCCTTGCTTTTTATAAGCCAATGCGCCGGAATGGAAAAGTAGTACGTATATGTTATGACGTGACGTGAGGACTGGCCGCCGCGCGTTGTGCTGCCGTCTAGGCGGCGGCGGCGGCGGCGCTGCCGACAGCCTCGTGTGCCGTCGCGCTTGGCTACCCTTCGTCGACAACGTAAACAAGTATTGTGTATAAACGTCCCACCTGCATTGTAAAATCCGTTTTACACGAACATATTACAAATATTTGAAGCGCCAATAGCCTAATGGCTGAGGGTACCGTGGGACATGGGGCCGTGAATTAGAACCACCATTCGACTCAGCTTAGTGAGAATAGTTTAAGAAAGAACGTGTTCAATGTTATAGTAAATTGTATACACAATTTGCAAAACAAAATGTATCTGCTCTGTTAAACTACAAGTTGAACTCGCGCGCATTGCAAGTAGCCGACAGTCTCACTTGGAAAAAGGTTTTTATTTTGTTTAATTTTGGACAAGAAGCTTTATTATTAACAATATATAATCTAAAAATATTTATATTTAGTAAGTAAATTATAATATTAATATTATAATTTATTGATCGTCAATAAGTAAATAGTAGATACATATATGATGATCGTTTTATGGGGCGGCGTCTTTAAAATATTTATTTTTTAAAGGAACCCAACCTATCGCCTATTGAGGGGAAAACCTCCCGCATAAATGACAGTAAGGCGTATATACAGTGACCCCTACACAGCTATCCGTATTCCCGCTGTATGCACAGTTAATGTAGTGTTATAGTTTATTTAATTGCCTTTTATCTACTTTGAATTTTATCTAGATTTATTATAGAAATTATTTCAATTATATTCTTAAACCTATTAATATATGTGTAACAATAA
>JWHW01026699.1:230773-260837 GCA_000931545.1 Papilio glaucus
TTTTAAGGTTGCATATACAAGTCGGCTTATAATCATGTAGATACATAATGGACTTATCTCACGGGATTTAAATGGATAGAAGAAAAAAAAATCAACAATAATTTTACTTGGCGTAGTTGTCGTCGTACGTACTCATAGTACAAAGTTAACAGACGTATTTTGTTGCTATTCTCAATTATAGATCTTATCTCTTAAGAAAACAAACTTAGTAATGGTTGTATATATGTTTAGTCTTTGTGTTGAGAGCATAGAATAGGCTTGGAATGCAATGGTAACACACTATCTAGCCACTCGGCCTTCTCGGGTCAAGTCTGAGTGGAGGTCTTCTCGGAGGGCCCTGTGATCTCGCTGGAGCCGAGAGAACCGACGTGGTAAACTTTCCAAAACTGAAAAAAAAACGAATTTTCTTGATATTTTTTTTTGCGTGTATTTTCATATTTTTATTATTTATTCCGCTATTCGGGGCGGAGACAAATTCACGGCTGTATATGCATGCAGCCGTTCTTGAGTTATAAATAGTTTAACTTATACGTCACTACTACTATAGCCCTACTTATTAATAAACAAACCTGTCGCGTATGTCTGTTTGTATGTTCGAGATAAACTAAAAAAGCTACTGAACGGATTTTCATGCGGTTTTCGGTCGGGTCGTGTGTGTGGCAGAGATCCTGCGCAACTGCACGCCGCCGGCCATTGACGATTTCCCGGCGGGCTTCTTCAACGAGCTGCAACGGCAGCACGGAGCCATAGTGCTACACGCACTCGTCTCCATCTACCTGTTCCTGGCGCTGGCGGTCGTCTGCGACAAGTTCTTCGTGCCAGCGGTCGACAGGATATGCCACGGTGAGTAGCTAGCGTACTGCCCTAACGTTTTGATGGCACCGCTTTTCTAAGACTCTAGTCTCTTGGTCTGTGATGATAAATGCCGATAACCAGATCGTGTTTACGTGATCGGTGGAATACTTACAATTCTATATCTAATGAAAAATTCAATGCTTTGAATTTTTCTTCTTCGAAATACAAAAATGAAACTTCCCGAATGCGAGCAGCAATACTCTTCAACTTCCCCAATACTCGTCAACAACTTCGAAGGATGTGATCAATTTATACATAGTACATGTTTCTACACTAGATGCAATTTCAGCGGACCGCTTAAAATATTTATATTTTTAAGATACCAGTTTCTTGATGTAACTAGATATGTTAACTGTACATGATATCTAATATATTTATAAAAACCATTGAAACGTTCAGAGGAGCAAATTTCAGCAAAGTCAAATGTTCAAAAATTTGCGCCAAGCTTAATGTTTCAATTACCTGCACAATTTTTAGTAACGTTTGTTTTGCAGCGCTGAACATGACGAACGACGTGGCCGGAGCCACGTTCATGGCGGCGGCCACGTCGGCACCGGAGCTGTTCGTGAACGTCATCGGGACCTTCATCACCGAGGGTGATATCGGCGTGGGCACCATAGTAGGATCTGCGGTCTTCAACATACTCGCTGTCGCAGCCTGCTGTGGTATAGGCGCCGGAATGGTATTGCTTTTACGAAGCATCTATGATAGCTGTTCAAGCAGTTTCTGTTAATATTAATAAAATGAATCCTGATATATTATTAGAACAGGATGAACAAGGATGGGCTGGCCGAATCCCGAAAGGTTCACGAACTTACAAAAGACCGACATGAAGTAGATGTAGATTATATGCCTCAACATATCGTCTGATGAGTGAGTTGTCGGGGGCCTAATACCCTTTCGCTATGCTCTACGTCTTACATCTATTTGTTGCTTTGGAATGAAATATAATAAAAGCTGGTAAATAATTTGCAACTAATGTGGTCGTTAGGGAAGTCCACAGGTAGGATAGAATTTCACTTAGCACACACAACAGATGAAAAGTTTGGTTACCGCCTTCTTCCGTAAATAATATTTCAAATTCCTCTCATCTTCCAGGTGGTACCTCTGGATTGGTGGCCATTGACGCGCGATTGCTTGGCCTACGGTATAACTGTCTCTATACTCATCTGTATAATGCACGACGAATACGTGCAGTGGTACGAGGCCTTCCTGCTAGTCTCACTCTATGGAGTCTATATTTGCATCATGTATTACGACAAGTCTATTCAAAGTTTTGCTAAAGGTATTTTATTTCAATCTCAGATTGCTTGTCTCTATAAATATTTCCATTTAACACAATACTTACAACTTTATTTCTTTAGGTAGTTGGAAATGTGTATCAGAAATGTTAAACAAAAATGAGGGGAAACAAGACAGCCCTTACAGTATCGGGAACGGTTGGTATTCGGTTTTCTAAATTGTTCCTAGAATTAGATTTACTTAGACTTTTTTATTTAAATTTACCGAAATAAAAAGTAAAGTGGTTAATCAAAAAATTAAATATAAAATAGTAATATGTATTACAGAGCTGAACGATTCTAAAATAGTATCACCGCATCACAAGAATGATCCAACGACAGATCATTTCCAACACAACGGTCACATAAAAAGCATATCACTTTATCGCGACCAAAGGAAACTAGAAACTATCGAGGACGAGGATAGGAGTATTGATTTTGAAGAGTTGAAGAGCTCAGATACAGAAAACGCTACCCAAGAAGACAATGTTACTAAAGTTGATATAGAAGAAGCAAATAAAACTGAAGTTGACGTATATGAGCATTCCCTTTGGAAATGGCCATCGGGGCGAAACAAGCTTACAAAGGTATTAAACGATATCATTTATCAGTTGCATTTTATGATTAATAGTATTAAAATCCTCAATTTATGTTAATATTCATTTGCAGATTACGTGGATCGTGACTTGGCCAATTCATTTGGTTTTTATGTTTACAATACCAGATTGCGAAAAGCCTCGCTTCAAGAGCTGGTTCCCTCTCACATTTATCATGTGTATTGTGTGGATAGGATCCTTATCTTACATAATCGCGTGGATGATCACTATTATTGGTTTGTGCACTATTTCTTGTCCTTGCATTTGATCTTAATCATTTGTATTGTTTGCATCGAAGCGACATAATATTTGCGTTGTTGTTGTAGTGCCAAAATGTGAGTAAGTAGTGAAAATAATATCGTTTTACAGGTGACACCTTAATGATTCCGGACTCAGTAATGGGAATAACATTTTTGGCTGCCGGTACATCCGTACCCGAAGCCGTTTCAAGTGTCATAGTCGCTAAACAGGGTAATTAGTTATTTTATAAGGTTTTTAAATTAAGATGAAAATTTTTTTATGGAATCAATTATTTTTCAAGGACACGGCTCAATGGGCATCAGTAACTCTATCGGTTCCAACACCTTCGATATCCTGTTGTGTCTCGGCCTGCCGTGGCTGATCAAGGCGTCGCTAACTCCGGCTGAACCTGGCAATTACTGGGTAACAAATTATTATTTTTTTTGTAAGTGCGCTGCATAGTTTGCGAATGGAATAAATATAAGCTAAGCGATTTGCTCTGCGAATAATGATTCGGATGCAAGGCGATGTTATAATGTATTTGACCTCACTGTTAATTTTATATCTAATATATTTAGTAAAAATGTACGTGTGTGGTAAATATTTTGAATGTTAATGTCCTCGTACGGTTTTATATAAGATTATATCAATAGGTGAAGATAAACTCGATGGGGCTGGAGTACTCTGCGATATCGCTGCTATCGACGCTGCTGATGCTCTACCTGACCTTCTGGTTCAACAAGTTCCGTCTGGACGCGGCCGTGGGGCGCGCCTGCCTCGCCATGTACGCCGTGTTCCTCGTGCTCGCCACGCTCATCGAGCTCAACGTCTTCTTCCCCGTCAACGTGCGCACGTGTAAGAGGACCGAACTCAAGTCTTAGACGACGTCATGTGGACTCGATGTGTGAACACAGACCGTGCTCGTTCTGTTTGTAGCACAGTGTGGAGCACAGTAACGGTTGTGCCTTATCAGACTACCTTTGGTATTCGTATAATTTTGAATGGATCCATGGAAAATTGTTTACCTCTTCGCATCCGCAAGTTAGTACTTTGACCGTCTCTCTAATTCCTTCTAAATTAGTCGTATCCGGCATTTGAATTAAGCGGCGAGTGATTCATGATAAGATGGTAGGAGGCACACGTTTTGAACACAGAAGTCTTTCTTTAAAAGCTGCTGGTTTTGTATATTCTTAAGAGTTTGTTTATCTTATGTATTTTAAGGACAAAAACTGTGTGAGACAGGATGCCGCAAGTCGTGACCTATTTGTGAGAAGACAGTCGTGTAGATATTGCTTGTGCGGTCGAAGGATATAATTGGTTCTGCAACAATTGCTTTAATTGAACCGAATGAGCGATTACTGCAGCATCGATTACACTTTGCCTTATACTGCTGCGTCTAGGATCATGCGCAGATGATTACAATGATACAATTGATGGAACAGTATTCTACTTTGTTCTTCTTAATGCCCGACTTCAACAGGACACGTTTTATAACGAGCTATATTTTGCAATGAAACTGCGACTGATACATACACAGATAGTTTTTTTTTGTAAATAAATACATAATGATCTATGTAACAGAATTGTAGATTATTTAAATATATTATTTTTTAGATTAACAATTGAATGATTTTTATTTTTAACATTGGCCCCATAACTTTGAAAATCTCAGAAATTTTAATCCTGCTGGAGTACATGGAGATAGCGCAAGTGTGCCAGAGGGTTGATCTCCTGGTACTTATTGCATCCAAAAAACAATATTTGTAAAAAAACCTAACACAATTTTTGTCTCGACTGGGATTCGAAGCCTCCGGCATAACAACTAGTTACGCCTCTTGCTAGAACACGGAGGATTGTCAAATTTAAATGAAGTTTTATTATTAATACAGTTTTGTTCAGAATACATGTTGTTTAGTTTTAGCATCATTTAACGCACGCCATGCGTGATTCAGGTGTGATCACTAATCTTAACTTTATTCAACAGCGGACTCAGCTCTGATCGAATCAGTAAACTGTGTTCATAATAAATGTCTTCAATATGGAATAAGTTCTATTTTCATTCTTGAATTATTTTAATAAAAAAATGTACTATGTCAGATACTCGGTGTTGATCGTAATGCTCTTGGCGTGGCCTTTCTTGACTCGTACTAGTTTATTTTGTACCATTTTCAATAGGAATAACCTGATATATAGAAGCTGTTATTTTTCATTCAGCTTAAGTAAAAAATAATAATAATATAATAAGTCAGCCTTTATTTAGTATATTTTCCCAATGCAGGGACGCAGGCTTACCCTCTGAGAGAGGAAGAGGCCGTAATCCACCTCACTAGCCCAGAGCTGGTTGGTAGATGTCAAATGTCTTCGAATTTGGTGGTTATAACACATACCAGTTTCCACACGATGCTTTCCTACACCGTTTTTGAGAGCAGTGGTGGTAAGCAGAAATAAATTATACGAAGTAAAGCGCTTGCCTGTGTTCGAACCCGCGACCTACAGTACGTAAGTTAAGGCAATGGACAACAACTGCTCTCAAAACAATGAATACTTAATTAAAAATATGAAGTAAGAAAATAAAAGTAGCTTCATTCTCAGAACTTATTTAATAAAAAATAACAATACATGTATTATAATAATAACAAAAATTGTATTATGATAATGTATATGTATAGCTGGGCCCCGCAGCACGACCGTATTGTGTCGCCGTACGTAGGCTGCTTCACTCGCTACATGTTGTTATTTATTTTTGATATAACCTCAGCGTCAGGACTGGGGCTGTCCTTCTGAAACAAATTGCCGGTTTCAAAACTTGTACTCGTCTTCTAGTCTAGTACTTCTATAACGCTTTCAGTGGTATTCCCCCTCCTGCCCCCTACGAACACCTCGTCCTTCCTACACCATGCCTAGCAACATTTCGCGATGGACACTTCAATACATTTTCACGTATACCCACACAAAATTCTACGATGATACAGTTGTAGCCAGTAGATTCGTACAAATAGTTAATATAATATGATTGTGCGTACGTCGCGTGCGTTGGTGATGTGGAGTTCGTCTAGGGAGGTGGAGTCGTCCCCGCGCAGGAAGTGCGCCCGGCGAGGGCGCTGGCAGCCCGCGTGCTGCGCCGGTAGCCAGCGGTGCACCATCGGCGTCAGCAGGTCGCGGTGCACCTGAACACACAACGTAATCTCTTAGCGACCAAATCTCACGCTATTTAAACACAAATAAATATTTTTTCAAAAGATCGATGATTCGGATTTGACATTTGTCTCAGTTCATTCGAAATTAGACAAATTGTCGAAGTATTTTGTGAACTGTACTTATTTAATTTATCGCAGTGACAATAATAATTCCATAATAAATTAAATTCACTATTACAATTATTTTGTCAACCATACTTTTTAGTTACGGCTGACGTCAAGCAGATGTAAATTGACAAGGTCCCAGCGCATTATCAAGTCGCGGGGGTAACAGGAAAAAATATTTCTCCAACAAACTTTAATCTCCTACTATAGTGCTCTAGAGGATACATTTTTGAGAATTCTAAAATAGATGTTTAATTATTATTTGTACTGTTAAGTGTTTATGTCAATTTTCAAATAAGTCTGCCAATGGAAAAATATATCTTCAAACAAAAAGTTAAGTTGTTAGGGCTGTGCGTTGATATATTTGTCTGTCAGTCTTCTTTTATATCGGCGGCTTGAATCAGGGCTGAATTCAGTTCGCAGAATTTATAAAATGTAATAATTGATTGTAGAACTGGCATTGTTGTCAATGGATGACAGATAACAGATACCAGGTTTCTCAACATTCAGATGGCACTATATTAGATTATACTAAATACCTTTTCTGAAAAAACTTAGAGAGAAACTGATTGCCCTTTGTTAAGTAAAAAACTATAATAGTTTATCTCGAAGTTCGAGAAGATAGCGCCTGAAGTACGTAAACATATTAGCCATAATGTTAATATTAACAGGTTCCAACTAAACGTTCATGGTATCAAAAGGTCTGATAAACACACGAAACAACACAACAATGCGAGGCTGAAACAAATTGAACATTGCAATGAGAACCATTGCGGGGTCGTTGGGCCCCGTGAAGCAGGAGACGAGCACGCCGGTCGCCACGCACACCGACATGCCCACCAACGTGTAGTATAAGTAGCTCAGCCGGTACAGGACGAATGTTTCCGATCTGCGAAATAAAAAAAAAACATATATTTTTGTATAAGACAGTCACTTACTTGAAAAAGTAATTTTTTGATTTTAGACGTTAAATCAATAAAATAGCTCATTAGCTTGTAGAAGACAATTAAAATCGAGCCAATAAGATCAGAGATGCGACAAATAATGCAAACCAATGCTACTAAAAAATTTAAGTAAACAAATAACAATATAACTGTGGGTTATCACTAATGTAAAATTGTGTCGCGGCACAAGTTTTCTCTCTGTCTTTCTCTTTGAAAAAACTGAGATGACAATATGTTTTATGTGAATTATTTCGGCAGTGTGAACCCACGGTTAATGTAATTTGTATATGGTATTTTGTTCTATGAAATATAAAGTATTGTTGATATGAACATGACGTGACCGATACAAATGAGGAATTGTAATTTATTAGCTCATTTCGATGTTTCGTAAGGAGTATTGATACATGAATACATAATGAGTAGGTAAACCTATTCGACATCAAACGCTCGTGATCGCCGTCACCTGTCAAATTCAATGTTGTCTTGTGAGATGGTGACCGGTGACGTGTCGAGCGACAAGTTCGCGGAGCAGCCCGACACGGAAATCGGTTTGGGCACGATGACAATCTGTCCGCTCATGATGGCCGCCTGTGTGCCGAGTGATATCCAGCCGACCAGCAGCGTGGACACGATGCCTCCGACCATCGCTCCCTGTTTGCAGTACACATTTCATGCATTTCAATTTATTTAACGAAACAAACAAAGACATAATTTCTTATAGAGTCATATATAATCTCCTAATTGAACAATAAATTAAAGAGAGTAATTTTTCTAGTGTGCTTGTTCGTTGCAAAGTGCGTTATACATGTATTACGCAAATTTATTTATAATTTACAACGCCAATAGCCTAATCGTTAAGTGACTGCGAAACATGCACAACATGGTCGTGGGTTCGGATCTGCCATTCGACTATTGTCTTGAACCATGTTCTAGGCATAAGCTTAAACTAAGTTGGGATGGTTAAACGACACGACTAGAAATTATTAAGCTAATCTTCTAATATTTTTCTAACAAAAAAATAATTGTGAAAGCTCACTGTAGAGTTAACGCAGGGTAGGAACAACCCCATGGAGAACATTCCTAGCAAACTGCCTGCAGTGATGCCAGCAAGACTTTTCCCGGCCTGGATCAAGGCACCCATATGTTCCACGAGGAACACCAGCGCCACGCACACCGCACCTTGTTTTAAACATACACATAATAAATGCCGGAATTTAATGTATACATGTACTTGCGTACCCTTTTGAAAGGGTATAAAGTAAAGACGTCCTAAGACAGGTTGTAATTGAATGGCTGTGGGCAGTTTAGGATCCCATGCAGTGAAAGGTATTGAGAAGTGATACAGGATGAGGGTGATTATAACAAAATGATGAATATAACTGCAAATACCCACCGATAACAACAACTATAATCTTCATTATAAAGCTGGCAGTTCGCTCCGAGATGGGCGTTTTGTATGCAGGTCTTATCAGGTCCTCGAAGATGACGCCGCACAACGAGTTCAGACCGGTTGACATTGAACTGGGGAAATTAAATAGGCGAGTATGAAAGATAGAGTGCGTCACCGATGTATACATTATGAATGTATACATCGGTGAAGTCAGTTTTGTTTTTTAAAGACATTTTAGTCGATGATTAAAATTAACTTTTTTAATACCATATTAAATGCTGACTGTTATTATTATTATATTATTATATTAAATTAATTCTGACGACCAGCAATGTGTCAACACTGTTATCAGTTGTTTTCATACAAAACACAATACAAATCAGAGTACATAAATTAACTACATTCATTAAACAACTATTAATAACTATTTACGATATATCGAAGTAGTTACGTCTTCAACTCGCGTTACTCCAGGGAATCTCAGATCTGGGAATGACGCACGTGTTATAGGCATTTAGCAACAATAAAAGACAATCGGCTGTTCACGTCAAAAATTAACAGGAAGTTTTTGTAAATACAAACTTTAATTTATATACGTCGGATGATGAACAAATGTCACTGTAATTTAAAATGCTGTTGATCTATAAGGAGTGTATCAAACTATGAGTTCTCCATTCTTTTTAGAATCGGTTTCACTTTGAATTGCTAGTTTCGACTATTTCGGATCAGATAAACGTGTGTTGTGTGAGAATCATTAACAAGTTTTTTTACCTTAATGCGGCGCTAAATACTCCGCTCATAAAAATGCCTGGCAGCGCCGGTATGGATCCGGTGATGGTCATGACGAAGTAGGGCAGCAGCTGGTCGCTCTTGCGGATAGCGCCCACTGCCAGCGGGTCGCAGTCCGCGAACGTGGCATAGATCACTAGGCCGGTGTAGCAGCACAGAGACACGATGGTGAAAATGCCCGCCGCCATGATGAAAATAGTTCTACACGTGTCAAATTAAATGTACATCGTTTACATATTATAGCGAATCACGTTGCGGTTCACGATATGTGCCGCGGATGTCTATAAGTGGCTACGGCCACTTATAGACATCCGCGGCAAGCAAAAGCTGGCTGGTGTCTTGCATCGAACGAGTCAGGAGGAGGCATATGGAATGTAAAGGGGGAGAGAACTTTGTAGAACGTACAATGTTCCTCGTATCTTTTCTATTATTCGAGTATCTGGTATGGACTCAATATTTTTAATATTATTCTTCTATAGGTCACACGTGAAGGAATCAAACGAATTCGTAGTAAGATAATAATTTTATCGCATATTTTGTGTTAATGCGGACCTATTTTTGTACTACAACCTATTATTTTTATTCGGTTAATTCTTTAGCATATAACAAAGTAGCGAGGTGGTCATCAGCCAACAGTATCCACTGCTAGACCTAGTTCTACCACATGAGTCGCTTTAAAGATCGTCCCCTTGCCGCCGTTGTCCAATGGACTCCGCAACTTTGACCAGTCCAGGTCCATCTTACGGGGGGCCACATACGCCATGTCGTAATGTACGTAGGTAACTCATCTTATCAACGAATTTATCAATATACTTAGTATTTACATCCGCGCCCGCCTGAGTGATGAGAGCGCGAGGCAGCGCTGCACCATCGCCTGGTTCACTGAACAGGAAGCCAGCCAGCCGAAGTAGTTGCCGAACACGGTGGTCCAGAATGTGTGGCGGATCGTTGGGTCAAGGTCCATACTGCGGCAAATTAAATAAACGTAAGTTTAAAAACAATCGTATATATCGTAACCGTATCGACTTGGATCGAAAAACGTAGCGGCTACAATTGTTGGGTGAAAAAGGCATTTGGATCAAGCGCCGCGACTTCCCATGTTATTAGAACCGCGGTTCATCTGCTCTCTTCGGGTAGCTAGTATGCTTTTCGTTGCCTTTCTCTCAACTCCATCCACAGTTGTTTTACGCAGTGATTATTAAAGTAACGGCAGATTTATAGATAACGTATAGAGGTGAACTGCTTGCTCGTCACAATCCTTCTACCTAAACAAAAAAACAGTTTTTATACTTGAAGAATTCCAGACGATGTCCCTCCTTGTTAATCCTGATAACCTCGTCCACACCTCCGAGTCGCCATGTGCCGTAGACGAGCACGAACAGCACTCCGAAGTACATGATGACTGTCTGCAGAGTGTCTGTCCACACGACGGCCTTTAGACCACCCTGTAAACGTTACCATTGGGCTTGTTATAATGAATGTCTGGAAAGTACAAAGGAAGTCTACAGTTTGCTTGGCGGAAAATAGCGCATAGGGCGCCCATATTTTTGTACTAACTGTGCCCCGCGGTTTCACCCGCTCTGCTTATATATTACCGTAACCCATCATCATCTCACTGCTCTTTTCCCGCGTATAAGGGGGTCAACTCAGTATGGCAGTAGCACAGTTAAATTGATATAACTTTTTTGTTTATAAACCGATTGAGAAAAAACAAAAACTAAATGTTAAGAGAAGCTTACTACAATACAATATTGAAAACCGCATTCAAATCGGTTTAGCCGTTTCTGTAATTAGCGGTAATAAACGCACAGACCAAATTTTTAATAATAATTGTTTTGGGTTTTATTGTGTTTATGAAGGCCCACAATAATAGTCTTTCTCAAATATCTTCCATGTACAGACAGCCATCAGTTACATTTTTATTATATGTATAACACGAGATTTTTTTTTTGGATTCTTTATTTCGAACATATTCTTTGTCTTGAATATTTTTGATTTGACAAATGATTAGGCAACAAAAAACATTTCCTGAACTCCTCAGCGCCTGGATAAGTAAGTTAACACTACCACAGTTTTTATCCAATTGGCTGTGAACGAGACACTTAATGGATGTTTTATGAACTAATTATGTTTTTATTGTAATCGACCCGTGTTTGTCGGCCAGGTAATTCAAACTAAAGGGGACAATAAGTTCCGGTCGCGCCATTTCAACTCTGCACTGCCTTGCTCTCTGAAGTCGAGTAACGTCGTGGCAATTACTTGACCCAGCTCCTTCGCCGCGCCAATCTATCCGACGGAGTGGTAAAAATAGGGTCAACATTTAGTATCAGGATAGTAACGTACTCACAAGCGTCGTGTAGAAGATGCACACGACGCACACGATCGGCGTGATCATGTGTAGATTGACGCCCGTCACTGCAACACATGGGAATATATATATCCATCTACAATACACGGCGCTTAGTTATACAAGCTATTTACAGCCTTACAGCCTTGTTTACTTTGATGCTAAATTGTGTATAAAAAGCCCCGTACGTATCTTTTTTGTGGTGCAACTTAAGAAAATGTGAACTTCCCTGTGTTTAAGTAGTAGGCGTTTTTAGCCAAGTCAGGTAGTGTGACCTGTACTGCTTAAGTTTTGATCGTCTGCGTGATGGCAACCCTCCTTGGGAAATCCTGTGACTTGTGACCTCATTGAAATAATATATTGTAAATAAAACACTTTTTCATTATTTGTAATGTTCGAACAGTGTTGCTGACAAAAAACATATATACAGTATATTATTGTATTTGTTATTAGTGAAAGAAGCAGAAACATTGCTATCTGCGACGTACCTTGACTGAAGGCCAGCGCCGGCACGTAGATGACGATCGGAATGTACAACAACATTTTTATGATGAAGATAATGGAGCCCAGGAGACGCACCTTTTGATTGAACCTGAGACGTAGGTACTGAAACGAAGACACCTTTATTAAAAAGCTGATTTTTTTTAGTATTTATATTTATGTAAAAGGCTGATCTGAACAGGCGCAATAACGTGCGCCGGCGTGTCACGCTCTACACGCTTAGCTCCCTACTTTTTGTTATTAATGTTAATAAATATCTTTATTATGTAATTAATGCTTAGAATTCTGTGTTTTGTTATGTTTTATTTTATTTATTTATATAGGCATCGGTATAATTTTTGTGTTTTCGATGTGTCGATGAAAGCTGAAGGTTTATTTAAATATACAATGTTTGACATCTTTGCGCCTAAAACAAACAATTTGCAGTCCACCGGATCGAGCGGGGCGCTGCGCTCGGGGGAGAAATGAATCCCGAACAAACGTCGACAAATATATCGTGTGCACCACCACGGCACCACAACACACTCGGACGACGTTTGCCTCTAAATAGCTTATCGAAGCAGCAGCCCTCGGCGAACAGGAAGTAGAACAAAACCTCATAATGTCTACGGTAACCTTAAATCTTTTGTACATTAATTAAACTCAGTGGAAGCGTGTGTAATTTTTTTGATTAAAAGTGAACAATTAAATTGTAGATTCGTAAAGTGAGATTTTCCCGCGAGGCCGGAGGATAGAGTCACTTGTCAATTCACACGACGATACGCACGCCGGCTTTAAAACGGGTCAGGAGGACTCAATGCTATCGTCATGTGAAATAGAACATTGTGTGAAACGCTCGATTTATCTTTACATTAAAAAGGAAGTCAATTTGAAAAATCACCTCAAATAAACTATTAACATCTAATAAACACAGCTTAACATTCATCAGAAACATTTTTAAATTATAAAAAACATAATATAACATCATCAATACTGGCCTCGTATGAATGATTTGAATCATAACCGTCTGTCTGTTATATCATGAGAACACCGAGAACAGTATGTTGTTTAAGAAATCAAATATTTCTGTCGACTTTTATATGTTATTAATCTGTATATTATGAATACTACTTCCGCTTACCTCGTACGTGGATGTAATCTGGAGATTGTAGAAGACGGGCAAGTACACGGTGGCGATGGTGAGCGAGACGACCCACTCGGACAGCACGATGGCCCACAGCTGGGTGCCGTACGTGTACATCTCCGCGGGCAGCCCCAGCAACGATATGCCAGATATATAGCTGCCACAAATTTACCAAACGTCAACGAGAAGATCGAGCTTCCTATAGCAGAAGACTTGGACATTGTTAAAACATTTCTACGCATTATTTTAAAACATGACGCGACATTAAAACCTCGTGATAATATACCTTGCGATCAAAGACATCGATATGGGGAACATGCCCATCGTCTTCCCGCCCATCAGGTACTCGGCGGTAGTGTTCTGCTTCTTGCTCGCGAAGAAGGCGAAGTAAACGCCGATGAGGGCAGAGAAGAGAAGCATCGTGCCGAAGACGACATAGTCCAGCCAGTCGAAGTAGACCGTCATGTTCGCAGGGAGGGTCGCGTGTGCGCGCCGACACGGTCGCGTCCCATCTCGATGCACAATAGTCTCGCGGCAATAGCGGAACCCGGACCCGGCCACTTGCTATATTTATTCTTAGAAGGATCTCGGACGGGCCCATTGGAGGGATGAGCCTGGCTAATTGACTATTTACCGGTCGCGCAAGTCGCCGCGCCTCGCCTAGATACATTGTTACACGACCCACGTTACACGCTTCCACTGCAACTTGCCGCTCGCCTCTCAACAAACAATTAATATTGATGAAATCAGAACATTTGTTGTTGGACAAAGTTTTTAAATTTCCCAAGGTTTTTGATGTGAAACACCGACCGTGGTAATTCATTTTTATGAAAAGAAAAACTGTAAAGATTATTTTTATCTTGCATCTTTTCTAAAATGTTACTTCAAGTACTACAATTTATTTCTCTATCTCTCTCTCTCTTTCGTTCTTTCCTAATACCGATGTTTTATCGCTTTTAACTATTTTACAGTAAAAAGTAAAAACTTATTTGGGCGTACACGAAGGTCCGGTCCCGCTGTGAGCACAGTTGCCCTCTTACATACCTCCTCTGCCCTATATATAAATTGATACAATTTTGATAATAAGTGCATTGAAACAGTTCAGTCTACGCTGAAAAAAGTTAATCTTCGTGTACCGCAAGGAAGCATTCTAGGCCCTGCTCTCTTTTTAATATATGTGAACGCATTATTTAACGTTACTAAACATTTAAGTGTAATATTCGGAGCTGATGCCACTATCTTGTTCAGCGGCAAGAATTTAAATAAAATAGATTTCGAAAATGAAATTAATAATTCTTTAGAACTGATAATAACGTGGCTCAAGTCAATTAATCTTACAGTTAACCTATCAAAAACTAAAATTCTGCAGTTCAGGAATTATAAAACCTGTCCGCTTAATTTAACAATAGCTTGCGATACTTATATAGTAGAAGAAGTTGCCAATGTTAATTTTCTTGGAATAACAAGTGACACACACTTAAGCTGGAAATCACATATTGACAAGATTAATAAGAAAATATCTAGCTACTGCTATGTTCTGTCTTTACTATCGAGATCTACAACAATAAGTGTTACACAAAATGCGTATTTTGGCTACGTCTATCCGTTGCTATCATATGGTATAGTATTCTGGGGCAATGCAACTAATATTCAAGAAACCTTCGTATTACAGAAGCGATGTTTACGCATAATATATAATGTGAGGAACAGAGAAAGTCTAAGGAGCATATTTAAGGAAAAGCGAGTTTTGACATTAACATGTATATATATTTTGGAGTTGTGTCTTTTAACTAAAACCAATTACTATATAATTTATATATTTTAAAAGCGCGTATGTAACTGTTGATACCTACATTCATGTATTTCATTGGCGAAAGGGAGAGAAACTGGCGGACAATTCGGGCAGTGTCGAGAAGCACCGCTTTCTGCATTTATTATTACCCTTGATACTTACCGCAATTTAATCTTATAATTTGTCTCTATTTATACGCTAAGTATCTATCAGCCAAGACGAGCCAAAGGCACGCGGTGGTTCCTACTTTTCCCACCGCGTTTTATCGTATTTTGATCCGTCACAACGTAGATGTCCTCGCGAGACTTTTAAAATGTGCCAAGTATCGTAACTTTTCAAGAGAAAGCCCTTCACCTCTAACGCCCACGTTCTACAAGCGGTATGAAGATGATACTTTCAAGACTTTATCTTCTCACCAAGTAGCTGCATTCTTACAACTTAAACCTATAAACCTTTAAATAAATATCACGATGTAGTTAGGAGATAATAACGCTTTAGTTTTCTTCTTAATAATACCTCGTCATTGTCGCACACTGTTTTCAGAAAAAAGATCCGTACCAAAAAATACTTAAAAGGTGTCCATCGCAGTTAGCTACCGTGGGAAAATATTTGTTTCAGAGAGCACGAGGGGTCAGTAAACACCTGGCGGCCGAGTTACAGCACGTCAAGGGAGTAAGTACTTCTGAACAGCAACCTAACCTAACCTCACGCCCACGTCGCAGTGACCGAGTGAAGCTCACCACAGTTGAACGAGTGCCTGCTGTTTTACCCCATGGCAGAGGAGTCACAGACAAAGCTGGCTTCTAAAGATGCTTCAGTAAAAACTTTCTATAAGGCACCAAAGAAGATAAGTCATTTTTTACTATCTTACAAGTGTAATATCCCTTTACAAGAAGCAATACATGAACTACAATATGTCAAGAGATTGTGAACTCATTCTGCATAGATCGGAGCAGAAATAATAATAGAAAATAAGCTGGTCATCATCAGCTTGAGGGAGACACGCAAGAGGCACAGTGTTTACGCTACGCCAGGCGGCCGAGTTAGAAATAAAACGACAATTTTTTTACAGTGTTTAATGGTTGAATTATTTTAATGATTGGATTACAGAACTGCCTGGAGTGATATATTAAGTGACATTTACTTTGATTTTATTATATTATATACTACACGAAGATGATGATTTGATATAACATTAGGCGTGCCCGGGGAGTCTATGCAATACCACGCCAATGTGAACTACTGCAATAATACAAACTATTACCAATCGAACACAAATGAAATACATAAACTTAACTAAAATATGTCTCCAGGCGTTCACAAGTCTGTCATTTGGTTAAGGTACATGCAGTTTGACATTCAACTTATTTTATGAATCGCAATTAATTGTTAAAGTAACAATAACACAGAAAACTATTATATTTATTTTACCAAACAACACAGAATTAACACGGCAACAGTTTGCTAACAAATGCTCTAAGATATACATACATGTAGATATTTGATTCTAAACGATGTTCACAAGCAATAGTTTATTTAACTGAACTAAACATATTTACTAAAAAAAAGTTTGAGACAATCGTGAGACTATAAAATAGTCTATACACTATGAACGTCGAACTAACGCGGGCAACCGACGGACAGCGTCAAGACAAGCCTCCCATCTCAAACGTTAAGCGATTCCACCGCATTACATGTAGATATCAAAAAAGTTAACGAAATGTTTTAGCCTAATCCATGGTTGACTTATTAGCCAAATCGAAAAATATAAATATTTACATTTATAGAGATAACAATCATATTGCACCTTGATAATGAACTTCAAATTTAAAATATGTCTAGAGGTTAGATATTCTGTTGACGCGAATACATATGAAACAACAACAGTTGTCCCATTTAAAAATATACATAGTTTAAGTTACATCGAACGTTATTGAAACAATTGATTATTAGGAAAAAAATCTGTATAAAATGATTAAAATTGATTGCATTACATGAATTGCAAATGAATTGTGTGACATTGTTGTATTGTAATTAATTGTTGTGTTTTAAACAGTAGTTGTGATGTGAGCAAAGTGTAGGCTTTCGATTATGGCACGACCTTCTGTATGATGTACGATACCGAAGATATGAATAGAGACACAATAGACTCTTCAGTACGAGCGCGTATTGTTGTCGGTGCGTCAGGCTGGCGACAAGCCACAAGTCTGTCGACCGCTATCGATATTACCTGCACACGATTCCCGTTCGAATCACTCCCTAATCTGAACTGCTTGCCTGAAGTATAGATTATAAACTGACAATATTACTTTTAACATCTGTTTTAAAAATTTTGTATGTCGTTATCGCACGTCAAATTGCAAAAGCTGTGACATATATCGAAAATTTGAACAAAACCTGGTACCCAGCTCCGCAGACATAGGAATCCTTTCAATTAAACAGATTTATTTTTGTTTTATTTAATACCGATTGCAACTTGGTTTCCGAAAACACAATGCTTTGGACACAGGCAGTTTGTCTCGGTCTCTTTGTTTATGTTTTTAATTTGACCTGACGGAAAGCTGCGATGGTTTCTTTAATAATCATCATTCTGATTAAAGCTTACTTTTCGATTATTTGAAGACACGTGTTGCGTAATTATTACTCGGGCTGACATCATATACAATTTTTAATTTAATTTTAGTATGACAGGCGTTTGAATAATTCAAATAATTTGTACAATTTGGATCGACAATTTCCCAAAGCAGGTCGTTGCTTGTGTTAAATAATTAAGAGATCGATAATGTTGTTCTCTTACTATGAGGTCAGTAGTTTTTAGTAAACCGCTAATCTTATTTTTATTATATATAAAGAGTGAAAGCCTAATGGGTACAAGAGTTAATGTTTTAAACTGCATTTATATTTATTAAATTTATAGGACATCTTTTAATCGAGGTTTGTCTTTTAAAACTGAATAATATCAAGTGAAGAAAAATAAGCGACCAGAATTAACTTACACCACATTAGGACATTACATTAGGAAGATGTTATGATATGGTATATTGCATTATGACTGCAACAACTATATCTTCAACAGTTACGATACGAATGTATTGTGTTATATTTTATTATATTTTCAAGTAGGTAGCCAGTTAAAATGTAATTACTAAAAAAATAATGAATACTAAATAGTTAAAAAGAAGTTATTTGTTCAAGAATTTCGTTATCGAGGAATCGATAATCCTAACTGTCGTTACAGGCTTTCTATTTATAATTTTCCGCGTAAGAATGCAGAGTAATGACGTGGACGTGAATGTAAAGGAACTGAGCCCCCGGGGCTTTTTTGACAAGACACAACTAGTGCTCGAGCACTCGTCCGGGCCAGGTGGTACGGGGGCTACGATGTGATCGAGGGATGAGCCGGTGTCTCAGCAGCGGCCTATCGGTGCTCCCGATGGAGGCGCACGAGAGGCATCCGAGCTGGTGTGTGGATTGTGTGGAGCGAGACACGGCCCATTAATTTCCATAGCTTATAACTTCACACCGCGTCACTACTTGTACACTTAAAACTAACAGCTTGAGTATGTTAAACTAAGTACTTTTATCAGCTATATTTCCGAGGTACGAAGTTTCTCTCTATATTCATATTTTTATGTTTTTTTAAATTATTTTGATAAAATACTTGTACATATTAATCCTCATCCTAAGATACGGTAGCAGCTTATTAAAAAAATGAGGTTCATGTCCAATCACAGGTTATTTAAAAGTATTAAGCTAGTACTAGAAGTGAAATCGTACCGTGGTCGTTGCATGCTATTAAGATGGTTAAAGCTGCTCGCTCGCGTCGTCGTCACTCATCGGAACGGTAATGTTCCGAGGAGTGGCAACGCTTTGGCGACCGACCGACGGCACGATCGCGCCCTAGTGCCCTAGCCGTCAGTAATTTGAGGTAATATGTTGCCTAATATGTTGATGTATGTGTAGCCGTATATCTTGAGGTAATGTGTAGCCTTACATGTTAAGGTAATTCGTAGCCTTATCAATATATATATTTACGAGTGAATTAGCGACGGGGGCTCGTAATATGTTGCCCATGTGGAAGACTTTATAAACACCAAAACATTTGTTTAAATTTTACTGATAAAAGATTACTAAGGCAGTGTTAGTCGATTGCAGGTACTCGGAGTATTTACGATTAGCTCACCTTAGCGACCGATCGATCGCAATAGAAGGCGACGCTAACGTTTCTTGCGGCACTGAGCTGGTTAAGATCACAGTTACGGCTTATTACGCTTCAGAATGTGAGTATTCCGAAGGAACTTAATTAAGAATTGCTTACCGGCCTTAGAAACTTATCATAATATATCAAACTACCTACCTACCGTTAAGGTCTAGTAAACTATTCATAAAATCGATTATATTGCAATTCCCATATCTGCACGATTATAATATTGCCAACAACGCCTAGCACTACTTATTATGCACTACGATAATATTGCAATAACGATACTTTCTAAGAGGTTACGCGGTTTTAACATTAACTCGCTGAACTATTAATAAGTGAACCCGTGAAGGCACACACTCTACCCACACTGTGTTCATGATCCGAGATGACTCTGGTTTTATTACTCGTACGGAAACTATCACGTTGTTCACTTCTTAAAGGTGTTATGAAAACAAACTCGATAGACGGATCGTTCGGGTGTAAACAAACGATGAACTCATTGCTGCTTCTCTTAATATACTTGGCATGTAACGAGCGCACTTAGTAATAGTCCAGCGCGCTGCATCTAACAATATAATCTCCATGGTAAACAACAATTCCTTGCGAAGTCCTCGTGTAACGAGCAGTCAGTCTATCGGTATTAACATAATTATTGCGAAAATTATTCACAGTCTGATCGAATTTCAATCTCGTCTGTGAATCCAAAAACACATCGACACGACCTAGACTATGACAAGTTAATTAATCTCGCTTTTTATTTCTAATGAGGTTATAAGAACGATGCGATGTCCGCGGGGAGCTAAGGCAAGTTACAGGACATTAATCCAACGAATTCCTTCAATTTCGACACACCCTCCATCTACAAGGTGGGAAAACATTATCTGAAGCGACGGTCGAAAGCACTCATCGAATACACTCAGCGCGACGGCAACACGGATCTTAACAATCTTTATGTAACTGATTGATTTTATAGATTATTTCAATGTTATTACAATTTTTTGTGATAGAAGACCGAATAGAGTTGGTTTTGAGAACACGGAGCATCGCAATCGATAAGGCGCCTTGGAAAATATTATAAAATCGATTGTAGAAGTATTCATAATTACCTAGAAATATTTGATTACTTAGAAATATGTAATGTCAAAATTCTACCCGTACAGATAACTTAACTAATGACAAGCTCAACCTCATGACAGGGTGCTCGAATGAACCAGCCTCGGTGGCTCTGCGTGAGCCCCTCACTCGAGGTGGCTGCGTCCGTGTCATCAGGTATCCAAATAAGCGTATGCAAAATAATTAAACTTAATAACTAATTAAATTAAAGATATTTGCTATAAGGACAGAGTTTAAAGTGATAAGGATTAATATTAAACGAACAATACTTAATTAGAGGAAAATAAACGTGCAACACAAAGAGAGCGTGCGGCGTCATTTATGAGTACTCCTACAAACGTTCACTTACGTACGTAAAATTATCCGACGATGTTCGATTATCCTAGATGAGGTTCAGAGGTGAGTCTTATGATATGAGTCTGCTATTCACGTTTGCTGTTCTACTGTGGATGAGCCACTCGTGCACCAAACCAATTCTATAACCTAGAACCTAAGAACACATGCGAGCCACGCCTAGCCGGCGGTCAACTATGACTATATATACTATGTCAACTAGAACATCGGCATTAAACTTTCCATTCATAAAATTTGACCCAATTGAAAACTATAACGCATGTTAATTTATATATTCTGTTTATCTGCGTTGCAATAAATAACGTACGATTGCATATATATTTAAGCGTGCAATATATGAATATATCTATTATTTTCACATTTATGAATACAATCATTCTTAGTCGTGCAGCCAGACTGAACACATGAATTTATTGCGAATTAAATCAATTACAATATTATTAAACTAACAACTTGAACACATCGAATTTAGGACTAACTTGAACGCATCCAAACCAATTTACCAATAAACGAAATGCAGCAGCCGTACGACGGTCGGCGCTCGGCTCCGTCACGAACTCAATCGAACCGTAACCGAATAAAATTATTACAACAAAGAAACGGAAAGAACTTTATATCGAAAAAATGTTGAAATAATAAAAAAGAGATACTCGAAGAACTTATATGAATAATAAAATTGAACAAATTAAAACTGCATTAGCACCTGTATTCTTTAAAGGTAAATAAAGTTTCTTCAACGGTATCGAAGTTTGAGTTTGAGATAAGGCGTTTTGTATCACAAAAATATTCCTCTAGACTTGTTATAAACTTGTCGTCGTCGCATCGTACTACGCATTCGACAGTTCTAACGTCATAGAATTCCATAAGATTTCACGTCAAGAAAGCGACTGGGAAAAGGGTAACTCGAAACCGAGCCAAGGTGATGATATTTTCGATACATGTAAAGTATAAATTGTTCTATTTATTTTCATGTTCTTTAAAATAATATTTTATGATTTTTACGTGAATATACGAATGCAGCGAATTGAATCTAGAGGAGACAGAGACCGACGACGCGGCAAAGTTCTGCTCGTTGCTCATCGCCAGCATCCTCGACAGTTCGTAAATATTTCAAAGGTATTCGAATCCATTGTGCCTCAGTAGAATGGGCAAGATCAGACCAAGAAGCTGTCGACGACACTGGTGGACAACAGAGGTAAATTGCGCAACGCGCAGGATGGTACCTCTCTCCCTCTCTAGCTACAGTGCACTTCATTACGCACTAATTGTACGTCGCATATTAACTTTACGTGTGCCAATTATTTTATACTGCGTTTGTAAATGATGTACACAAATTTCTAGCTAACACCAATTATAAATTGTCCGAATGCATTTTAGGTACGGAATACTTGAGGGAGCAAGCCTGTTGCGTCCGACCCGAACACCGACAACTTGTGGGTAAGTTCTGAGGTCAATGTATAATAATATACCATAATAAGTACTGAGTGGTCGGTGAGCGTGGTGGTCAACAGGGTGAGTCGATGATAGCCGTCACAAATGCAAGGTCGAACTATTCATTAATTGGGTACATTGTACTTCAAAATGGGATGCCTTCAAACGGGGGACTAAATTTTAACTTTTAGATTTAAACTCCGATGTCAGCAAATAGGTTTTATCTTGTGCCAGATATACGGCGCAACGATAGAACATCTTATTCCGACAATCTGCGTCCGCAACTTGAAAATGACGAACGATGTTGTGGATTCGTTTCATTAAAACTACGCACCATTGAGTTGCCAACGCCCATTGAACTGAATAATGTATAAAGGATTAAGAGCCGAATTGTTGACATCTGAATTTACTCCTATTCCTTATCGGGGCATCTGTAAATCAATTAGAGGTTTCATCTTTATATGATTTACATTCAACCGATGCTACTTATGTTATTGTTAGATAAATTGATGTGTATTAAAAGTGCCTTATTAGATCCGTAACCGAAAATTATCATCACCTGACAATTTCGTAATGAAAATTTGTTCGGGCAACGCGTCCGGTTCTCTTCTAGCTCAGATTTTAATTTTGGTAGACAATTTCAACTCTTCTGTTATTGACTGGCTTTGATGCCTCCAAATATACTCCCATAAAAATAACAATTGACCTAAATTTATTTTATTTGGAAGACATGACTCTTGCGTGAAATTCAAACAACGGGTGTATTGAACTTACTCTATATCATCGATCACAAGGTAACCGGCATCTAGTTGTGGTGGCGTCAGTCGATGAGACGTCGGCCGGGTCGGCGACTGTAGCTGATGGTCGGGTACCGACGCGGACGCAGTGTGCTCTACAAGCTATGTCTACTTCGACAGGGCAATATCGGTTAGCGACATCTATTATACCTATATCTATATTAATATATCGTTAATATAATTAAGAATTAAATATTAATCTCTTAAAAACCAATCAGCCTCAGATTAGGGTTGGGTGAGAGAACGTAGTAATTAGACCGATTTTTAGTTGTTCTTGTGACAATTTTCTTTCTGCTCGTTGTTCCGAGAAATCGTTGTATCGAATGGAAGAGGATTAGTTGTAGATATTGCTTTTAGTATTACGTTCGTTGTTTTACGAAATTACAATCATTTTTCCATTAAATATTCTAAGAGTTTGTTAAATAAATATATTACAATCAACGTCATCGGCTGGAGGACGCGCCACAACCCCGGTCAAGGCTGATTTAAACTATTCTTCTATCACTACACTACACTAACGCCCGCTATACATGACGACGATGCATGTTTGGTAGTGATTCTAGATTATACTGTCTGATGGAAGGGCCCTGAAGTCTCCACGCGGCTGTTTTTCATTTGCTCTCTAAGCGCCTCGCGTGAAACACGTCGACGGCAATAACCGAAAATGGTGAATGTTATGGCGTCATAATGTACTTGAAGAAAATTTAACTCGATCAACTGCGCAAACGAACTGCACAGTTAAATCGCTGCGATAGATCAATGTCGTGTTTAGCGGGCTTTAGACACCTTAAATACTTAACTATATTTTTTTTGGATTTTCATTTTTTTTTGTTTTTTCTTTTCTTTTTACATTTTATATATTTTTTTGACTTTGTATTTTTATTTTTTTTTGGATTTTATATTTTATATTTTTTTTGGATTTTTGGTTTTGATTTTTTTTTTATTTTGTATTTTTATAGTTTTTTTTATATTTTTATGTTTTGTTTCCTTTTTTTTCTTTTTTCTTTTTATATTTTTTTTCGACTTTTATTTTTTAATTTTTTTTAATTTTTTAATTTTATATTTTTTTTGTTAATTTTCTACATTTTTATACTTTTTTGGGGCTTTATTTTATTAATTTTTTTTGGGTTTTTCTCCATTATATTATAGCTAAACTAAACTTTTTCAAAATTAAACTTTACTTATTTCTAATCTGCATTCGATAAAGGAATTAGAGTTTCTATAAACTATAAAAAATTTAACGCTCATAAAATTATCCGTGTATTGCAAATCTACGGCACAGTCGAATGGCGGCCGACGCGACGCCAGAGCGCGGCACGGCAAAGCATTACGCACGGCGGGCAAGGGTGGTGGCCGCAAGCTGCGCCGCGCGACCCGACGCGCCGCTAATCTAAACTAATCCTACAATATCTAAGTACAACTATTTAGTAATGTAGTACTAACGCGTTTCCTAATCGACAGGCAAACTGCGATGCCATTTCAATTATACAAGGCTCTTATCCTACAAAAATAACTAACAAACATCACAAAAATAATCTAATATCGACCTCATGAGTGACTTAATATAATTAAAGCTTAATAAAATAAAATGAATAATTTACATGATAAATGAATTATGCTGAGGGAACTCAATTGAAATTACCCCAATAATTGAAAAACAAGAAAGTAGACATTAATTGAACTGTGCCTGTAGTATGAATGATAATTACAGAGTATATTTACTACGACCGCATGCATTAAGGCGATTTGTGTTACATGATCGCTTGAATTAGGCGTTAAATTTTTTATTTATATGCACGCGGTAATGTACGAAAATAAAAACAGATTGTACAAAATGTTTTTGTGTTTGAAAACAAAAAAAAAATCTTATTAATTGTTGCGGTCCGCGGTAGGGGCGGAAAGTCAGCATAGAGATCCTATTTTGATTTTAAACAGGTGTGGAAAGTGTGGCTCCTGGGCCAGACTGACTTGTCAGAATCCTACCTATATCAAATTAGCTATTTATCTCGAAGGTGGAAAGTAAAGAAAATGTCCACATCTAAGGCTTCTCAGAAACGGTTACGAGACAACAAATGATGACTCGGTGCCATGGTGGTGGTGTTCGCTCGATTCGAGGAAGAAAGCCGGGCCGAAAACTCGGTCGCGTTCTCAATGGCTCATTTTGTCATCATTTCTTTAGAGATATAAGATGCGATTACAGAATACTTTAGACCACATGCTTTAGCTAACTCAATAATACCGCACGAAATTTGTTTGATGATGCAGAACGTTCTTTCAGTTTCTCAGAAACCAGAAGCTACTGAATATTGAGGAACACATATTAAATATTCACCGTTATACTTTCTACGTCTAGCAGAGCCTAGCTTAACTATTGCATTCAGCACTAAATGTTAGCCTGCGCGAGGTCCTGCGACCGACACTGAATCAAAGAAGGGATTCCAAGTAGGCGTTCTTGTTACGTTCGTTTGTATTTTAATGGTGATCCGACGGTGATATACATAGGTAGTTAAACAGTAATTCTATTACAGAAAGAAATTATCTATGTCATTTTAAGTTCCTTGAAGCACGTACGGAATCTCTCTTTGATTCACGGGCGTCCTACTAACTGACCGATGTACCAGTAATAGTGTAGTAGACGAGTAGTGGCCATCAGGTAGTTAAGGGAGAAATCAATTTAAATTAATATTGCTATTCAAAATTAGTTGGCGATTACGTAAATATAATATTAAGATACTAAAGAGACTAGATACTAAAGAGACTAGAGACCTTACAATCTAATTGCTTATTTCAAACACTACTTATAGAATCTATACATATAATAGAGAAGAAAACGACAATATTGCAAACATGAAAAATTACCAATCTAATCCGAAAGTGGAAGAAAGACTTAATCCGAACAACATATCTAAACAAAATTACAAGTATTCATTCACTGCGTCTTCTACACAGCTTAAACTAATAAAAACTTAACTAAAGGAACTTTCCGTATTAATTTCAATTTCGGTAAATTTTAGTATTCACTAGGTTTAAGCGGCTTCAGTAAAGCTGCCCGAACAAAGGGCGGCTCCACACATGCAGAGTTGAGGTCTTTAGGACTCAGAAGTATCAGAAAAGTCCCGCAAAAACCGTAGCTTTTTAGTAAATTAATCTAATTATTCAAATAATAACGAAGAAGAGATTTTGATTATTTAAGAAGAAAGGTCGGTGGGCTAAACCTAATTAATTGAGGTTTATTGCACACCTTAAAATATAGGCACTAAGGCACCATAGGCATTAGGCACCTTCAGCAGCCATAGCCCACCATAATTGTGTGGCAAACTAAATATTGTTTAATCTGTATGAGGATTATGTACACGAGGATCTAGGGTGTAACTAAGGTTAACCTAATAATGCTTTATACGTTATTATTCGAAAATTACTAAATACCTAAATAACTAAAATATCCAAAAGCTAAATAAATGATAATTATCAGTTACTAAACGAACGAGAATTACCAGATACTAAACTAATAAGTATTGCCGAATGGCAAACGAATGATAATTTTCAGATACCAAACGAATGAGAATTACCAGATACTAAACATATGAGTATTACCAGATTCTGGACGAAATAAAATTATCAGGTACTAAACATATGAGTATTACCAGATTCTGGACGAAATAAAATAACCTATCGATCGAAAATTAGTATATGCGAAAACATTGGCAGTAAATATATAGGACAAAATTATTAAATTTTCATTAATTAATTTCAACGTTAAAGACTAATTCTAAGGCCGGTAATAACAATTATAACTATTTTATTGCTAAGTAGCCTTGTAACTTCAGTTAGGATTATATTAATTGAATAAATTTAAAGCAAACATGAAAAAACTTCCGAAAATAAATTCTGGCCGCTCTTTTCTTCGCAATTTATTATATAGAATAAAAGACCTGAAGTCTTTTAATATAAAAAGGTTGGGGCGTAGTTTGTCCAATGGATTTGAAATAAAATAGTAATAATTTACGTCGTTCATTAGATTTTGCCGTCGATTGATATTCTTATGTATCTGATCCGCCCTGTTTTAATATTGATAGTTAATCAAATGAGGTAGCATTTTTTATTATTCTTATGCAGCTTAAGGTTTTATTGCGGTGACATCTTAAAGATTTTGACGTTTTGATGAATATTAGGGAAATTGTCGTCGCTAATATCATTCTCAAGTATTAATAATTTTTTATTTCATTAACATTTCTGTCATGAAACATTATCTTTTGAGCAAGCTTAAACTATGCAAATTTACTTTCGCTTTATCTTATAATACTTATAATTTGTTTTTGCTTCGAGCTACTGACGGCCTCGCGTCTTTCCGTTACACAATCAAAGTTAACTTTAGAAGGCCTGCCTTGCATCGACTAAGTCGTTTATTTTAACAAAGTTTTTATCTTGTATGTTCGCGGAAATTAAAAAATGTTTGCATCGGTTGTTTTCCGGAAACTCGGTATTGATGATAGCAGTTCTTAAGAACAAATAGACTTTTGTGTGTCGGGGGTCGGCGTTTCTCATGTGCCTGTCGCCATTCGTTACACTATCTATACAGTACATTTAAACATCTATATTTGTATAATTATTATATGTCCAGACATTTCAATCGGGCGTCGTAGCTCTGTCTCAACTTAACTATGTCTGACTACATGTTTATAGCTCAAGAAATCGCCGTTCTACTGCTACATAATACTAAATTTACAATGAGTTATTTCAGAGTTTCAGAGTTCCCTCTGCTCTCCTACGAGCTATTTTTACTTAAAACGTCAATATTCCAAATCCGACGTTTTTAAAGGAGTCGCCTGTGCAACATGAATTGTGATAGTTGTACTACTCACGTATGCTGATTTTGTTCCAATAATTTAAGGCCTCTACTTACACTTTTAGGTCATAGATAGAGGTGATTGTGTAATAATTTTTATATATTTTGGCATGTACAAATTTTATAACCCAAATATGTGTCAGATTTATCTCTAGGGTCCATCGTGTTTGTAATCTGGTTGTAGTAACAGTCACACTTCAAGTGTTTATCAGATTTACATATGATATCTCAGATACAAGTCAAGTTGATATGACGATGTCTCTTGTTTCCACTTTATTTAATTCACACGGGATGACGTTCAAATTTTTGAAATATGTTTTGTTTACATATTTTTAAGAGCATACCATAAACTTGCTCATAAGTTTTATTTATTTGAATAAAATTCTCGCTTATAACTTGTCAAACTTTAACTTTTGATAGTTTGATGTTACTTAGTCGCTTAGACGGCGACTCGATCGAGAAGTCTAACGTTGTTTTACATGATACATGTTGCGCGGGTGAGTCGAGCATTAATGTAGATACAGTGTTTATATACATCAGGCAGGAGCTACGGTGTGGAATAGAAGTACGCAGATGACAGAATGTCTGGACGTATAAATAAAGAAGTGATAGAAGTAGAAGTTGCCTTAGATGTCGGCGGGAGAGGCTAGGTCGAGTCTGGAACGTCTGCGATCACGGGCCGCGGACAGCTGGCCCGAGGACGAGCGTTGCAGGGACGCCGAGCGCGGCCGGGCCGCCTCCGAATTGGACTTCTTCACCTTGCTGCCGCCGGATGCTGGTTGTTTGCCTTTTAGAGATGATACAGATACCACCACGTCCGTCGATTTGCCGTCTTGTTCTGTTAAACAAAGCAAAAAGTTAATTTCTGATCGTGGAGTAACATTGATTATTATTGATTTAAATAGATAAGCTGATACTCACCGGTTCGTTTGATGACTTCTCCCGCGTTGTTTAAAAAGAATTTTGGTTTTGCATCCTTGATAGATTCCTGTGAACAGGTCATCGTATTTTTATACTGTTTTAAAGCTTACAATCGGCAAAGTTTTCCTCCTCCTATCTCCCCCTCCGTCCAAAATAAAAGCGGGCTTCACATCTGCAATTTTCTTTTGCTTGTTCTTGCGGAGCCTATGAGTAGTGGTAGTTACTTAACATCTGGTGAATCGCGTTTCTCGTTGGCCACTTTCTTCCATAAAAAAGCTTAAGCTTATGCTAGGAGGTTCACGTCAGTCAAAGGGAGGATTTGAATCATAAAGTTGTAACGAAGTTATTTATTGTTTATCAATGACCTTAGATTTGCTAGATTTGGAAGCAGATTCAGTGCTTCCGCGCCACCACGGTCACTGGATGTCGCAGAAAGAGCGACCGGACTCTTTGGCGGGAGTGGAAGCTTCGCCGTCGGCGGCTGCTTCGCCATCGGGCTTCGGTGAACCGCTGCCCGATGTCGCGGCACCCCTAACAAACAAAATTAAAACTTATTGACTTGAACAGATTTTATTTAGGGATACTATTCAGTTACAAGAGCAGTCGAATAATAAAATTAAATAAATTTGTATTGTTAGGATTTTGATGTTAGTGACGATCGCACAAAGGAGTTAAAAGATGATATCTTCACTGTCATAATCATTCATCATCAGGCAATAGAGGTCGCGACTGCCTCCATGAATCGTCGTAATATTTGAAGCTAATTGTAAGTATTTTGCAGTCAGTTACTACCACGTCAAGCCAGTAATCGAGTATCGAACTCCTATAGAACTTAAAGTGCACGCTTGCAGCGAAACTGTGTAGTGATTCGTCTTGTTTATTACTCTTTTACGGGAGACATTAATTGCAGATAATTAACTTCAGCTCGATGATACAGCGCTCAATTGAAAATTGTTTTCTATGCTATTTTTAAAGAAATGAATATCAATATTCGAGTAGGTTTAATGTAAGGATAAGAGTATAATTTATGGGTAGCAGTAAGTAACTTACGGCATATCGATTCTGACGGTGTTGCCCGTCTGCTGACTGCGCATGGCAAGCGTGGAGACCATGGGCGGGCGCTGAGGCTTGTTGGCCAGCAGCCGCTCGATGTCCGCCATCACTGCTGGCGTTAGTTGCGGCACTATCTGCGCAAGCGCATCGTATGTACAATAACGTAACAATACGTACAAGATAATA